>BTRK01000006.1:30998508-31345216 GCA_036245805.1 Pristionchus mayeri
GTTCCCTAGTCAGAATGCCACTGTTGGATGTCCCTAGTCAGAATGCCACTGTTGGCTGTCCCTAGTCAGATTGCCACTGTTGGCTGTCCCTAGTCAGAATTCCACAGTTGGTTGTCCCTAGTCAGAATTCCACAGTTGGTTGTCCCTAGTCAGAATGCCACTGTTGGCTGTCCCTAGTCAGAATGCCACTGTTGGCTGTCCCTAGTCAGATTGCCACTGTTGGCTGTCCCTAGTCAGAATGTCACTGTTGGCTTTCCCTAGTCAGAATGCCACTGTTGGTTGTCCCTAGTCAGAATTCCACAGTTGGTTGTCCCTAGTCAGAATGCTACTGTTGGCTGTCCCTAGTCAGATCGCCACTGTTGGTTGTCCCTAGTCAGAATGCCACTGTTGGTTGTCCCTAGTCAGAATTCCACAGTTGGTTGTCCCTAGTCAGAATGCTACTGTTGGCTGTCCCTAGTCAGATTGTCACTGTTGGCTGTCCCTAGTCAGAATGCTACTGTTGGTTGTCCCTAGTCAGATTGCCACTGTTGGTTGTCCCTAGTCAGAATGCCACTGTTGGCTGTCCCTAGTCAGAATGCTACTGTTGGCTGTCCCTAGTCAGAATGCCACTGTTGGCTGTCCCTAGTCAGAATGCCACTGTTGGCTGTCCCTAGTCAGATTGCCACTGTTGGCTGTCCCTAGTCAGAATGCCACTGTTGGCTGTCCCTAGTCAGATTGCCACTGTTGGTTGTCCCTAGTCAGAATGCCACAGTTGGTTGCCCTAGTCAGAATGCCACAGTTGGCTGTCCCTAGTCAGAATGCCACTGTTGGCTGTCCCTAGTCAGAATGCCACTGTTGGCTGTCCCTAGTCAGAATGCCACTGTTGGCTGTCCCTATTCAGAATGCTACTGTTGGCTGTCCCTAGTCAGAATGCCACTGTTGGATGTCCCTAGTCAGAATGCCACTGTTGGCTGTCCCTAGTCAGATTGCCACTGTTGGCTGTCCCTAGTCAGAATTCCACAGTTGGTTGTCCCTAGTCAGAATTCCACAGTTGGTTGTCCCTAGTCAGAATGCCACTGTTGGCTGTCCCTAGTCAGAATGCCACTGTTGGCTGTCCCTAGTCAGATTGCCACTGTTGGCTGTCCCTAGTCAGAATGTCACTGTTGGCTTTCCCTAGTCAGAATGCCACTGTTGGTTGTCCCTAGTCAGAATTCCACAGTTGGTTGTCCCTAGTCAGAATGCTACTGTTGGCTGTCCCTAGTCAGATCGCCACTGTTGGTTGTCCCTAGTCAGAATGCCACTGTTGGCTGTCCCTAGTCAGATTGCCACTGTTGGTTGTCCCTAGTCAGAATTCCACAGTTGGTTGTCCCTAGTCAGAATGCTACTGTTGGCTGTCCCTAGTCAGATTGCCACTGTTGGTTGTCCCTAGTCAGAATGCCACTGTTGGCTGTCCCTAGTCAGAATGCTACTGTTGGCTGTCCCTAGACAGAATGCCACTGTTGGCTGTCCCTAGTCAGAATGCCACTGTTGGCTGTCCCTAGTCAGAATGCCACTGTTGGCTGTCCCTAGTCAGATTGCCACTGTTGGCTGTCCCTAGTCAGAATGTCACTGTTGGCTTTCCCTAGTCACAATGCCACTGTTGGTTTGTCCCTAGTCAGAATGCCACTGTTGGCTGTCCCTAGTCAGAATGCCACTGTTGGCTGTCCCTAGTCAGATTGCCACTGTTGGTTGTCCCTAGTCAGAATGCCACAGTTGGTTGCCCTAGTCAGAATGCCACAGTTGGCTGTCCCTAGTCAGAATGCCACTGTTGGCTGTCCCTAGTCAGAATGCCACTGTTGGCTGTCCCTAGTCAGAATGCCACTGTTGGCTGTCCCTAGTCAGATTGCCACTGTTGGCTGTCCCTAGTCAGAATGCCACTGTTGGCTGTCCCTAGTCAGAATGCTACTGTTGGCTGTCCCTAGTCAGATTGCCACTGTTGGTTGTCCCTAGTCAGAATTCCACAGTTGGTTGTCCCTAGTCAGAATGCTACTGTTGGCTGTCCCTAGTCAGATTGCCACTGTTGGTTGTCCCTAGTCAGAATGCCACAGTTGGCTGTCCCTAGTCAGAATGCTACTGTTGGCTGTCCCTAGACAGAATGCCACTGTTGGCTGTCCCTAGTCAGAATGCCACTGTTGGCTGTCCCTAGTCAGAATGCCACTGTTGGCTGTCCCTAGTCAGAATGCCACTGTTGGCTGTCCCTAGTCAGATTGCCACTGTTGGCTGTCCCTAGTCAGAATGTCACTGTTGGCTTTCCCTAGTCAGAATGCCACTGTTGGTTGTCCCTAGTCAGAATGCCACTGTTGGCTGTCCCTAGTCAGAATGCCACTGTTGGCTGTCCCTAGTCAGATTGCCACTGTTGGTTGTCCCTAGTCAGAATGCCACAGTTGGTTGTCCCTAGTCAGAATGCCACAGTTGGCTGTCCCTAGTCAGAATGCCACTGTTGGCTGTCCCTAGTCAGAATGCCACTGTTGGCTGTCCCTAGTCAGAATGCCACTGTTGGCTGTCCCTAGTCAGATTGCCACTGTTGGCTGTCCCTAGTCAGAATGCCACTGTTGGCTGTCCCTAGTCAGAATGCCACTGTTGGTTGTCCCTAGTCAGAATGCCACTGTTGGCTGTCCCTAGTCAGAATGCCACTGTTGGCTGTCCCTAGTCAGATTGCCACTGTTGGCTGTCCCTAGTCAGAATGTCACTGTTGGCTTTCCCTAGTCAGAATGCCACTGTTGGTTGTCCCTAGTCAGAATGCCACTGTTGGCTGTCCCTAGTCAGAATGCTACTGTTGGCTGTCCCTAGACAGAATGCCACTGTTGGCTGTCCCTAGTCAGAATGCCACTGTTGGCTGTCCCTAGTCAGAATGCCACTGTTGGCTGTCCCTAGTCAGAATGCCACTGTTGGCTGTCCCTAGTCAGAATTCCACTGTTGGCTGCCCCTAGTCAGAATGCCACTGTTGGCTGTCCCTAGTCAGAATTCCACTGTTAGCTATCCCTAGTCAGAATGCCACTGTTGGTTGTCCCTAGTCAGAATGCCACTGTTGGTTGTCCCTAGTCAGAATTCCACTGTTAGCTATCCCTAGTCAGAATGCCACTGTTGGCTGTCCCTAGTCAGAATGCCACTGTTGGCTGTCCCTAGTCAGAATGCCACTGTTGGCTGTCCCTAGTCAGATTGCCACTGTTGGTTGTCCCTAGTCAGAATTCCACAGTTGGTTGTCCCTAGTCAGAATGCTACTGTTGGCTGTCCCTAGTCAGATTGCCACTGTTGGTTGTCCCTAGTCAGAATGCTACTGTTGGCTGTCCCTAGACAGAATGCCACTGTTGGCTGTCCCTAGTCAGAATGCCACTGTTGGCTGTCCCTAGTCAGAATGCCACTGTTGGCTGTCCCTAGTCAGATTGCCACTGTTGGTTGTCCCTAGTCAGAATTCCACAGTTGGTTGTCCCTAGTCAGAATGCTACTGTTGGCTGTCCCTAGTCAGATTGCCACTGTTGGTTGTCCCTAGTCAGAATGCCACTGTTGGCTGTCCCTAGTCAGAATGCTACTGTTGGCTGTCCCTAGACAGAATGCCACTGTTGGCTGTCCCTAGTCAGAATGCCACTGTTGGCTGTCCCTAGTCAGAATGCCACTGTTGGCTGTCCCTAGTCAGATTGCCACTGTTGGCTGTCCCTAGTCAGAATGTCACTGTTGGCTTTCCCTAGTCACAATGCCACTGTTGGTTGTCCCTAGTCAGAATGCCACTGTTGGCTGTCCCTAGTCAGAATGCCACTGTTGGCTGTCCCTAGTCAGATTGCCACTGTTGGCTGTCCCTAGTCAGAATGTCACTGTTGGCTTTCCCTAGTCACAATGCCACTGTTGGTTGTCCCTAGTCAGAATGCCACTGTTGGATGTCCCTAGTCAGAATGCCACTGTTGGCTGTCCCTAGTCAGATTGCCACTGTTGGCTGTCCCTAGTCAGAATTCCACAGTTGGTTGTCCCTAGTCAGAATGCCACTGTTGGCTGTCCCTAGTCAGAATGCCACTGTTGGCTGTCCCTAGTCAGATTGCCACTGTTGGCTGTCCCTAGTCAGAATGTCACTGTTGGCTTTCCCTAGTCAGAATGCCACTGTTGGTTGTCCCTAGTCAGAATTCCACAGTTGGTTGTCCCTAGTCAGAATGCTACTGTTGGCTGTCCCTAGTCAGATTGCCACTGTTGGTTGTCCCTAGTCAGAATGCCACTGTTGGCTGTCCCTAGTCAGATTGCCACTGTTGGTTGTCCCTAGTCAGAATTCCACAGTTGGTTGTCCCTAGTCAGAATGCTACTGTTGGCTGTCCCTAGTCAGATTGCCACTGTTGGTTGTCCCTAGTCAGAATGCCACTGTTGGCTGTCCCTAGTCAGAATGCTACTGTTGGCTGTCCCTAGACAGAATGCCACTGTTGGCTGTCCCTAGTCAGAATGCCACTGTTGGCTGTCCCTAGTCAGAATGCCACTGTTGGCTGTCCCTAGTCAGATTGCCACTGTTGGCTGTCCCTAGTCAGAATGTCACTGTTGGCTTTCCCTAGTCACAATGCCACTGTTGGTTGTCCCTAGTCAGAATGCCACTGTTGGCTGTCCCTAGTCAGAATGCCACTGTTGGCTGTCCCTAGTCAGATTGCCACTGTTGGTTGTCCCTAGTCAGAATGCCACAGTTGGTTGCCCTAGTCAGAATGCCACAGTTGGCTGTCCCTAGTCAGAATGCCACTGTTGGCTGTCCCTAGTCAGAATGCCACTGTTGGCTGTCCCTAGTCAGAATGCCACTGTTGGCTGTCCCTAATCAGATTGCCACTGTTGGCTGTCCCTAGTCAGAATGCCACTGTTGGCTGTCCCTAGTCAGAATGCTACTGTTGGCTGTCCCTAGTCAGATTGCCACTGTTGGTTGTCCCTAGTCAGAATGCCACTGTTGGCTGTCCCTAGTCAGAATGCTACTGTTGGCTGTCCCTAGACAGAATGCCACTGTTGGCTGTCCCTAGTCAGAATGCCACTGTTGGCTGTCCCTAGTCAGAATGCCACTGTTGGCTGTCCCTAGTCAGAATTCCACTGTTGGCTGCCCCTAGTCAGAATGCCACTGTTGGCTGTCCCTAGTCAGAATTCCACTGTTAGCTATCCCTAGTCAGAATGCCACTGTTGGTTGTCCCTAGTCAGAATGCCACTGTTGGTTGTCCCTAGTCAGAATTCCACTGTTAGCTATCCCTAGTCAGAATGCCACTGTTGGCTGTCCCTAGTCAGAATGCCACTGTTGGCTGTCCCTAGACAGAATGCCACTGTTGGCTGTCCCTAGTCAGAATGCCACTGTTGGCTGTCCCTAGTCAGAATTCCACTGTTAGCTATCCCTAGTCAGAATGCCACTGTTGGTTGTCCCTAGTCAGAATGCCACTGTTGGCTGTCCCTAGTCAGAATGCTACTGTTGGCTGTCCCTAGACAGAATGCCACTGTTGGCTGTCCCTAGTCAGAATGCCACTGTTGGCTGTCCCTAGTCAGAATGCCACTGTTGGCTGTCCCTAGTCAGAATGCCACTGTTGGCTGTCCCTAGTCAGATTGCCACTGTTGGCTGTCCCTAGTCAGAATGTCACTGTTGGCTTTCCCTAGTCACAATGCCACTGTTGGTTGTCCCTAGTCAGAATGCCACTGTTGGCTGTCCCTAGTCAGATTGCCACAGTTGGTTGCCCTAGTCAGAATGCCACAGTTGGCTGTCCCTAGTCAGAATGCCACTGTTGGCTGTCCCTAGTCAGAATGCCACTGCTGGCTGTCCCTAGTCAGAATGCCACTGTTGGCTGTCCCTAATCAGATTGCCACAGTTGGCTGTCCCTAGTCAGAATGCCACTGTTGGCTGTCCCTAGTCAGAATGCTACTGTTGGCTGTCCCTAGTCAGATTGCCACTGTTGGTTGTCCCTAGTCAGAATTCCACAGTTGGTTGTCCCTAGTCAGAATGCTACTGTTGGCTGTCCCTAGTCAGATTGCCACTGTTGGTTGTCCCTAGTCAGAATGCCACTGTTGGCTGTCCCTAGTCAGAATGCTACTGTTGGCTGTCCCTAGACAGAATGCCACTGTTGGCTGTCCCTAGTCAGAATGCCACTGTTGGCTGTCCCTAGTCAGAATGCCACTGTTGGCTGTCCCTAGTCAGATTGCCACTGTTGGCTGTCCCTAGTCAGAATGTCACTGTTGGCTTTCCCTAGTCACAATGCCACTGTTGGTTGTCCCTAGTCAGAATGCCACTGTTGGCTGTCCCTAGTCAGAATGCCACTGTTGGCTGTCCCTAGTCAGATTGCCACTGTTGGTTGTCCCTAGTCAGAATGCCACAGTTGGTTGCCCTAGTCAGAATGCCACAGTTGGTTGTCCCTAGTCAGAATGCCACTGTTGGCTGTCCCTAGTCAGAATGCCACTGTTGGCTGTCCCTAGTCAGAATGCCACTGTTGGCTGTCCCTAGTCAGAATGCCACTGTTGGCTGTCCCTAATCAGATTGCCACTGTTGGCTGTCCCTAGTCAGAATGCCACTGTTGGCTGTCCCTAGTCAGAATGCTACTGTTGGCTGTCCCTAGTCAGATTGCCACTGTTGGTTGTCCCTAGTCAGAATGCCACTGTTGGCTGTCCCTAGTCAGAATGCTACTGTTGGCTGTCCCTAGACAGAATGCCACTGTTGGCTGTCCCTAGTCAGAATGCCACTGTTGGCTGTCCCTAGTCAGAATGCCACTGTTGGCTGTCCCTAGTCAGAATTCCACTGTTGGCTGCCCCTAGTCAGAATGCCACTGTTGGCTGTCCCTAGTCAGAATTCCACTGTTAGCTATCCCTAGTCAGAATGCCACTGTTGGTTGTCCCTAGTCAGAATGCCACTGTTGGTTGTCCCTAGTCAGAATTCCACTGTTAGCTATCCCTAGTCAGAATGCCACTGTTGGCTGTCCCTAGTCAGAATGCCACTGTTGGCTGTCCCTAGACAGAATGCCACTGTTGGCTGTCCCTAGTCAGAATGCCACTGTTGGCTGTCCCTAGTCAGAATTCCACTGTTAGCTATCCCTAGTCAGAATGCCACTGTTGGTTGTCCCTAGTCAGAATGCCACTGTTGGCTGTCCCTAGTCAGAATGCTACTGTTGGCTGTCCCTAGACAGAATGCCACTGTTGGCTGTCCCTAGTCAGAATGCCACTGTTGGCTGTCCCTAGTCAGAATGCCACTGTTGGCTGTCCCTAGTCAGAATGCCACTGTTGGCTGTCCCTAGTCAGATTGCCACTGTTGGCTGTCCCTAGTCAGAATGTCACTGTTGGCTTTCCCTAGTCACAATGCCACTGTTGGTTGTCCCTAGTCAGAATGCCACTGTTGGCTGTCCCTAGTCAGAATGCCACTGTTGGCTGTCCCTAGTCAGATTGCCACAGTTGGTTGCCCTAGTCAGAATGCCACAGTTGGCTGTCCCTAGTCAGAATGCCACTGTTGGCTGTCCCTAGTCAGAATGCCACTGCTGGCTGTCCCTAGTCAGAATGCCACTGTTGGCTGTCCCTAATCAGATTGCCACAGTTGGCTGTCCCTAGTCAGAATGCCACTGTTGGCTGTCCCTAGTCAGAATGCTACTGTTGGCTGTCCCTAGTCAGATTGCCACTGTTGGTTGTCCCTAGTCAGAATGCCACTGTTGGCTGTCCCTAGACAGAATGCCACTGTTGGCTGTCCCTAGTCAGATTGCCACTGTTGGTTGTCCCTAGTCAGAATGCCACTGTTGGCTGTCCCTAGTCAGAATGCTACTGTTGGCTGTCCCTAGACAGAATGCCACTGTTGGCTGTCCCTAGTCAGAATGCCACTGTTGGCTGTCCCTAGTCAGAATGCCACTGTTGGCTGTCCCTAGTCAGAATTCCACTGTTGGCTGCCCCTAGTCAGAATGCCACTGTTGGCTGTCCCTAGTCAGAATTCCACTGTTAGCTATCCCTAGTCAGAATGCCACTGTTGGTTGTCCCTAGTCAGAATGCCACTGTTGGTTGTCCCTAGTCAGAATTCCACTGTTAGCTATCCCTAGTCAGAATGCCACTGTTGGCTGTCCCTAGTCAGAATGCCACTGTTGGCTGTCCCTAGACAGAATGCCACTGTTGGCTGTCCCTAGTCAGAATGCCACTGTTGGCTGTCCCTAGTCAGAATTCCACTGTTAGCTATCCCTAGTCAGAATGCCACTGTTGGTTGTCCCTAGTCAGAATGCCACTGTTGGCTGTCCCTAGTCAGAATGCTACTGTTGGCTGTCCCTAGACAGAATGCCACTGTTGGCTGTCCCTAGTCAGAATGCCACTGTTGGCTGTCCCTAGTCAGAATGCCACTGTTGGCTGTCCCTAGTCAGAATGCCACTGTTGGCTGTCCCTAGTCAGATTGCCACTGTTGGCTGTCCCTAGACAGAATGCCACTGTTGGTTGTCCCTAGTCAGAATGCCACTGTTGGTTGTCCCTAGTCAGAATTCCACTGTTAGCTATCCCTAGTCAGAATGCCACTGTTGGCTGTCCCTAGACAGAATGCCACTGTTGGCTGTCCCTAGTCAGATTGCCACTGTTGGCTGTCCCTAGTCAGAATGCCACTGTTGGCTGTCCCTAGTCAGAATGCTACTGTTGGCTGTCCCTAGTCAGATTGCCACTGTTGGTTGTCCCTAGTCAGAATGCCACTGTTGGCTGTCCCTAGTCAGAATGCTACTGTTGGCTGTCCCTAGTCAGAATGCCACTGTTGGCTGTCCCTAGTCAGAATTCCACTGTTAGCTATCCCTAGTCAGAATGCCACTGTTGGTTGTCCCTAGTCAGAATGCCACTGTTGGTTGTCCCTAGTCAGAATTCCACTGTTAGCTATCCCTAGTCAGAATGCCACTGTTGGCTGTCCCTAGTCAGAATGCCACTGTTGGCTGTCCCTAGACAGAATGCCACTGTTGGCTGTCCCTAGTCAGATTGCCACTGTTGGTTGTCCCTAGTCAGAATGCCACTGTTGGCTGTCCCTAGTCAGAATGCTACTGTTGGCTGTCCCTAGACAGAATGCCACTGTTGGCTGTCCCTAGTCAGAATGCCACTGTTGGCTGTCCCTAGTCAGAATGCCACTGTTGGCTGTCCCTAGTCAGAATGCCACTGTTGGCTGTCCCTAGTCAGATTGCCACTGTTGGCTGTCCCTAGTCAGAATGTCACTGTTGGCTTTCCCTAGTCAGAATGCCACTGTTGGCTGTCCCTAGTCAGAATGCCACTGTTGGCTGTCCCTAGTCAGAATGCCACTGTTGGCTGTCCCTAGTCAGATTGCCACTGTTGGCTGTCCCTAGTCAGAATGTCACTGTTGGTTGTCCCTAGTCAGAATGCCACAGTTGGCTGTCCCTAGTCAGAATGCCACTGTTGGCTGTCCCTAGTCAGAATGCCACTGTTGGCTGTCCCTAGTCAGATTGCCACTGTTGGCTGTCCCTAGTCAGAATGTCACTGTTGGCTTTCCCTAGTCAGAATGCCACTGTTGGTTGTCCCTAGTCAGAATGCCACTGTTGGCTGTCCCTAGTCAGAATGCCACTGTTGGCTGTCCCTAGTCAGATTGCCACTGTTGGCTGTCCCTAGTCAGAATGTCACTGTTGGCTGTCCCTAGTCAGATTGCCACTGTTGGTTGTCCCTAGTCAGAATGCCACTGTTGGCTTTCCCTAGTCAGAATGCTACTGTTGGCTGTCCCTAGACAGAATGCCACTGTTGGCTGTCCCTAGTCAGAATGCCACTGTTGGCTGTCCCTAGTCAGAATGCCACTGTTGGCTGTCCCTAGTCAGAATGCTACTGTTGGTTGTCCCTAGTCAGAATGCCACAGTTGGCTGTCCCTAGTCAGAATGCCACTGTTGGCTGTCCCTAGTCAGAATGCCACTGTTGGCTGTCCCTAGTCAGATTGCCACTGTTGGCTGTCCCTAGTCAGAATGTCACTGTTGGCTTTCCCTAGTCAGAATGCCACTGTTGGTTGTCCCTAGTCAGAATGCCACTGTTGGCTGTCCCTAGTCAGAATGCCACTGTTGGCTGTCCCTAGTCAGATTGCCACTGTTGGCTGTCCCTAGTCAGAATGTCACTGTTGGCTGTCCCTAGTCAGATTGCCACTGTTGGTTGTCCCTAGTCAGAATGCCACTGTTGGCTTTCCCTAGTCAGAATGCTACTGTTGGCTGTCCCTAGACAGAATGCCACTGTTGGCTGTCCCTAGTCAGAATGCCACTGTTGGCTGTCCCTAGTCAGAATGCCACTGTTGGCTGTCCCTAGTCAGAATGCTACTGTTGGCTGTCCCTAGACAGAATGCCACTGTTGGCTGTCCCTAGTCAGAATTCCACTGTTAGCTATCCCTAGTCAGAATGCCACTGTTGGATGTCCCTAGTCAGAATGCCACTTTTGGCTGTCCCTAGTCAGATTGCCACTGTTGGCTGTCCCTAGTCAGAATGTCACTGTTGGCTTTCCCTAGTCAGAATGCCACTGTTGGTTGTCCCTAGTCAGAATGCCACTGTTGGCTGTCCCTAGTCAGAATGCCACTGTTGGTTGTCCCTAGTCAGATTGCCACTGTTGGTTGTCCCTAGTCAGAATGCCACAGTTGGTTGTCCCTAGTCAGAATGCCACAGTTGGCTGTCCCTAGTCAGAATGCCACTGTTGGCTGTCCCTAGTCAGAATGCCACTGTTGGCTGTCCCTAGTCAGAATGCCACTGTTGGCTGTCCCTAGTCAGATTGCCACTGTTGGCTGTCCCTAGTCAGAATGCCACTGTTGGCTGTCCCTAGTCAGAATGCCACTGTTGGCTGTCCCTAGTCAGATTGCCACTGTTGGCTGTCCCTAGTCAGAATGTCACTGTTGGTTGTCCCTAGTCAGAATGCCACAGTTGGCTGTCCCTAGTCAGAATGCCACTGTTGGCTGTCCCTAGTCAGAATTCCACTGTTGGCTGTCCCTAGTCAGAATGCCACTGTTGGCTGTCCCTAGTCAGATTGCCACTGTTGGCTGTCCCTAGTCAGAATGTCACTGTTGGCTTTCCCTAGTCAGAATGCCACTGTTGGTTGTCCCTAGTCAGAATGCCACTGTTGGCTGTCCCTAGTCAGAATGCCACTGTTGGCTGTCCCTAGTCAGATTGCCACTGTTGGCTGTCCCTAGTCAGAATGTCACTGTTGGCTGTCTCTAGTCAGATTGCCACTGTTGGTTGTCCCTAGTCAGAATGCCACTGTTGGCTGTCCCTAGTCAGAATGCTACTGTTGGCTGTCCCTAGACAGAATGCTACTGTTGGCTGTCCCTAGTCAGAATGCCACTGTTGGCTGTCCCTAGTCAGAATGCCACTGTTGGCTGTCCCTAGTCAGAATGCCACTGTTGGCTGTCCCTAGTCAGAATGCTACTGTTGGCTGTCCCTAGACAGAATGCCACTGTTGGCTGTCCCTAGTCAGAATTCCACTGTTAGCTATCCCTAGTCAGAATGCCACTGTTGGATGTCCCTAGTCAGAATGCCACTTTTGGCTGTCCCTAGTCAGATTGCCACTGTTGGCTGTCCCTAGTCAGAATGTCACTGTTGGCTTTCCCTAGTCAGAATGCCACTGTTGGTTGTCCCTAGTCAGAATGCCACTGTTGGCTGTCCCTAGTCAGAATGCCACTGTTGGCTGTCCCTAGTCAGATTGCCACTGTTGGTTGTCCCTAGTCAGAATGCCACAGTTGGTTGTCCCTAGTCAGAATGCTACTGTTGGCTGTCCCTAGTCAGATTGCCACTGTTGGTTGTCCCTAGTCAGAATGCCACTGTTGGCTGTCCCTAGTCAGAATGCCACTGTTGGCTGTCCCTAGTCAGAATGCCACTGTTGGCTGTCCCTAGTCAGATTGCCACTGTTGGTTGTCCCTAGTCAGAATGCCACTGTTGGCTGTCCCTAGTCAGAATGCCACTGTTGGCTGTCCCTAGTCAGAATGCTACTGTTGGCTGTCCCTAGTCAGAATGCCACTGTTGGCTGTCCCTAGTCAGAATGCCACTGTTGGCTGTCCCTAGTCAGAATGCCACTGTTGGCTGTCCCTAGTCAGAATGCCACTGTTGGCTGTCCCTAGTCAGATTGCCACTGTTGGCTGTCCCTAGTCAGAATGTCACTGTTGGCTTTCCCTAGTCAGAATGCCACTGTTGGCTGTCCCTAGTCAGAATGCCACTGTTGGCTGTCCCTAGTCAGAATGCCACTGTTGGCTGTCCCTAGTCAGATTGCCACTGTTGGCTGTCCCTAGTCAGAATGTCACTGTTGGTTGTCCCTAGTCAGAATGCCACAGTTGGCTGTCCCTAGTCAGAATGCCACTGTTGGCTGTCCCTAGTCAGAATGCCACTGTTGGCTGTCCCTAGTCAGATTGCCACTGTTGGCTGTCCCTAGTCAGAATGTCACTGTTGGCTTTCCCTAGTCAGAATGCCACTGTTGGTTGTCCCTAGTCAGAATGCCACTGTTGGCTGTCCCTAGTCAGAATGCCACTGTTGGCTGTCCCTAGTCAGATTGCCACTGTTGGCTGTCCCTAGTCAGAATGTCACTGTTGGCTGTCCCTAGTCAGATTGCCACTGTTGGTTGTCCCTAGTCAGAATGCCACTGTTGGCTTTCCCTAGTCAGAATGCTACTGTTGGCTGTCCCTAGACAGAATGCCACTGTTGGCTGTCCCTAGTCAGAATGCCACTGTTGGCTGTCCCTAGTCAGAATGCCACTGTTGGCTGTCCCTAGTCAGAATGCTACTGTTGGCTGTCCCTAGACAGAATGCCACTGTTGGCTGTCCCTAGTCAGAATTCCACTGTTAGCTATCCCTAGTCAGAATGCCACTGTTGGATGTCCCTAGTCAGAATGCCACTTTTGGCTGTCCCTAGTCAGATTGCCACTGTTGGCTGTCCCTAGTCAGAATGTCACTGTTGGCTTTCCCTAGTCAGAATGCCACTGTTGGTTGTCCCTAGTCAGAATGCCACTGTTGGCTGTCCCTAGTCAGAATGCCACTGTTGGTTGTCCCTAGTCAGATTGCCACTGTTGGTTGTCCCTAGTCAGAATGCCACAGTTGGTTGTCCCTAGTCAGAATGCCACAGTTGGCTGTCCCTAGTCAGAATGCCACTGTTGGCTGTCCCTAGTCAGAATGCCACTGTTGGCTGTCCCTAGTCAGAATGCCACTGTTGGCTGTCCCTAGTCAGATTGCCACTGTTGGCTGTCCCTAGTCAGAATGCCACTGTTGGCTGTCCCTAGTCAGAATGCCACTGTTGGCTGTCCCTAGTCAGATTGCCACTGTTGGCTGTCCCTAGTCAGAATGTCACTGTTGGTTGTCCCTAGTCAGAATGCCACAGTTGGCTGTCCCTAGTCAGAATGCCACTGTTGGCTGTCCCTAGTCAGAATTCCACTGTTGGCTGTCCCTAGTCAGAATGCCACTGTTGGCTGTCCCTAGTCAGATTGCCACTGTTGGCTGTCCCTAGTCAGATTGCCACTGTTGGCTGTCCCTAGTCAGAATGTCACTGTTGGCTTTCCCTAGTCAGAATGCCACTGTTGGCTGTCCCTAGTCAGAATGCCACTGTTGGCTGTCCCTAGTCAGATTGCCACTGTTGGCTGTCCCTAGTCAGAATGTCACTGTTGGCTGTCCCTAGTCAGATTGCCACTGTTGGTTGTCCCTAGTCAGAATGCCACAGTTGGCTGTCCCTAGTCAGAATGCCACTGTTGGCTGTCCCTAGTCAGAATTCCACTGTTGGCTGTCCCTAGTCAGAATGCCACTGTTGGCTGTCCCTAGTCAGATTGCCACTGTTGGCTGTCCCTAGTCAGAATGTCACTGTTGGCTTTCCCTAGTCAGAATGCCACTGTTGGTTGTCCCTAGTCAGAATGTCACTGTTGGCTTTCCCTAGTCAGAATGCCACTGTTGGTTGTCCCTAGTCAGAATGCCACTGTTGGCTGTCCCTAGTCAGAACGCCACTGTTGGCTGTCCCTAGTCAGATTGCCACTGTTGGTTGTCCCTAGTCAGAATGCCACAGTTGGTTGTCCCTAGTCAGAATGCTACTGTTGGCTGTCCCTAGTCAGAATGTCACTGTTGGCTTTCCCTAGTCAGAATGCCACTGTTGGTTGTCCCTAGTCAGAATGCCACTGTTGGCTGTCCCTAGTCAGAATGCCACTGTTGGCTGTCCCTAGTCAGATTACCACTGTTGGTTGTCCCTAGTCAGAATGCCACAGTTGGTTGTCCCTAGTCAGAATGCTACTGTTGGCTGTCCCTAGTCAGAATGCCACTGTTGGCTGTCCCTAGTCAGAATGCCACTGTTGGCTGTCCCTAGTCAGAATGCCACTGTTGGCTGTCCCTAGTCAGATTGCCACTGTTGGTTGTCCCTAGTCAGAATGCCACTGTTGGCTGTCCCTAGTCAGAATGCCACTGTTGGCTGTCCCTAGTCAGAATGCTACTGTTGGCTGTCCCTAGTCAGAATGCCACTGTTGGCTGTCCCTAGTCAGAATGCCACTGTTGGCTGTCCCTAGTCAGAATGCCACTGTTGGCTGTCCCTAGTCAGATTGCCACTGTTGGCTGTCCCTAGTCAGAATGCCACTGTTGGCTGTCCCTAGTCAGAATGCCACTGTTGGCTGTCCCTAGTCAGATTGCCACTGTTGGTTGTCCCTAGTCAGAATTCCACAGTTGGTTGTCCCTAGTCAGAATGCTACTGTTGGCTGTCCCTAGTCAGATTGCCACTGTTGGTTGTCCCTAGTCAGAATGCCACTGTTGGCTGTCCCTAGTCAGAATGCTACTGTTGGCTGTCCCTAGACAGAATGCCACTGTTGGCTGTCCCTAGTCAGAATGCCACTGTTGGCTGTCCCTAGTCAGAATGCCACTGTTGGCTGTCCCTAGTCAGAATGCCACTGTTGGCTGTCCCTAGTCAGATTGCCACTGTTGGCTGTCCCTAGTCAGAATGCCACTGTTGGATGTCCCTAGTCAGAATGCCACTTTTGGCTGTCCTTAGTCAGATTGCCACTGTTGGCTGTCCCTAGTCAGAATGCCACTGTTGGCTGTCCCTAGTCAGAATGCCACTTTTGGCTGTCCCTAGTCAGAATGCCACTGTTGGATGTCCCTAGTCAGAATGCCACTTTTGGCTGTCCCTAGTCAGATTGCCACTGTTGGCTGTCCCTAGTCAGAATGTCACTGTTGGCTTTCCCTAGTCAGAATGCCACTGTTGGTTGTCCCTAGTCAGAATGCCACTGTTGGCTGTCCCTAGTCAGAATGCCACTGTTGGCTGTCCCTAGTCAGAATGCCACTGTTGGCTGTCCCTAGTCAGATTGCCACTTTTGGCTGTCCCTAGTCAGATTGCCACTGTTGGCTATCCCTAGTCAGAATGTCACTGTTGGCTTTCCCTAGTCAGAATGCCACTGTTGGTTGTCCCTAGTCAGAATGCCACTGTTGGTTGTCCCTAGTCAGAATGCCACTGTTGGCTGTCCCTAGTCAGAATGCCACTGTTGGCTGTCCCTAGTCAGAATGCTACTGTTGGCTGTCCCTAGACAGAATGCCACTGTTGGCTGTCCCTAGTCAGAATGCTACTGTTGGCTGTCCCTAGACAGAATGCCACTGTTGGCTGTCCCTAGTCAGAATTCCACTGTTAGCTATCCCTAGTCAGAATGCCACTGTTGGATGTCCCTAGTCAGAATGCCACTTTTGGCTGTCCCTAGTCAGATTGCCACTGTTGGCTGTCCCTAGTCAGAATGTCACTGTTGGCTTTCCCTAGTCAGAATGCCACTGTTGGTTGTCCCTAGTCAGAATGCCACTGTTGGCTGTCCCTAGTCAGAATGCCACTGTTGGCTGTCCCTAGTCAGAATGCCACTGTTGGCTGTCCCTAGTCAGATTGCCACTGTTGGTTGTCCCTAGTCAGAATGCCACTGTTGGCTGTCCCTAGTCAGAATGCCACTGTTGGCTGTCCCTAGTCAGAATGCTACTGTTGGCTGTCCCTAGACAGAATGCCACTGTTGGCTGTCCCTAGTCAGAATGCTACTGTTGGCTGTCCCTAGACAGAATGCCACTGTTGGCTGTCCCTAGTCAGAATTCCACTGTTAGCTATCCCTAGTCAGAATGCCACTGTTGGATGTCCCTAGTCAGAATGCCACTTTTGGCTGTCCCTAGTCAGATTGCCACTGTTGGCTGTCCCTAGTCAGAATGTCACTGTTGGCTTTCCCTAGTCAGAATGCCACTGTTGGTTGTCCCTAGTCAGAATGCCACTGTTGGCTGTCCCTAGTCAGAATGCCACTGTTGGTTGTCCCTAGTCAGATTGCCACTGTTGGTTGTCCCTAGTCAGAATGCCACAGTTGGTTGTCCCTAGTCAGAATGCCACAGTTGGCTGTCCCTAGTCAGAATGCCACTGTTGGCTGTCCCTAGTCAGAATGCCACTGTTGGCTGTCCCTAGTCAGAATGCCACTGTTGGCTGTCCCTAGTCAGATTGCCACTGTTGGCTGTCCCTAGTCAGAATGCCACTGTTGGCTGTCCCTAGTCAGAATGCCACTGTTGGCTGTCCCTAGTCAGATTGCCACTGTTGGCTGTCCCTAGTCAGAATGCCACTGTTGGCTGTCCCTAGTCAGAATGCCACTGTTGGCTGTCCCTAGTCAGAATGCCACTGTTGGATGTCCCTAGTCAGAATGCCACTTTTGGCTGTCCCTAGTCAGAATGCCACTGTTGGCTGTCCCTAGTCAGAATGCCACTGTTGGCTGTCCCTAGTCAGAATGCTACTGTTGGCTGTCCCTAGACAGAATGCCACTGTTGGCTGTCCCTAGTCAGAATTCCACTGTTAGCTATCCCTAGTCAGAATGCCACTGTTGGATGTCCCTAGTCAGAATGCCACTTTTGGCTGTCCCTAGTCAGATTGCCACTGTTGGCTGTCCCTAGTCAGAATGTCACTGTTGGCTTTCCCTAGTCAGAATGCCACTGTTGGTTGTCCCTAGTCAGAATGCCACTGTTGGCTGTCCCTAGTCAGAATGCCACTGTTGGCTGTCCCTAGTCAGATTGCCACTGTTGGTTGTCCCTAGTCAGAATGCCACAGTTGGTTGTCCCTAGTCAGAATGCTACTGTTGGCTGTCCCTAGTCAGATTGCCACTGTTGGTTGTCCCTAGTCAGAATGCCACTGTTGGCTGTCCCTAGTCAGAATGCCACTGTTGGCTGTCCCTAGTCAGAATGCCACTGTTGGCTGTCCCTAGTCAGATTGCCACTGTTGGTTGTCCCTAGTCAGAATGCCACTGTTGGCTGTCCCTAGTCAGAATGCCACTGTTGGCTGTCCCTAGTCAGAATGCTACTGTTGGCTGTCCCTAGTCAGAATGCCACTGTTGGCTGTCCCTAGTCAGAATGCCACTGTTGGCTGTCCCTAGTCAGAATGCCACTGTTGGCTGTCCCTAGTCAGATTGCCACTGTTGGCTGTCCCTAGTCAGAATGCCACTGTTGGCTGTCCCTAGTCAGAATGCCACTGTTGGCTGTCCCTAGTCAGATTGCCACTGTTGGTTGTCCCTAGTCAGAATTCCACAGTTGGTTGTCCCTAGTCAGAATGCTACTGTTGGCTGTCCCTAGTCAGATTGCCACTGTTGGTTGTCCCTAGTCAGAATGCCACTGTTGGCTGTCCCTAGTCAGAATGCTACTGTTGGCTGTCCCTAGACAGAATGCCACTGTTGGCTGTCCCTAGTCAGAATGCCACTGTTGGCTGTCCCTAGTCAGAATGCCACTGTTGGCTGTCCCTAGTCAGAATGCCACTGTTGGCTGTCCCTAGTCAGATTGCCACTGTTGGCTGTCCCTAGTCAGAATGCCACTGTTGGCTGTCCCTAGTCAGAATGCTACTGTTGGCTGTCCCTAGACAGAATGCCACTGTTGGCTGTCCCTAGTCAGAATGCCACTGTTGGCTGTCCCTAGTCAGAATGCCACTGTTGGTTGTCCCTAGTCAGATTGCCACTGTTGGTTGTCCCTAGTCAGAATGCCACAGTTGGTTGTCCCTAGTCAGAATGCCACAGTTGGCTGTCCCTAGTCAGAATGCCACTGTTGGCTGTCCCTAGTCAGAATGCCACTGTTGGCTGTCCCTAGTCAGAATGCCACTGTTGGCTGTCCCTAGTCAGATTGCCACTGTTGGCTGTCCCTAGTCAGAATGCCACTGTTGGCTGTCCCTAGTCAGAATGCCACTGTTGGCTGTCCCTAGTCAGATTGCCACTGTTGGCTGTCCCTAGTCAGAATGTCACTGTTGGTTGTCCCTAGTCAGAATGCCACAGTTGGCTGTCCCTAGTCAGAATGCCACTGTTGGCTGTCCCTAGTCAGAATTCCACTGTTGGCTGTCCCTAGTCAGAATGCCACTGTTGGCTGTCCCTAGTCAGATTGCCACTGTTGGCTGTCCCTAGTCAGAATGTCACTGTTGGCTTTCCCTAGTCAGAATGCCACTGTTGGTTGTCCCTAGTCAGAATGCCACTGTTGGCTGTCCCTAGTCAGAATGCCACTGTTGGCTGTCCCTAGTCAGAATGTCACTGTTGGCTGTCCCTAGTCAGAATGCTACTGTTGGCTGTCCCTAGTCAGAATGCCACTGTTGGCTGTCCCTAGTCAGATTGCCACTGTTGGTTGTCCCTAGTCAGAATGCCACTGTTGGCTGTCCCTAGTCAGAATGCTACTGTTGGCTGTCCCTAGTCAGAATGCCACTGTTGGCTGTCCCTAGTCAGAATGCCACTGTTGGCTGTCCCTAGTCAGAATGCTACTGTTGGCTGTCCCTAGACAGAATGCCACTGTTGGCTGTCCCTAGTCAGAATTCCACTGTTAGCTATCCCTAGTCAGAATGCCACTGTTGGATGTCCCTAGTCAGAATGCCACTTTTGGCTGTCCCTAGTCAGATTGCCACTGTTGGCTGTCCCTAGTCAGAATGTCACTGTTGGCTTTCCCTAGTCAGAATGCCACTGTTGGTTGTCCCTAGTCAGAATGCCACTGTTGGCTGTCCCTAGTCAGAATGCCACTGTTGGCTGTCCCTAGTCAGATTGCCACTGTTGGTTGTCCCTAGTCAGAATGCCACAGTTGGTTGTCCCTAGTCAGAATGCTACTGTTGGCTGTCCCTAGTCAGATTGCCACTGTTGGTTGTCCCTAGTCAGAATGCCACTGTTGGCTGTCCCTAGTCAGAATGCCACTGTTGGCTGTCCCTAGTCAGAATGCCACTGTTGGCTGTCCCTAGTCAGATTGCCACTGTTGGTTGTCCCTAGTCAGAATGCCACTGTTGGCTGTCCCTAGTCAGAATGCCACTGTTGGCTGTCCCTAGTCAGATTGCCACTGTTGGCTGTCCCTAGTCAGAATGTCACTGTTGGCTTTCCCTAGTCAGAATGCCACTGTTGGTTGTCCCTAGTCAGAATGCCACTGTTGGCTGTCCCTAGTCAGAATGCCACTGTTGGCTGTCCCTAGTCAGATTGCCACTGTTGGTTGTCCCTAGTCAGAATGCCACAGTTGGTTGTCCCTAGTCAGAATGCTACTGTTGGCTGTCCCTAGTCAGATTGCCACTGTTGGTTGTCCCTAGTCAGAATGCCACTGTTGGCTGTCCCTAGTCAGAATGCCACTGTTGGCTGTCCCTAGTCAGAATGCCACTGTTGGCTGTCCCTAGTCAGATTGCCACTGTTGGTTGTCCCTAGTCAGAATGCCACTGTTGGCTGTCCCTAGTCAGAATGCCACTGTTGGCTGTCCCTAGTCAGAATGCTACTGTTGGCTGTCCCTAGTCAGAATGCCACTGTTGGCTGTCCCTAGTCAGAATGCCACTGTTGGCTGTCCCTAGTCAGAATGCCACTGTTGGCTGTCCCTAGTCAGATTGCCACTGTTGGCTGTCCCTAGTCAGAATGCCACTGTTGGCTGTCCCTAGTCAGAATGCCACTGTTGGCTGTCCCTAGTCAGATTGCCACTGTTGGTTGTCCCTAGTCAGAATTCCACAGTTGGTTGTCCCTAGTCAGAATGCTACTGTTGGCTGTCCCTAGTCAGATTGCCACTGTTGGTTGTCCCTAGTCAGAATGCCACTGTTGGCTGTCCCTAGTCAGAATGCTACTGTTGGCTGTCCCTAGACAGAATGCCACTGTTGGCTGTCCCTAGTCAGAATGCCACTGTTGGCTGTCCCTAGTCAGAATGCCACTGTTGGCTGTCCCTAGTCAGAATGCCACTGTTGGCTGTCCCTAGTCAGATTGCCACTGTTGGCTGTCCCTAGTCAGAATGCCACTGTTGGATGTCCCTAGTCAGAATGCCACTTTTGGCTGTCCCTAGTCAGATTGCCACTGTTGGCTGTCCCTAGTCAGAATGCCACTTTTGGCTGTCCCTAGTCAGAATGCCACTGTTGGATGTCCCTAGTCAGAATGCCACTTTTGGCTGTCCCTAGTCAGATTGCCACTGTTGGCTGTCCCTAGTCAGAATGTCACTGTTGGCTTTCCCTAGTCAGAATGCCACTGTTGGTTGTCCCTAGTCAGAATGCCACTGTTGGCTGTCCCTAGTCAGAATGCCACTGTTGGCTGTCCCTAGTCAGAATGCCACTGTTGGCTGTCCCTAGTCAGATTGCCACTGTTGGTTGTCCCTAGTCAGAATGCCACAGTTGGTTGTCCCTAGTCAGAATGCTACTGTTGGCTGTCCCTAGTCAGATTGCCACTGTTGGTTGTCCCTAGTCAGAATGCCACTGTTGGCTGTCCCTAGTCAGAATGCCACTGTTGGCTGTCCCTAGTCAGAATGCCACTGTTGGCTGTCCCTAGTCAGATTGCCACTGTTGGTTGTCCCTAGTCAGAATGCCACTGTTGGCTGTCCCTAGTCAGAATGCCACTGTTGGCTGTCCCTAGTCAGAATGCTACTGTTGGCTGTCCCTAGACAGAATGCCACTGTTGGCTGTCCCTAGTCAGAATGCCACTGTTGGCTGTCCCTAGTCAGAATGCCACTGTTGGCTGTCCCTAGTCAGAATGCCACTGTTGGCTGTCCCTAGTCAGATTGCCACTGTTGGCTGTCCCTAGTCAGAATGCCACTGTTGGATGTCCCTAGTCAGAATGCCACTTTTGGCTGTCCCTAGTCAGATTGCCACTGTTGGCTGTCCCTAGTCAGAATGCCACTTTTGGCTGTCCCTAGTCAGAATGCCACTGTTGGATGTCCCTAGTCAGAATGCCACTTTTGGCTGTCCCTAGTCAGATTGCCACTGTTGGCTGTCCCTAGTCAGAATGTCACTGTTGGCTTTCCCTAGTCAGAATGCCACTGTTGGTTGTCCCTAGTCAGAATGCCACTGTTGGCTGTCCCTAGTCAGAATGCCACTGTTGGCTGTCCCTAGTCAGAATGCCACTGTTGGCTGTCCCTAGTCAGATTGCCACTGTTGGTTGTCCCTAGTCAGAATGCCACAGTTGGTTGTCCCTAGTCAGAATGCTACTGTTGGCTGTCCCTAGTCAGATTGCCACTGTTGGTTGTCCCTAGTCAGAATGCCACTGTTGGCTGTCCCTAGTCAGAATGCCACTGTTGGCTGTCCCTAGTCAGAATGCCACTGTTGGCTGTCCCTAGTCAGATTGCCACTGTTGGTTGTCCCTAGTCAGAATGCCACTGTTGGCTGTCCCTAGTCAGAATGCCACTGTTGGCTGTCCCTAGTCAGAATGCTACTGTTGGCTGTCCCTAGACAGAATGCCACTGTTGGCTGTCCCTAGTCAGAATGCCACTGTTGGCTGTCCCTAGTCAGAATGCCACTGTTGGCTGTCCCTAGTCAGATTGCCACTGTTGGCTGTCCCTAGTCAGAATGCCACTGTTGGTTGTCCCTAGTCAGAATGCCACTGTTGGCTGTCCCTAGTCAGAATGTCACTGTTGGCTTTCCCTAGTCAGAATGCCACTGTTGGTTGTCCCTAGTCAGAATGCCACTGTTGGCTGTCCCTAGTCAGAATGCCACTGTTGGCTGTCCCTAGTCAGAATGCCACTGTTGGCTGTCCCTAGTCAGATTGCCACTGTTGGTTGTCCCTAGTCAGAATGCCACAGTTGGTTGTCCCTAGTCAGAATGCTACTGTTGGCTGTCCCTAGTCAGATTGCCACTGTTGGTTGTCCCTAGTCAGAATGCCACTGTTGGCTGTCCCTAGTCAGAATGCCACTGTTGGCTGTCCCTAGTCAGAATGCCACTGTTGGCTGTCCCTAGTCAGATTGCCACTGTTGGTTGTCCCTAGTCAGAATGCCACTGTTGGCTGTCCCTAGTCAGAATGCCACTGTTGGCTGTCCCTAGTCAGAATGCTACTGTTGGCTGTCCCTAGACAGAATGCCACTGTTGGCTGTCCCTAGTCAGAATGCCACTGTTGGCTGTCCCTAGTCAGAATGCCACTGTTGGCTGTCCCTAGTCAGAATGCCACTGTTGGCTGTCCCTAGTCAGATTGCCACTGTTGGCTGTCCCTAGTCAGAATGCCACTGTTGGATGTCCCTAGTCAGAATGCCACTTTTGGCTGTCCCTAGTCAGATTGCCACTGTTGGCTGTCCCTAGTCAGAATGCCACTTTTGGCTGTCCCTAGTCAGAATGCCACTGTTGGATGTCCCTAGTCAGAATGCCACTTTTGGCTGTCCCTAGTCAGATTGCCACTGTTGGCTGTCCCTAGTCAGAATGTCACTGTTGGCTTTCCCTAGTCAGAATGCCACTGTTGGTTGTCCCTAGTCAGAATGCCACTGTTGGCTGTCCCTAGTCAGAATGCCACTGTTGGCTGTCCCTAGTCAGAATGCCACTGTTGGCTGTCCCTAGTCAGATTGCCACTGTTGGTTGTCCCTAGTCAGAATGCCACAGTTGGTTGTCCCTAGTCAGAATGCTACTGTTGGCTGTCCCTAGTCAGATTGCCACTGTTGGTTGTCCCTAGTCAGAATGCCACTGTTGGCTGTCCCTAGTCAGAATGCCACTGTTGGCTGTCCCTAGTCAGAATGCCACTGTTGGCTGTCCCTAGTCAGATTGCCACTGTTGGTTGTCCCTAGTCAGAATGCCACTGTTGGCTGTCCCTAGTCAGAATGCCACTGTTGGCTGTCCCTAGTCAGAATGCTACTGTTGGCTGTCCCTAGACAGAATGCCACTGTTGGCTGTCCCTAGTCAGAATGCCACTGTTGGCTGTCCCTAGTCAGAATGCCACTGTTGGCTGTCCCTAGTCAGATTGCCACTGTTGGCTGTCCCTAGTCAGAATGCCACTGTTGGCTGTCCCTAGTCAGAATGCCACTGTTGGCTGTCCCTAGTCAGATTGCCACTGTTGGTTGTCCCTAGTCAGAATTCCACAGTTGGTTGTCCCTAGTCAGAATGCTACTGTTGGCTGTCCCTAGTCAGATTGCCACTGTTGGTTGTCCCTAGTCAGAATGCCACTGTTGGCTGTCCCTAGTCAGAATGCTACTGTTGGCTGTCCCTAGACAGAATGCCACTGTTGGCTGTCCCTAGTCAGAATGCCACTGTTGGCTGTCCCTAGTCAGAATGCCACTGTTGGCTGTCCCTAGTCAGATTGCCACTGTTGGCTGTCCCTAGTCAGAATGCCACTGTTGGATGTCCCTAGTCAGAATGCCACTTTTGGCTGTCCCTAGTCAGATTGCCACTGTTGGCTGTCCCTAGTCAGAATGCCACTTTTGGCTGTCCCTAGTCAGAATGCCACTGTTGGCTGTCCCTAGTCAGATTGCCACTGTTGGCTGTCCCTAGTCAGAATGCCACTGTTGGCTGTCCCTAGTCAGAATGCCACTGTTGGATGTCCCTAGTCAGAATGCCACTTTTGGCTGTCCCTAGTCAGATTGCCACTGTTGGCTGTCCCTAGTCAGAATGCCACTGTTGGCTGTCCCTAGTCAGAATGCCACTGTTGGCTGTCCCTAGTCAGATTGCCACTGTTGGCTGTCCCTAGTCAGAATGCCACTGTTGGCTGTCCCTAGTCAGAATGCCACTGTTGGCTGTCCCTAGTCAGATTGCCACTGTTGGTTGTCCCTAGTCAGAATTCCACAGTTGGTTGTCCCTAGTCAGAATGCTACTGTTGGCTGTCCCTAGTCAGATTGCCACTGTTGGTTGTCCCTAGTCAGAATGCCACTGTTGGCTGTCCCTAGTCAGAATGCTACTGTTGGCTGTCCCTAGACAGAATGCCACTGTTGGCTGTCCCTAGTCAGAATGCCACTGTTGGCTGTCCCTAGTCAGAATGCCACTGTTGGCTGTCCCTAGTCAGATTGCCACTGTTGGCTGTCCCTAGTCAGAATGCCACTGTTGGATGTCCCTAGTCAGAATGCCACTTTTGGCTGTCCCTAGTCAGATTGCCACTGTTGGCTGTCCCTAGTCAGAATGCCACTTTTGGCTGTCCCTAGTCAGATTGCCACTGTTGGCTGTCCCTAGTCAGAATGTCACTGTTGGCTTTCCCTAGTCAGAATGCCACTGTTGGTTGTCCCTAGTCAGAATGCAACTGTTGGCTGTCCCTAGTCAGAATGCCACTGTTGGCTGTCCCTAGTCAGATTGCCACTGTTGGTTGTCCCTAGTCAGAATGCCACAGTTGGTTGTCCCTAGTCAGAATGCTACTGTTGGCTGTCCCTAGTCAGATTGCCAGTGTTGGTTGTCCCTAGTCAGAATGCCACTGTTGGCTGTCCCTAGTCAGAATGCTACTGTTGGCTGTCCCTAGACAGAATGCCACTGTTGGCTGTCCCTGGTCAGAATGCCACTGTTGGCTGTCCCTAGTCAGAATGCCACTGTTGGCTGTCCCTAGTCAGATTGCCACTGTTGGCTGTCCCTAGTCAGAATGCCACTGTTGGATGTCCCTAGTCAGAATGCCACTTTTGGCTGTCCCTAGTCAGATTGCCACTGTTGGCTGTCCCTAGTCAGAATGCCACTTTTGGCTGTCCCTAGTCAGATTGCCACTGTTGGCTGTCCCTAGTCAGAATGTCACTGTTGGCTGTCCCTAGTCAGAATGCCACTTTTGGCTGTCCCTAGTCAGATTGCCACTGTTGGCTGTCCCTAGTCAGAATGTCACTGTTGGCTTTCCCTAGTCAGAATGCCACTGTTGGTTGTCCCTAGTCAGAATGCAACTGTTGGCTGTCCCTAGTCAGAATGCCACAGTTGGTTGTCCCTAGTCAGAATGCTACTGTTGGCTGTCCCTAGTCAGAATGCTACTGTTGGCTGTCCCTAGACAGAATGCCACTGTTGGCTGTCCCTAGTCAGAATGCCACTGTTGGCTGTCCCTAGTCAGAATGCCACTGTTGGCTGTCCCTAGTCAGAATGCCACTGTTGGCTGTCCCTAGTCAGAATGCCACTGTTGGCTGTCCCTAGTCAGAATGCCACTGTTGGCTGTCCCTAGTCAGATTGCCACTGTTGGCTGTCCCTAGTCAGAATGCCACTGTTGGCTGTCCCTAGTCAGAATGCCACTGTTGGCTGTCCCTAGTCAGATTGCCACTGTTGGCTGTCCCTAGTCAGAATGCCACTGTTGGCTGTCCCTAGTCAGAATGCCACTGTTGGCTGTCCCTAGTCAGATTGCCACTGTTGGTTGTCCCTAGTCAGAATGCCACTGTTGGCTGTCCCTAGTCAGAATGCTACTGTTGGCTGTCCCTAGACAGAATGCCACTGTTGGCTGTCCCTAGTCAGAATGCCACTGTTGGCTGTCCCTAGTCAGAATGCCACTGTTGGCTGTCCCTAGTCAGAATGCCACTGTTGGCTGTCCCTAGTCAGATTGCCACTGTTGGCTGTCCCTAGTCAGAATGCCACTGTTGGATGTCCCTAGTCAGAATGCCACTTTTGGCTGTCCCTAGTCAGATTGCCACTGTTGGCTGTCCCTAGTCAGAATGCCACTTTTGGCTGTCCCTAGTCAGATTGCCACTGTTGGCTGTCCCTAGTCAGAATGCCACTGTTGGCTGTCCCTAGTCAGATTGCCACTGTTGGTTGTCCCTAGTCAGAATGCCACAGTTGGTTGTCCCTAGTCAGAATGCCACTGTTGGCTGTCCCTAGTCAGAATGCTACTGTTGGCTGTCCCTAGACAGAATGCCACTGTTGGCTGTCCCTAGTCAGAATGCCACTGTTGGCTGTCCCTAGTCAGAATGCCACTGTTGGCTGTCCCTAGTCAGAATGCCACTGTTGGCTGTCCCTAGTCAGATTGCCACTGTTGGCTGTCCCTAGTCAGATTGCCACTGTTGGCTGTCCCTAGTCAGAATGCCACTTTTGGCTGTCCCTAGTCAGATTGCCACTGTTGGCTGTCCCTAGTCAGAATGTCACTGTTGGCTTTCCCTAGTCAGAATGCCACTGTTGGTTGTCCCTAGTCAGAATGCCACTGTTGGCTGTCCCTAGTCAGAATGCCACTGTTGGCTGTCCCTAGTCAGATTGCCACTGTTGGTTGTCCCTAGTCAGAATGCCACAGTTGGTTGTCCCTAGTCAGAATGCTACTGTTGGCTGTCCCTAGTCAGATTGCCAGTGTTGGTTGTCCCTAGTCAGAATGCCACTGTTGGCTGTCCCTAGTCAGAATGCCACTGTTGGCTGTCCCTAGTCAGAATGCCACTGTTGGCTGTCCCTAGTCAGATTGCCACTGTTGGCTGTCCCTAGTCAGATTGCCACTTTTGGCTGTCCCTAGTCAGATTGCCACTGTTGGCTGTCCCTAGTCAGAATGCCACTGTTGGCTGTCCCTAGTCAGATTGCCACTGTTGGCTGTCCCTAGTCAGATTGCCACTGTTGGCTGTCCCTAGTCAGAATGTCACTGTTGGCTTTCCCTAGTCAGAATGCCACTGTTGGTTGTCCCTAGTCAGAATGCCACTGTTGGCTGTCCCTAGTCAGAATGCCACTGTTGGTTGTCCCTAGTCAGAATGCCACAGTTGGTTGTCCCTAGTCAGAATGCCACTGTTGGCTGTCCCTAGTCAGAATGCTACTGTTGGCTGTCCCTAGACAGAATGCCACTGTTGGCTGTCCCTAGTCAGAATGCCACTGTTGGCTGTCCCTAGTCAGAATGCCACTGTTGGCTGTCCCTAGTCAGATTGCCACTGTTGGCTGTCCCTAGTCAGAATGCCACTGTTGGCTGTCCCTAGTCAGAATGCCACTGTTGGCTGTCCCTAGTCAGATTGCCACTGTTGGCTGTCCCTAGTCAGATTGCCACTGTTGGCTGTCCCTAGTCAGAATGCCACTTTTGGCTGTCCCTAGTCAGAATGCCACTGTTGGCTGTCCCTAGTCAGATTGCCACTGTTGGCTGTCCCTAGTCAGATTGCCACTGTTGGCTGTCCCTAGTCAGAATGCCACTTTTGGCTGTCCCTAGTCAGATTGCCACTGTTGGCTGTCCCTAGTCAGAATGTCACTGTTGGCTTTCCCTAGTCAGAATGCCACTGTTGGTTGTCCCTAGTCAGAATGCCACTGTTGGCTGTCCCTAGTCAGAATGCCACTGTTGGCTGTCCCTAGTCAGATTGCCACTGTTGGCTGTCCCTAGTCAGAATGCCACTTTTGGCTGTCCCTAGTCAGAATGCCACTTTTGGCTGTCCCTAGTCAGATTGCCACTGTTGGCTGTCCCTAGTCAGAATGTCACTGTTGGCTTTCCCTAGTCAGAATGCCACTGTTGGTTGTCCCTAGTCAGAATGCCACTGTTGGCTGTCCCTAGTCAGAATGCCACTGTTGGCTGTCCCTAGACAGAATGCCACTGTTGGCTGTCCCTAGTCAGAATGCCACTGTTGGCTGTCCCTAGTCAGATTGCCACTGTTGGCTGTCCCTAGTCAGATTGCCACTGTTGGCTGTCCCTAGTCAGAATGCCACTTTTGGCTGTCCCTAGTCAGAATGCCACTGTTGGCTGTCCCTAGTCAGATTGCCACTGTTGGCTGTCCCTAGTCAGATTGCCACTGTTGGCTGTCCCTAGTCAGAATGCCACTTTTGGCTGTCCCTAGTCAGATTGCCACTGTTGGCTGTCCCTAGTCAGAATGTCACTGTTGGCTTTCCCTAGTCAGAATGCCACTGTTGGTTGTCCCTAGTCAGAATGCCACTGTTGGCTGTCCCTAGTCAGAATGCCACTGTTGGCTGTCCCTAGTCAGATTGCCACTGTTGGCTGTCCCTAGTCAGAATGCCACTTTTGGCTGTCCCTAGTCAGAATGCCACTTTTGGCTGTCCCTAGTCAGATTGCCACTGTTGGCTGTCCCTAGTCAGAATGTCACTGTTGGCTTTCCCTAGTCAGAATGCCACTGTTGGTTGTCCCTAGTCAGAATGCCACTGTTGGCTGTCCCTAGTCAGAATGCCACTGTTGGCTGTCCCTAGACAGAATGCCACTGTTGGCTGTCCCTAGTCAGAATGCCACTGTTGGCTGTCCCTAGTCAGAATGCCACTGTTGGCTGTCCCTAGTCAGATTGCCACTGTTGGCTGTCCCTAGTCAGAATGCCACTGTTGGCTGTCCCTAGTCAGAATGCCACTGTTGGCTGTCCCTAGTCAGATTGCCACTGTTGGCTGTCCCTAGTCAGATTGCCACTGTTGGCTGTCCCTAGTCAGAATGCCACTTTTGGCTGTCCCTAGTCAGAATGCCACTGTTGGCTGTCCCTAGTCAGATTGCCACTGTTGGCTGTCCCTAGTCAGATTGCCACTGTTGGCTGTCCCTAGTCAGAATGCCACTTTTGGCTGTCCCTAGTCAGATTGCCACTGTTGGCTGTCCCTAGTCAGAATGTCACTGTTGGCTTTCCCTAGTCAGAATGCCACTGTTGGTTGTCCCTAGTCAGAATGCCACTGTTGGCTGTCCCTAGTCAGAATGCCACTGTTGGCTGTCCCTAGTCAGATTGCCACTGTTGGCTGTCCCTAGTCAGAATGCCACTTTTGGCTGTCCCTAGTCAGAATGCCACTTTTGGCTGTCCCTAGTCAGATTGCCACTGTTGGCTGTCCCTAGTCAGAATGTCACTGTTGGCTTTCCCTAGTCAGAATGCCACTGTTGGTTGTCCCTAGTCAGAATGCCACTGTTGGCTGTCCCTAGTCAGAATGCCACTGTTGGCTGTCCCTAGTCAGATTGCCACTGTTGGTTGTCCCTAGTCAGAATGCCACAGTTGGTTGTCCCTAGTCAGAATGCTACTGTTGGCTGTCCCTAGTCAGATTGCCAGTGTTGGTTGTCCCTAGTCAGAATGCCACTGTTGGTTGTCCCTAGTCAGATTGCCACTGTTGGCTTTCCCTAGTCAGAATGCCACTGTTGGTTGTCCCTAGTCAGAATGCCACTGTTGGCTGTCCCTAGTCAGAATGCCACTGTTGGCTGTCCCTAGTCAGAATGCCACTGTTGGCTGTCCCTAGTCAGAATGCCACTGTTGGCTGTCCCTAGTCAGAATGCCACTGTTGGATGTCCCTAGTCAGAATGCCACTGTTGGCTGTCCCTAGTCAGAATGCCACTGTTGGCTGTCCCTAGTCAGAATGCCACTGTTGGCTGTCCCTAGTCAGAATGCCACTGTTGGCTGTCCCTAGTCAGAATGCCACTGTTGGCTGTCCCTAGTCAGATTGCCACTGTTGGCTGTCCCTAGTCAGAATGCCACTGTTGGCTGTCCCTAGTCAGAATGCCACTGTTGGCTGTCCCTAGTCAGAATGCCACTGTTGGCTGTCCCTAGTCAGAATTCCACAGTTGGTTGTCCCTAGTCAGAATGCTACTGTTGGCTGTCCCTAGTCAGATTGCCACAGTTGGTTGTCCCTAGTCAGAATGCCACTGTTGGCTGTCCCTAGTCAGAATGCTACTGTTGGCTGTCCCTAGACAGAATGCCACTGTTGGCTGTCCCTAGTCAGAATGCCACTGTTGGCTGTCCCTAGTCAGAATGCCACTGTTGGCTGTCCCTAGTCAGAATGCCACTGTTGGCTGTCCCTAGTCAGAATGCCACTGTTGGCTGTCCCTAGTCAGAATGCCACTGTTGGCTGTCCCTAGTCAGATTGCCACTGTTGGCTGTCCCTAGTCAGAATGTCACTGTTGGCTTTCCCTAGTCAGAATGCCACTGTTGGTTGTCCCTAGTCAGAATGCCACTGTTGGCTGTCCCTAGTCAGAATGCTACTGTTGGCTGTCCCTAGACAGAATGCCACTGTTGGCTGTCCCTAGTCAGAATGCCACTGTTGGATGTCCCTAGTCAGAATGCCACTTTTGGCTGTCCCTAGTCAGATTGCCACTGTTGGCTGTCCCTAGTCAGAATGTCACTGTTGGCTTTCCCTAGTCAGAATGCCACTGTTGGTTGTCCCTAGTCAGAATGCCACTGTTGGCTGTCCCTAGTCAGAATGCCACTGTTGGCTGTCCCTAGTCAGATTGCCACTGTTGGTTGTCCCTAGTCAGAATGCCACAGTTGGTTGTCCCTAGTCAGAATGCTACTGTTGGCTGTCCCTAGTCAGATTGCCAGTGTTGGTTGTCCCTAGTCAGAATGCCACTGTTGGTTGTCCCTAGTCAGATTGCCACTGTTGGCTTTCCCTAGTCAGAATGCCACTGTTGGTTGTCCCTAGTCAGAATGCCACTGTTGGCTGTCCCTAGTCAGAATGCCACTGTTGGCTGTCCCTAGTCAGAATGCTACTGTTGGCTGCCCCTAGACAGAATGCCACTGTTGGCTGTCCCTAGTCAGAATGCCACTGTTGGCTGTCCCTAGTCAGAATGCCACTGTTGGCTGTCCCTAGTCAGAATGCCACTGTTGGCTGTCCCTAGTCAGAATGCCACTGTTGGCTGTCCCTAGTCAGAATGCCACTGTTGGATGTCCCTAGTCAGAATGCCACTGTTGGCTGTCCCTAGTCAAAATGCCACTGTTGGCTGTCCCTAGTCAGAATGCCACTGTTGGCTGTCCCTAGTCAGAATGCCACTGTTGGCTGTCCCTAGTCAGAATGCCACTGTTGGCTGTCCCTAGTCAGATTGCCACTGTTGGCTGTCCCTAGTCAGAATGCCACTGTTGGCTGTCCCTAGTCAGAATGCCACTGTTGGCTGTCCCTAGTCAGAATGCCACTGTTGGCTGTCCCTAGTCAGAATTCCACAGTTGGTTGTCCCTAGTCAGAATGCTACTGTTGGCTGTCCCTACTCAGATTGCCACAGTTGGTTGTCCCTAGTCAGAATGCCACTGTTGGATGTCCCTAGTCAGAATGCCACTTTTGGCTGTCCCTAGTCAGATTGCCACTGTTGGCTGTCCCTAGTCAGAATGCCACTTTTGGCTGTCCCTAGTCAGATTGCCACTGTTGGCTGTCCCTAGTCAGAATGTCACTGTTGGCTTTCCCTAGTCAGAATGCCACTGTTGGTTGTCCCTAGTCAGAATGCCACTGTTGGCTGTCCCTAGTCAGAATGCCACTGTTGGCTGTCCCTAGTCAGATTGCCACTGTTGGTTGTCCCTAGTCAGAATGCCACAGTTGGTTGTCCCTAGTCAGAATGCTACTGTTGGCTGTCCCTAGTCAGATTGCCAGTGTTGGTTGTCCCTAGTCAGAATGCCACTGTTGGCTGTCCCTAGTCAGAATGCTACTGTTGGCTGTCCCTAGACAGAATGCCACTGTTGGCTGTCCCTAGTCAGAATGCCACTGTTGGCTGTCCCTAGTCAGATTGCCACTGTTGGCTGTCCCTAGTCAGATTGCCACTGTTGGCTGTCCCTAGTCAGAATGCCACTGTTGGATGTCCCTAGTCAGAATGCCACTTTTGGCTGTCCCTAGTCAGATTGCCACTGTTGGCTGTCCCTAGTCAGAATGTCACTGTTGGCTTTCCCTAGTCAGAATGCCACTGTTGGTTGTCCCTAGTCAGAATGCCACTGTTGGCTGTCCCTAGTCAGATTGCCACTGTTGGTTGTCCCTAGTCAGAATGCCACAGTTGGTTGTCCCTAGTCAGAATGCTACTGTTGGCTGTCCCTAGTCAGATTGCCACTGTTGGTTGTCCCTAGTCAGAATGCCACTGTTGGCTGTCCCTAGTCAGAATGCTACTGTTGGCTGTCCCTAGACAGAATGCCACTGTTGGCTGTCCCTAGTCAGAATGCCACTGTTGGATGTCCCTAGTCAGAATGCCACTTTTGGCTGTCCCTAGTCAGGTTGCCACTGTTGGCTGTCCCTAGTCAGAATGTCACTGTTGGCTTTCCCTAGTCAGAATGCCACTGTTGGTTGTCCCTAGTCAGAATGCCACTGTTGGCTGTCCCTAGTCAGAATGCCACTGTTGGCTGTCCCTAGTCAGATTGCCACTGTTGGTTGTCCCTAGTCAGAATGCCACAGTTGGTTGTCCCTAGTCAGAATGCTACTGTTGGCTGTCCCTAGTCAGAATGTCACTGTTGGCTTTCCCTAGTCAGAATGCCACTTTTGGTTGTCCCTAGTCAGATTGCCACTGTTGGCTTTCCCTAGTCAGAATGCCACTGTTGGTTGTCCCTAGTCAGAATGCCACTGTTGGCTGTCCCTAGTCAGAATGCCACTGTTGGCTGTCCCTAGTCAGAATGCTACTGTTGGCTGTCCCTAGACAGAATGCCACTGTTGGCTGTCCCTAGTCAGAATGCCACTGTTGGCTTTCCCTAGTCAGAATGCCACTGTTGGTTGTCCCTAGTCAGAATGCCACTGTTGGCTGTCCCTAGTCAGAATGCCACTGTTGGCTGTCCCTAGTCAGATTGCCACTGTTGGTTGTCCCTAGTCAGAATGCCACAGTTGGTTGTCCCTAGTCAGAATGCTACTGTTGGCTGTCCCTAGTCAGATTGCCAGTGTTGGTTGTCCCTAGTCAGAATGCCACTGTTGGCTGTCCCTAGTCAGAATGCTACTGTTGGCTGTCCCTAGACAGAATGCCACTGTTGGCTGTCCCTAGTCAGAATGCCACTATTGGCTGTCCCTAGTCAGATTGCCACTGTTGGCTGTCCCTAGTCAGATTGCCACTGTTGGCTGTCCCTAGTCAGAATGCCACTGTTGGATGTCCCTAGTCAGAATGCCACTTTTGGCTGTCCCTAGTCAGATTGCCACTGTTGGCTGTCCCTAGTCAGAATGTCACTGTTGGCTTTCCCTAGTCAGAATGCCACTGTTGGTTGTCCCTAGTCAGAATGCCACTGTTGGCTGTCCCTAGTCAGAATGCCACTGTTGGCTGTCCCTAGTCAGATTGCCACTGTTGGTTGTCCCTAGTCAGAATGCCACAGTTGGTTGTCCCTAGTCAGAATGCTACTGTTGGCTGTCCCTAGTCAGATTGCCACTGTTGGTTGTCCCTAGTCAGAATGCCACTGTTGGCTGTCCCTAGTCAGAATGCTACTGTTGGCTGTCCCTAGACAGAATGCCACTGTTGGCTGTCCCTAGTCAGAATGCCACTGTTGGATGTCCCTAGTCAGAATGCCACTTTTGGCTGTCCCTAGTCAGATTGCCACTGTTGGCTGTCCCTAGTCAGAATGTCACTGTTGGCTTTCCCTAGTCAGAATGCCACTGTTGGTTGTCCCTAGTCAGAATGCCACTGTTGGCTGTCCCTAGTCAGAATGCCACTGTTGGCTGTCCCTAGTCAGATTGCCACTGTTGGTTGTCCCTAGTCAGAATGCCACAGTTGGTTGTCCCTAGTCAGAATGCTACTGTTGGCTGTCCCTAGTCAGATTGCCACTGTTGGTTGTCCCTAGTCAGAATGCCACTGTTGGCTGTCCCTAGTCAGAATGCTACTGTTGGCTGTCCCTAGACAGAATGCCACTGTTGGCTGTCCCTAGTCAGAATGCCACTGTTGGATGTCCCTAGTCAGAATGCCACTTTTGGCTGTCCCTAGTCAGATTGCCACTGTTGGCTGTCCCTAGTCAGAATGTCACTGTTGGCTTTCCCTAGTCAGAATGCCACTGTTGGTTGTCCCTAGTCAGAATGCCACTGTTGGCTGTCCCTAGTGAGAATGCCACTGTTGGCTGTCCCTAGTCAGATTGCCACTGTTGGTTGTCCCTAGTCAGAATGCCACAGTTGGTTGTCCCTAGTCAGAATGCTACTGTTGGCTGTCCCTAGTCAGAATGTCACTGTTGGCTTTCCCTAGTCAGAATGCCACTTTTGGTTGTCCCTAGTCAGATTGCCACTGTTGGCTTTCCCTAGTCAGAATGCCACTGTTGGTTGTCCCTAGTCAGAATGCCACTGTTGGCTGTCCCTAGTCAGAATGCCACTGTTGGCTGTCCCTAGTCAGAATGCTACTGTTGGCTGTCCCTAGACAGAATGCCACTGTTGGCTGTCCCTAGTCAGAATGCCACTGTTGGCTGTCCCTAGTCAGATTGCCACTGTCGGCTGTCCCTAGTCAGAATGCCACTGTTGGCTGTCCCTAGTCAGAATGCCACTGTTGGCTGTCCCTAGTCAGAATGCCACTGTTGGCTGTCCCTAGTCAGAATGCCACTGTTGGCTGTCCCTAGTCAGAATGCCACTTTTGGCTGTCCCTAGTCAGAATTCCACTGTTGGCTTTCCCTAGTCAGAATGCCATTGTTGGTTGTCCCTACTCAGAATGCCACTTTTGGCTGTCCCTAGTCAGATTGCCACTGTTGGCTGTCCCTAGTCAGAATTCCACTGTTGGCTTTCCCTAGTCAGAATGCCACTGTTGGTTGTCCCTACTCAGAATGCCACTGTTGGCTGTCCCTAGTCAGAATTCCACTGTTGGCTGTCCCTAGTCAGAATGCCACTTTTGGCTGTCCCTAGTCAGAATTCCACTGTTAGCTATCCCTAGTCAGAATGCCACTGTTGGCTGTCCCTAGTCAGAATGCCACTTTTGGCTGTCCCTAGTCAGATTGCCACTGTTGGCTGTCCCTAGTCAGAATTCCACTGTTGGCTTTCCCTAGTCAGAATGCCACTGTTGGTTGTCCCTACTCAGAATGCCACTGTTGGCTGTCCCTAGTCAGAATTCCACTGTTGGCTTTCCCTAGTCAGATTGCCACTGTTGGCTGTCCCTAGTCAGAATTCCACTGTTGGCTTTCCCTAGTCAGAATGCCACTGTTGGTTGTCCCTAGTCAGAATGCTACTGTTGGCTGTCCCTAGTCAGAATTCCACTGTTGGCTTTCCCTAGTCAGAATGCCACTGTTGGCTGTCCCTAGTCAGAATGCCACTGTTGGCTGTCCCTAGTCAGAATTCCACTGTTGGCTTTCCCTAGTCAGAATGCCTCTGTTGGCTGTCCCTAGTCAGATTGCCACTGTTGGTTGTCCCTAGTCAGAATGCCACAGTTGGTTGTCCCTAGTCAGAATGCTACTGTTGGCTGTCCCTAGTCAGAATGCCACTGTTGGCTGTCCCTAGACAGAATGCCACTGTTGGCTGTCCCTAGTCAGAATGCCACTGTTGGCTGTCCCTAGTCAGAATGCCACTGTTGGCTGTCCCTAGTCAGAATTCCACTGTTAGCTATCCCTAGTCAGAATGCCACTGTTGGCTGTCCCTAGTCAGAATGCCACTTTTGGCTGTCCCTAGTCAGATTGCCACTGTTGGCTGTCCCTAGTCAGAATTCCACTGTTGGCTTTCCCTAGTCAGAATGCCACTGTTGGTTGTCCCTAGTCAGAATGCCACTGTTGGCTGTCCCTAGTCAGAATTCCACTGTTGGCTTTCCCTAGTCAGATTGCCACTGTTGGCTGTCCCTAGTCAGAATTCCACTGTTGGCTTTCCCTAGTCAGAATGCCACTGTTGGTTGTCCCTAGTCAGAATGCTACTGTTGGCTGTCCCTAGTCAGAATTCCACTGTTGGCTTTCCCTAGTCAGAATGCCACTGTTGGCTGTCCCTAGTCAGAATGCCACAGTTGGTTGTCCCTAGTCAGAATGCCACTGTTGGCTGTCCCTAGTCAGAATGCCACTGTTGGCTGTCCCTAGTCAGAATGCCACTGTTGGCTGTCCCTAGTCAGAATGCCATTGTTGGCTGTCCCTAGTCAAATTGCCACTGTTGGCTGTCCCTAGTCAGAATGCCACTGTTGGATGTCCCTAGTCAGAATGCCACTTTTGGCTGTCCCTAGTCAGATTGCCACTGTTGGCTGTCCCTAGTCAGAATGCCACTGTTGGATGTCCCTAGTCAGAATGCCACTGTTGGCTGTCCCTAGTACGAATTCCACTGTTAGCTATCCCTAGTCAGAATGCCACTGTTGGCTGTCCCTAGTCAGAATGCCACTTTTGGCTGTCCCTAGTCAGATTGCCTCTGTTGGCTGTCCCTAGTCAGAATTCCACTGTTGGCTTTCCCTAGTCAGAATGCCACTGTTGGCTGTCCCTAGTCAGAATGTCACTGTTGGCTTTCCCTAGTCAGAATGCCACTGTTGGTTGTCCCTAGTCAGATTGCCACTGTTGGTTGTCCCTAGTCAGAATGCCACAGTTGGTTGTCCCTAGTCAGAATGCTACTGTTGGCTGTCCCTAGTCAGAATGCTACTGTTGGCTGTCCCTAGACAGAATGCCACTGTTGGCTGTCCCTAGTCAGAATGCCACTGTTGGCTGTCCCTAGTCAGAATGCCACTGTTGGCTGTCCCTAGTCAGAATGCCATTGTTGGCTGTCCCTAGTCAAGTTGCCACTGTTGGCTGTCCCTAGTCAGAATGCCATTGTTGGCTGTCCCTAGTCAAGTTGCCACTGTTGGCTGTCCCTAGTCAGAATGCCACTGTTGGATGTCCCTAGTCAGAATGCCACTTTTGGCTGTCCCTAGTCAGATTGCCACTGTTGGCTGTCCCTAGTCAGAATTCCACTGTTAGCTATCCCTAGTCAGAATGCCACTGTTGGCTGTCCCTAGTCAGAATGCCACTTTTGGCTGTCCCTAGTCAGATTGCCACTGTTGGCTGTCCCTAGTCAGAATTCCACTGTTGGCTTTCCCTAGTCAGAATGCCACTGTTGGTTGTCCCTAGTCAGAATGCCACTGTTGGCTGTCCCTAGTCAGAATTCCACTGTTGGCTTTCCCTAGTCAGATTGCCACTGTTGGCTGTCCCTAGTCAGAATTCCACTGTTGGCTTTCCCTAGTCAGAATGCCACTGTTGGTTGTCCCTAGTCAGAATGCTACTGTTGGCTGTCCCTAGTCAGAATTCCACTGTTGGCTTTCCCTAGTCAGAATGCCACTGTTGGCTGTCCCTAGTCAGAATGCCACTGTTGGCTGTCCCTAGTCAGAATTCCACTGTTGGCTTTCCCTAGTCAGAATGCCACTGTTGGCTGTCCCTAGTCAGATTGCCACTGTTGGTTGTCCCTAGTCAGAATGCCACAGTTGGTTGTCCCTAGTCAGAATGCTACTGTTGGCTGTCCCTAGTCAGAATGCCACTGTTGGCTGTCCCTAGACAGAATGCCACTGTTGGCTGTCCCTAGTCAGAATGCCACTGTTGGCTGTCCCTAGTCAGAATGCCACTGTTGGCTGTCCCTAGTCAGATTGCCACTGTTGGCTGTCCCTAGTCAGAATGCCACTGTTGGATGTCCCTAGTCAGAATGCCACTTTTGGCTGTCCCTAGTCAGAATGCCACTGTTGGCTGTCCCTAGTCAGAATGCCACTGTTGGCTGTCCCTAGTCAGAATTCCACTGTTAGCTATCCCTAGTCAGAATGCCACTGTTGGCTGTCCCTAGTCAGAATGCCACTTTTGGCTGTCCCTAGTCAGATTGCCACTGTTGGCTGTCCCTAGTCAGAATTCCACTGTTGGCTTTCCCTAGTCAGAATGCCATTGTTGGCTGTCCCTAGTCAAGTTGCCACTGTTGGCTCTCCCTAGTCAGAATGCCATTGTTGGCTGTCCCTAGTCAAGTTGCCACTGTTGGCTGTCCCTAGTCAGAATGCCACTGTTGGATGTCCCTAGTCAGAATGCCACTTTTGGCTGTCCCTAGTCAGATTGCCACTGTTGGCTGTCCCTAGTCAGAATGCCACTGTTGGCTGTCCCTAGTCAGAATGCCACTGTTGGCTGTCCCTAGTCAGAATGCCACTGTTGGCTGTCCCTAGTCAGAATGCCATTGTTGGCTGTCCCTAGTCAAATTGCCACTGTTGGCTGTCCCTAGTCAGAATGCCACTGTTGGATGTCCCTAGTCAGAATGCCACTTTTGGTTGTCCCTAGTCAGAATGCCACTGTTGGCTGTCCCTAGTCAGAATTCCACTGTTGGCTTTCCCTAGTCAGATTGCCACTGTTGGCTGTCCCTAGTCAGAATTCCACTGTTGGCTTTCCCTAGTCAGAATGCCACTGTTGGTTGTCCCTAGTCAGAATGCTACTGTTGGCTGTCCCTAGTCAGAATTCCACTGTTGGCTTTCCCTAGTCAGAATGCCACTGTTGGCTGTCCCTAGTCAGAATGCCACTGTTGGCTGTCCCTAGTCAGAATTCCACTGTTGGCTTTCCCTAGTCAGAATGCCACTGTTGGCTGTCCCTAGTCAGATTGCCACTGTTGGTTGTCCCTAGTCAGAATGCCACAGTTGGTTGTCCCTAGTCAGAATGCTACTGTTGGCTGTCCCTAGTCAGAATGCCACTGTTGGCTGTCCCTAGACAGAATGCCACTGTTGGCTGTCCCTAGTCAGAATGCCACTGTTGGCTGTCCCTAGTCAGAATGCCACTGTTGGCTGTCCCTAGTCAGATTGCCACTGTTGGCTGTCCCTAGTCAGAATGCCACTGTTGGATGTCCCTAGTCAGAATGCCACTTTTGGCTGTCCCTAGTCAGAATGCCACTGTTGGCTGTCCCTAGTCAGAATGCCACTTTTGGCTGTCCCTAGTCAGATTGCCACTGTTGGCTGTCCCTAGTCAGAATGCCATTGTTGGCTGTCCCTAGTCAAGTTGCCACTGTTGGCTGTCCCTAGTCAGAATGCCACTGTTGGATGTCCCTAGTCAGAATGCCACTTTTGGCTGTCCCTAGTCAGATTGCCACTGTTGGCTGTCCCTAGTCAGAATGCCACTGTTGGCTGTCCCTAGTCAGAATGCCACTGTTGGCTGTCCCTAGTCAGAATGCCACTGTTGGCTGTCCCTAGTCAGAATGCCATTGTTGGCTGTCCCTAGTCAAATTGCCACTGTTGGCTGTCCCTAGTCAGAATGCCACTGTTGGATGTCCCTAGTCAGAATGCCACTTTTGGCTGTCCCTAGTCAGATTGCCACTGTTGGCTGTCCCTAGTCAGAATGCCACTGTTGGATGTCCCTAGTCAGAATGCCACTGTTGGCTGTCCCTAGTCAGAATTCCACTGTTAGCTATCCCTAGTCAGAATGCCACTGTTGGCTGTCCCTAGTCAGAATGCCACTTTTGGCTGTCCCTAGTCAGATTGCCACTGTTGGCTGTCCCTAGTCAGAATTCCACTGTTGGCTTTCCCTAGTCAGAATGCCACTGTTGGCTGTCCCTAGTCAGAATGTCACTGTTGGCTTTCCCTAGTCAGAATGCCACTGTTGGTTGTCCCTAGTCAGATTGCCACTGTTGGTTGTCCCTAGTCAGAATGCCACAGTTGGTTGTCCCTAGTCAGAATGCTACTGTTGGCTGTCCCTAGTCAGAATGCTACTGTTGGCTGTCCCTAGACAGAATGCCACTGTTGGCTGTCCCTAGTCAGAATGCCACTGTTGGCTGTCCCTAGTCAGAATGCCACTGTTGGCTGTCCCTAGTCAGAATGCCATTGTTGGCTGTCCCTAGTCAAGTTGCCACTGTTGGCTGTCCCTAGTCAGAATGCCACTGTTGGATGTCCCTAGTCAGAATGCCACTTTTGGCTGTCCCTAGTCAGATTGCCACTGTTGGCTGTCCCTAGTCAGAATTCCACTGTTAGCTATCCCTAGTCAGAATGCCACTGTTGGCTGTCCCTAGTCAGAATGCCACTTTTGGCTGTCCCTAGTCAGATTGCCACTGTTGGCTGTCCCTAGTCAGAATGCCACTGTTGGATGTCCCTAGTCAGAATGCCACTGTTGGCTGTCCCTAGTCAGAATGCCACTGTTGGCTGTCCCTAGTCAGAATTCCACTGTTGGCTTTCCCTAGTCAGAATGCCACTGTTGGATGTCCCTAGTCAGAATGCCACTGTTGGCTGTCCCTAGTCAGAATGCCACTTTTGGCTGTCCCTAGTCAGAATTCCACTGTTAGCTATCCCTAGTCAGAATGCCACTGTTGGCTGTCCCTAGTCAGAATGCCACTTTTGGCTGTCCCTAGTCAGATTGCCACTGTTGGCTGTCCCTAGTCAGAATTCCACTGTTGGCTTTCCCTAGTCAGAATGCCACTGTTGGATGTCCCTAGTCAGAATGCCACTGTTGGCTGTCCCTAGTCAGAATTCCACTGTTGGCTTTCCCTAGTCAGATTGCCACTGTTGGCTGTCCCTAGTCAGAATTCCACTGTTGGCTTTCCCTAGTCAGAATGCCACTGTTGGTTGTCCCTAGTCAGAATGCTACTGTTGGCTGTCCCTAGTCAGAATTCCACTGTTGGCTTTCCCTAGTCAGAATGCCACTGTTGGCTGTCCCTAGTCAGAATGCCACTGTTGGCTGTCCCTAGTCAGAATTCCACTGTTGGCTTTCCCTAGTCAGAATGCCACTGTTGGCTGTCCCTAGTCAGATTGCCACTGTTGGTTGTCCCTAGTCAGAATGCCACAGTTGGTTGTCCCTAGTCAGAATGCTACTGTTGGCTGTCCCTAGTCAGAATGCCACTGTTGGCTGTCCCTAGTCAGATTGCCACTGTTGGTTGTCCCTAGTCAGAATGCCACAGTTGGTTGTCCCTAGTCAGAATGCTACTGTTGGCTGTCCCTAGTCAGAATGCCACTGTTGGCTGTCCCTAGACAGAATGCCACTGTTGGCTGTCCCTAGTCAGAATGCCACTGTTGGCTGTCCCTAGTCAGAATGCCACTGTTGGCTGTCCCTAGTCAGATTGCCACTGTTGGCTGTCCCTAGTCAGAATGCCACTGTTGGATGTCCCTAGTCAGAATGCCACTGTTGGCTGTCCCTAGTCAGAATGCCACTGTTGGCTGTCCCTAGTCAGAATTCCACTGTTAGCTATCCCTAGTCAGAATGCCACTGTTGGCTGTCCCTAGTCAGAATGCCACTTTTGGCTGTCCCTAGTCAGATTGCCACTGTTGGCTGTCCCTAGTCAGAATTCCACTGTTGGCTTTCCCTAGTCAGAATGCCACTGTTGGATGTCCCTAGTCAGAATGCCACTGTTGGCTGTCCCTAGTCAGAATTCCACTGTTGGCTTTCCCTAGTCAGATTGCCACTGTTGGCTGTCCCTAGTCAGAATTCCACTGTTGGCTTTCCCTAGTCAGAATGCCACTGTTGGTTGTCCCTAGTCAGAATGCTACTGTTGGCTGTCCCTAGTCAGAATTCCACTGTTGGCTTTCCCTAGTCAGAATGCCACTGTTGGCTGTCCCTAGTCAGAATGCCACTGTTGGCTGTCCCTAGTCAGAATTCCACTGTTGGCTTTCCCTAGTCAGAATGCCACTGTTGGCTGTCCCTAGTCAGATTGCCACTGTTGGTTGTCCCTAGTCAGAATGCCACAGTTGGTTGTCCCTAGTCAGAATGCTACTGTTGGCTGTCCCTAGTCAGAATGCCACTGTTGGCTGTCCCTAGTCAGATTGCCACTGTTGGTTGTCCCTAGTCAGAATGCCACAGTTGGTTGTCCCTAGTCAGAATGCTACTGTTGGCTGTCCCTAGTCAGAATGCCACTGTTGGCTGTCCCTAGACAGAATGCCACTGTTGGCTGTCCCTAGTCAGAATGCCACTGTTGGCTGTCCCTAGTCAGAATGCCACTGTTGGCTGTCCCTAGTCAGATTGCCACTGTTGGCTGTCCCTAGTCAGAATGCCACTGTTGGATGTCCCTAGTCAGAATGCCACTTTTGGCTGTCCCTAGTCAGAATGCCACTGTTGGCTGTCCCTAGTCAGAATGCCACTGTTGGCTGTCCCTAGTCAGAATTCCACTGTTAGCTATCCCTAGTCAGAATGCCACTGTTGGCTGTCCCTAGTCAGAATGCCACTTTTGGCTGTCCCTAGTCAGATTGCCACTGTTGGCTGTCCCTAGTCAGAATTCCACTGTTGGCTTTCCCTAGTCAGAATGCCACTGTTGGTTGTCCCTAGTCAGAATGCCACTGTTGGCTGTCCCTAGTCAGAATTCCACTGTTGGCTTTCCCTAGTCAGATTGCCACTGTTGGCTGTCCCTAGTCAGAATTCCACTGTTGACTTTCCCTAGTCAGAATGCCACTGTTGGTTGTCCCTAGTCAGAATGCTACTGTTGGCTGTCCCTAGTCAGAATTCCACTGTTGGCTTTCCCTAGTCAGAATGCCACTGTTGGCTGTCCCTAGTCAGAATGCCACTGTTGGCTGTCCCTAGTCAGAATTCCACTGTTGGCTTTCCCTAGTCAGAATGCCACAGTTGGTTGTCCCTAGTCAGAATGCTACTGTTGGCTGTCCCTAGTCAGAATTCCACTGTTGGCTTTCCCTAGTCAGAATGCCACAGTTGGTTGTCCCTAGTCAGAATGCTACTGTTGGCTGTCCCTAGTCAGAATTCCACTGTTGGCTTTCCCTAGTCAGATTGCCACTGTTGGCTGTCCCTAGTCAGAATTCCACTGTTCTCTTTCCCTAGTCAGAATGCCACTGTTGGTTGTCCCTAGTCAGAATGCTACTGTTGGCTGTCCCTAGTCAGAATTCCACTGTTGGCTTTCCCTAGTCAGAATGCCACTGTTGGCTGTCCCTAGTCAGAATGCCACTGTTGGCTGTCCCTAGTCAGAATTCCACTGTTGGCTTTCCCTAGTCAGAATGCCACTGTTGGCTGTCCCTAGTCAGATTGCCACTGTTGGTTGTCCCTAGTCAGAATGCCACAGTTGGTTGTCCCTAGTCAGAATGCTACTGTTGGCTGTCCCTAGTCAGAATGCCACTGTTGGCTGTCCCTAGACAGAATGCCACTGTTGGCTGTCCCTAGTCAGAATGCCACTGTTGGCTGTCCCTAGTCAGAATGCCACTGTTGGCTGTCCCTAGTCAGATTGCCACTGTTGGCTGTCCCTAGTCAGAATGCCACTGTTGGATGTCCCTAGTCAGAATGCCACTTTTGGCTGTCCCTAGTCAGAATGCCACTGTTGGCTGTCCCTAGTCAGAATGCCACTGTTGGCTGTCCCTAGTCAGAATTCCACTGTTAGCTATCCCTAGTCAGAATGCCACTGTTGGCTGTCCCTAGTCAGAATGCCACTTTTGGCTGTCCCTAGTCAGATTGCCACTGTTGGCTGTCCCTAGTCAGAATTCCACTGTTGGCTTTCCCTAGTCAGAATGCCACTGTTGGTTGTCCCTAGTCAGAATGCCACTGTTGGCTGTCCCTAGTCAGAATTCCACTGTTGGCTTTCCCTAGTCAGATTGCCACTGTTGGCTGTCCCTAGTCAGAATTCCACTGTTGGCTTTCCCTAGTCAGAATGCCACTGTTGGTTGTCCCTAGTCAGAATGCTACTGTTGGCTGTCCCTAGTCAGAATGCCACTGTTGGCTGTCCCTAGTCAGAATGCCACAGTTGGTTGTCCCTAGTCAGAATGCCACTGTTGGCTGTCCCTAGTCAGAATTCCACTGTTGGCTTTCCCTAGTCAGATTGCCACTGTTGGCTGTCCCTAGTCAGAATTCCACTGTTGGCTTTCCCTAGTCAGAATGCCACTGTTGGTTGTCCCTAGTCAGAATGCTACTGTTGGCTGTCCCTAGTCAGAATTCCACTGTTGGCTTTCCCTAGTCAGAATGCCACTGTTGGCTGTCCCTAGTCAGAATGCCACAGTTGGTTGTCCCTAGTCAGAATGCCACTGTTGGCTGTCCCTAGTCAGAATGCCACTGTTGGCTGTCCCTAGTCAGAATGCCACTGTTGGCTGTCCCTAGTCAGAATGCCACAGTTGGTTGTCCCTAGTCAGAATGCCACAGTTGGTTGTCCCTAGTCAGAATGCCACTGTTGGCTGTCCCTAGTCAGAATGCCACAGTTGGTTGTCCCTAGTCAGAATGCCACTGTTGGCTGTCCCTAGTCAGAATGCCACAGTTGGTTGTCCCTAGTCAGAATGCCACTGTTGGCTGTCCCTAGTCAGAATGCCACTGTTGGCTGTCCCTAGTCAGAATGCCATTGTTGGCTGTCCCTAGTCAAATTGCCACTGTTGGCTGTCCCTAGTCAGAATGCCACTGTTGGCTGTCCCTAGTCAGAATTCCACTGTTGGCTTTCCCTAGTCAGAATGCCACTGTTGGTTGTCCCTAGTCAGAATGCTACTGTTGGCTGTCCCTAGTCAGAATTCCACTGTTGGCTTTCCCTAGTCAGAATGCCACTGTTGGCTGTCCCTAGTCAGAATGCCACAGTTGGTTGTCCCTAGTCAGAATGCCACTGTTGGCTGTCCCTAGTCAGAATGCCACTGTTGGCTGTCCCTAGTCAGAATGCCATTGTTGGCTGTCCCTAGTCAAATTGCCACTGTTGGCTGTCCCTAGTCAGAATGCCACTGTTGGATGTCCCTAGTCAGAATGCCACTTTTGGCTGTCCCTAGTCAGATTGCCACTGTTGGCTGTCCCTAGTCAGAATGCCACTGTTGGCTGTCCCTAGTCAGAATGCCATTGTTGGCTGTCCCTAGTCAAGTTGCCACTGTTGGCTGTCCCTAGTCAGAATGCCACTGTTGGATGTCCCTAGTCAGAATGCCACTTTTGGCTGTCCCTAGTCAGATTGCCACTGTTGGCTGTCCCTAGTCAGAATTCCACTGTTAGCTATCCCTAGTCAGAATGCCACTGTTGGCTGTCCCTAGTCAGAATGCCACTTTTGGCTGTCCCTAGTCAGATTGCCACTGTTGGCTGTCCCTAGTCAGAATTCCACTGTTGGCTTTCCCTAGTCAGAATGCCACTGTTGGATGTCCCTAGTCAGAATGCCACTGTTGGCTGTCCCTAGTCAGAATTCCACTGTTGGCCTTCCCTAGTCAGATTGCCACTGTTGGCTGTCCCTAGTCAGAATTCCACTGTTGGCTTTCCCTAGTCAGAATGCCACTGTTGGTTGTCCCTAGTCAGAATGCTACTGTTGGCTGTCCCTAGTCAGAATTCCACTGTTGGCTTTCCCTAGTCAGAATGCCACTGTTGGCTGTCCCTAGTCAGAATGCCACTGTTGGCTGTCCCTAGTCAGAATTCCACTGTTGGCTTTCCCTAGTCAGAATGCCACTGTTGGCTGTCCCTAGTCAGATTGCCACTGTTGGTTGTCCCTAGTCAGAATGCCACAGTTGGTTGTCCCTAGTCAGAATGCTACTGTTGGCTGTCCCTAGTCAGAATGCCACTGTTGGCTGTCCCTAGTCAGAATTCCACTGTTGGCTTTCCCTAGTCAGAATGCCACTGTTGGCTGTCCCTAGTCAGATTGCCACTGTTGGTTGTCCCTAGTCAGAATGCCACAGTTGGTTGTCCCTAGTCAGAATGCTACTGTTGGCTGTCCCTAGTCAGAATGCCACTGTTGGCTGTCCCTAGACAGAATGCCACTGTTGGCTGTCCCTAGTCAGAATGCCACTGTTGGCTGTCCCTAGTCAGAATGCCACTGTTGGCTGTCCCTAGTCAGATTGCCACTGTTGGCTGTCCCTAGTCAGAATGCCACTGTTGGATGTCCCTAGTCAGAATGCCACTTTTGGCTGTCCCTAGTCAGAATGCCACTGTTGGCTGTCCCTAGTCAGAATGCCACTGTTGGCTGTCCCTAGTCAGAATTCCACTGTTAGCTATCCCTAGTCAGAATGCCACTGTTGGCTGTCCCTAGTCAGAATGCCACTTTTGGCTGTCCCTAGTCAGATTGCCACTGTTGGCTGTCCCTAGTCAGAATTCCACTGTTGGCTTTCCCTAGTCAGAATGCCACTGTTGGTTGTCCCTAGTCAGAATGCCACTGTTGGCTGTCCCTAGTCAGAATTCCACTGTTGGCTTTCCCTAGTCAGATTGCCACTGTTGGCTGTCCCTAGTCAGAATTCCACTGTTGACTTTCCCTAGTCAGAATGCCACTGTTGGTTGTCCCTAGTCAGAATGCTACTGTTGGCTGTCCCTAGTCAGAATTCCACTGTTGGCTTTCCCTAGTCAGAATGCCACTGTTGGCTGTCCCTAGTCAGAATGCCACTGTTGGCTGTCCCTAGTCAGAATTCCACTGTTGGCTTTCCCTAGTCAGAATGCCACAGTTGGTTGTCCCTAGTCAGAATGCTACTGTTGGCTGTCCCTAGTCAGAATTCCACTGTTGGCTTTCCCTAGTCAGAATGCCACAGTTGGTTGTCCCTAGTCAGAATGCTACTGTTGGCTGTCCCTAGTCAGAATTCCACTGTTGGCTTTCCCTAGTCAGATTGCCACTGTTGGCTGTCCCTAGTCAGAATTCCACTGTTCTCTTTCCCTAGTCAGAATGCCACTGTTGGTTGTCCCTAGTCAGAATGCTACTGTTGGCTGTCCCTAGTCAGAATTCCACTGTTGGCTTTCCCTAGTCAGAATGCCACTGTTGGCTGTCCCTAGTCAGAATGCCACTGTTGGCTGTCCCTAGTCAGAATTCCACTGTTGGCTTTCCCTAGTCAGAATGCCACTGTTGGCTGTCCCTAGTCAGATTGCCACTGTTGGTTGTCCCTAGTCAGAATGCCACAGTTGGTTGTCCCTAGTCAGAATGCTACTGTTGGCTGTCCCTAGTCAGAATGCCACTGTTGGCTGTCCCTAGACAGAATGCCACTGTTGGCTGTCCCTAGTCAGAATGCCACTGTTGGCTGTCCCTAGTCAGAATGCCACTGTTGGCTGTCCCTAGTCAGATTGCCACTGTTGGCTGTCCCTAGTCAGAATGCCACTGTTGGATGTCCCTAGTCAGAATGCCACTTTTGGCTGTCCCTAGTCAGAATGCCACTGTTGGCTGTCCCTAGTCAGAATGCCACTGTTGGCTGTCCCTAGTCAGAATTCCACTGTTAGCTATCCCTAGTCAGAATGCCACTGTTGGCTGTCCCTAGTCAGAATGCCACTTTTGGCTGTCCCTAGTCAGATTGCCACTGTTGGCTGTCCCTAGTCAGAATTCCACTGTTGGCTTTCCCTAGTCAGAATGCCACTGTTGGCTGTCCCTAGTCAGAATTCCACTGTTGGCTTTCCCTAGTCAGATTGCCACTGTTGGCTGTCCCTAGTCAGAATTCCACTGTTGGCTTTCCCTAGTCAGAATGCCACTGTTGGTTGTCCCTAGTCAGAATGCTACTGTTGGCTGTCCCTAGTCAGAATTCCACTGTTGGCTTTCCCTAGTCAGAATGCCACTGTTGGCTGTCCCTAGTCAGAATGCCACAGTTGGTTGTCCCTAGTCAGAATGCCACTGTTGGCTGTCCCTAGTCAGAATGCCACTGTTGGCTGTCCCTAGTCAGAATGCCACTGTTGGCTGTCCCTAGTCAGAATGCCATTGTTGGCTGTCCCTAGTCAAATTGCCACTGTTGGCTGTCCCTAGTCAGAATGCCACTGTTGGCTGTCCCTAGTCAGAATTCCACTGTTGGCTTTCCCTAGTCAGAATGCCACTGTTGGTTGTCCCTAGTCAGAATGCTACTGTTGGCTGTCCCTAGTCAGAATTCCACTGTTGGCTTTCCCTAGTCAGAATGCCACTGTTGGCTGTCCCTAGTCAGAATGCCACAGTTGGTTGTCCCTAGTCAGAATGCCACTGTTGGCTGTCCCTAGTCAGAATGCCACTGTTGGCTGTCCCTAGTCAGAATGCCACTGTTGGCTGTCCCTAGTCAGAATGCCATTGTTGGCTGTCCCTAGTCAAATTGCCACTGTTGGCTGTCCCTAGTCAGAATGCCACTGTTGGATGTCCCTAGTCAGAATGCCACTTTTGGCTGTCCCTAGTCAGATTGCCACTGTTGGCTGTCCCTAGTCAGAATGCCACTGTTGGATGTCCCTAGTCAGAATGCCACTGTTGGCTGTCCCTAGTCAGAATGCCACTGTTGGCTGTCCCTAGTCAGAATTCCACTGTTAGCTATCCCTAGTCAGAATGCCACTGTTGGCTGTCCCTAGTCAGAATGCCACTTTTGGCTGTCCCTAGTCAGATTGCCACTGTTGGCTGTCCCTAGTCAGAATTCCACTGTTGGCTTTCCCTAGTCAGAATGCCACTGTTGGCTGTCCCTAGTCAGAATGTCACTGTTGGCTTTCCCTAGTCAGAATGCCACTGTTGGTTGTCCCTAGTCAGATTGCCACTGTTGGTTGTCCCTAGTCAGAATGCCACAGTTGGTTGTCCCTAGTCAGAATGCTACTGTTGGCTGTCCCTAGTCAGAATGCCACAGTTGGTTGTCCCTAGTCAGAATGCTACTGTTGGCTGTCCCTAGTCAGAATGCTACTGTTGGCTGTCCCTAGACAGAATGCCACTGTTGGCTGTCCCTAGTCAGAATGCCACTGTTGGCTGTCCCTAGTCAGAATGCCACTGTTGGCTGTCCCTAGTCAGAATGCCATTGTTGGCTGTCCCTAGTCAAGTTGCCACTGTTGGCTGTCCCTAGTCAGAATGCCATTGTTGGCTGTCCCTAGTCAAGTTGCCACTGTTGGCTGTCCCTAGTCAGAATGCCACTGTTGGATGTCCCTAGTCAGAATGCCACTTTTGGCTGTCCCTAGTCAGATTGCCACTGTTGGCTGTCCCTAGTTAGAATGCCACTGTTGGCTGTCCCTAGTCAGAATGCCACTGTTGGCTGTCCCTAGTCAAGTTGCCAGTGTTGGCTGTCCCTAGTCAGAATGCCATTGTTGGCTGTCCCTAGTCAAGTTGCCACTGTTGGCTGTCCCTAGTCAGAATGCCACTGTTGGATGTCCCTAGTCAGAATGCCACTTTTGGCTGTCCCTAGTCAGATTGCCACTGTTGGCTGTCCCTAGTCAGAATTCCACTGTTAGCTATCCCTAGTCAGAATGCCACTGTTGGCTGTCCCTAGTCAGAATGCCACTTTTGGCTGTCCCTAGTCAGATTGCCACTGTTGGCTGTCCCTAGTCAGAATTCCACTGTTGGCTTTCCCTAGTCAGAATGCCACTGTTGGATGTCCCTAGTCAGAATGCCACTGTTGGCTGTCCCTAGTCAGAATTCCACTGTTGGCTTTCCCTAGTCAGATTGCCACTGTTGGCTGTCCCTAGTCAGAATTCCACTGTTGGCTTTCCCTAGTCAGAATGCCACTGTTGGTTGTCCCTAGTCAGAATGCTACTGTTGGCTGTCCCTAGTCAGAATTCCACTGTTGGCTTTCCCTAGTCAGAATGCCACTGTTGGCTGTCCCTAGTCAGAATTCCACTGTTGGCTTTCCCTAGTCAGATTGCCACTGTTGGCTGTCCCTAGTCAGAATTCCACTGTTGGCTTTCCCTAGTCAGAATGCCACTGTTGGTTGTCCCTAGTCAGAATGCTACTGTTGGCTGTCCCTAGTCAGAATTCCACTGTTGGCTTTCCCTAGTCAGATTGCCACTGTTGGCTGTCCCTAGTCAGAATTCCACTGTTGGCTTTCCCTAGTCAGAATGCCACTGTTGGCTGTCCCTAGTCAGAATGCCACAGTTGGTTGTCCCTAGTCAGAATGCCACTGTTGGCTGTCCCTAGTCAGAATGCCACTGTTGGCTGTCCCTAGTCAGAATGCCACTGTTGGCTGTCCCTAGTCAGAATGCCATTGTTGGCTGTCCCTAGTCAAATTGCCACTGTTGGCTGTCCCTAGTCAGAATGCCACTGTTGGATGTCCCTAGTCAGAATGCCACTTTTGGCTGTCCCTAGTCAGATTGCCACTGTTGGCTGTCCCTAGTCAGAATGCCACTGTTGGATGTCCCTAGTCAGAATGCCACTGTTGGCTGTCCCTAGTCAGAATGCCACATTTGGTTGTCCCTAGTCAGAATGCCACTGTTGGCTGTCCCTAGTCAGAATGCCACTGTTGGCTGTCCCTAGTCAGATTGCCACTGTTGGTTGTCCCTAGTCAGAATGCCACAGTTGGTTGTCCCTAGTCAGAATGCTACTGTTGGCTGTCCCTAGTCAGAATGCCACTGTTGGCTGTCCCTAGTCAGAATGCTACTGTTGGCTGTCCCTAGACAGAATGCCACTGTTGGCTGTCCCTAGTCAGAATGCCACTGTTGGCTGTCCCTAGTCAGATTGCCACTGTTGGCTGTCCCTAGTCAGATTGCCACTGTTGGCTGTCCCTAGTCAGAATGCCACTGTTGGATGTCCCTAGTCAGAATGCCACTTTTGGCTGTCCCTAGTCAGATTGCCACTGTTGGCTGTCCCTAGTCAGAATGTCACTGTTGGCTTTCCCTAGTCAGAATGCCACTGTTGGTTGTCCCTAGTCAGAATGCCACTGTTGGCTGTCCCTAGTCAGAATGCCACTGTTGGCTGTCCCTAGTCAGATTGCCACTGTTGGTTGTCCCTAGTCAGAATGCCACATTTGGTTGTCCCTAGTCAGAATGCCACTGTTGGCTGTCCCTAGTCAGAATGCCACTGTTGGCTGTCCCTAGTCAGATTGCCACTGTTGGTTGTCCCTAGTCAGAATGCCACAGTTGGTTGTCCCTAGTCAGAATGCTACTGTTGGCTGTCCCTAGTCAGAATGCCACTGTTGGCTGTCCCTAGTCAGAATGCTACTGTTGGCTGTCCCTAGACAGAATGCCACTGTTGGCTGTCCCTAGTCAGAATGCCACTGTTGGCTGTCCCTAGTCAGATTGCCACTGTTGGCTGTCCCTAGTCAGATTGCCATTGTTGGCTGTCCCTAGTCAAATTGCCACTGTTGGCTGTCCCTAGTCAGAATGCCACTGTTGGATGTCCCTAGTCAGAATGCCACTTTTGGCTGTCCCTAGTCAGAATGCCACTGTTGGCTGTCGCTAGTCAGAATGCCACTGTTGGCTGTCCCTAGTCAGATTGCCACTGTTGGTTGTCCCTAGTCAGAATGCCACAGTTGGTTGTCCCTAGTCAGAATGCTACTGTTGGCTGTCCCTAGTCAGAATGCTACTGTTGGCTGTCCCTAGTCAGAATGCCACTGTTGGCTGTCCCTAGTCAGAATGCCACTGTTGGCTGTCCCTAGTCAGAATGCCACTGTTGGCTGTCCCTAGTCAGAATGCCACTGTTGGTTGTCCCTAGTCAGAATGCCACTGTTGGCTGTCCCTAGTCAGAATGCTACTGTTGGCTGTCCCTAGACAGAATGCCACTGTTGGCTGTCCCTAGTCAGAATGCCACTGTTGGCTGTCCCTAGTCAGAATGCCACTGTTAGCTGTCCCTAGTCAGAATGCCACTGTTGGCTGTCCCTAGTCAGATTGCCACTGTTGGCTGTCCCTAGTCAGATTGCCACTGTTGGCTGTCCCTCGTCAGAATGCCACTGTTGGATGTCCCTAGTCAGAATGCCACTTTTGGCTGTCCCTAGTCAGATTGCCACTGTTGGCTGTCCCTAGTCAGAATGTCACTGTTGGCTTTCCCTAGTCAGAATGCCACTGTTGGTTATCCCTAGTCAGAATGCCACTGTTGGCTGTCCCTAGTCAGAATGCCACTGTTGGCTGTCCCTAGTCAGATTGCCACTGTTGGTTGTCCCTAGTCAGAATGCCACATTTGGTTGTCCCTAGTCAGAATGCCACTGTTGGCTGTCCCTAGTCAGAATGCCACTGTTGGCTGTCCCTAGTCAGAATGCCACTGTTGGCTGTCCCTAGTCAGAGTGCCACTGTTGGCTGTCCCTAGTCAGAATGCCACTGTTGGCTGTCCCTAGTCAGATTGCCACTGTTGGCTGTCCCTAGTCAGATTGCCACTGTTGGCTGTCCCTCGTCAGAATGCCACTGTTGGATGTCCCTAGTCAGAATGCCACTTTTGGCTGTCCCTAGTCAGATTGCCACTGTTGGCTGTCCCTAGTCAGAATGTCACTGTTGGCTTTCCCTAGTCAGAATGCCACTGTTGGCTGTCCCTAGTCAGAATGCCACTGTTGGCTGTCCCTAGTCAGATTGCCACTGTTGGTTGTCCCTAGTCAGAATGCCACATTTGGTTGTCCCTAGTCAGAATGCCACTGTTGGCTGTCCCTAGTCAGAATGCCACTGTTGGCTGTCCCTAGTCAGAATGCCACTGTTGGCTGTCCCTAGTCAGAGTGCCACTGTTGGCTGTCCCTAGTCAGAATGCCACTGTTGGCTGTCCCTAGTCAGATTGCCACTGTTGGCTGTCCCTAGTCAGATTGCCACTGTTGGCTGTCCCTCGTCAGAATGCCACTGTTGGATGTCCCTAGTCAGAATGCCACTTTTGGCTGTCCCTAGTCAGATTGCCACTGTTGGCTGTCCCTAGTCAGAATGTCACTGTTGGCTTTCCCTAGTCAGAATGCCACTGTTGGTTGTCCCTAGTCAGAATGCCACTGTTGGCTGTCCCTAGTCAGAATGCCACTGTTGGCTGTCCCTAGTCAGATTGCCACTGTTGGTTGTCCCTAGTCAGAATGCCACATTTGGTTGTCCCTAGTCAGAATGCCACTGTTGGCTGTCCCTAGTCAGAATGCCACTGTTGGCTGTCCCTAGTCAGAATGCCACTGTTGGCTGTCCCTAGTCAGAGTGCCACTGTTGGCTGTCCCTAGTCAGAATGCCACTGTTGGCTGTCCCTAGTCAGATTGCCACTGTTGGCTGTCCCTAGTCAGATTGCCACTGTTGGCTGTCCCTCGTCAGAATGCCACTGTTGGCTGTCCCTAGTCAGATTGCCACTGTTGGCTGTCCCTAGTCAGATTGCCACTGTTGGCTGTCCCTCGTCAGAATGCCACTGTTGGATGTCCCTAGTCAGAATGCCACTTTTGGCTGTCCCTAGTCAGATTGCCACTGTTGGCTGTCCCTAGTCAGAATGTCACTGTTGGCTTTCCCTAGTCAGAATGCCACTGTTGGTTGTCCCTAGTCAGAATGCCACTGTTGGCTGTCCCTAGTCAGAATGCCACTGTTGGCTGTCCCTAGTCAGATTGCCACTGTTGGTTGTCCCTAGTCAGAATGCCACAGTTGGTTGTCCCTAGTCAGAATGCTACTGTTGGCTGTCCCTAGTCAGAATGCCACTGTTGGCTGTCCCTAGTCAGAATGCTACTGTTGGCTGTCCCTAGACAGAATGCCACTGTTGGCTGTCCCTAGTCAGAATGCCACTGTTGGCTGTCCCTAGTCAGAATGCCACTGTTGGCTGTCCCTAGTCAGAATGCCATTGTTGGCTGTCCCTAGTCAAATTGCCACTGTTGGCTGTCCCTAGTCAGAATGCCACTGTTGGATGTCCCTAGTCAGAATGCCACTTTTGGCTGTCCCTAGTCAGATTGCCACTGTTGGATGTCCCTAGTCAGAATGCCACTGTTGGCTGTCCCTAGTCAGAATTCCACTGTTAGCTATCCCTAGTCAGAATGCCACTGTTGGCTGTCCCTAGTCAGAATGCCACAGTTGGTTGTCCCTAGTCAGAATGCTACTGTTGGCTGTCCCTAGTCAGAATGACACTGTTGGCTGTCCCTAGTCAGAATGCCACTGTTAGCTGTCCCTAGTCAGAATGCCACTGTTAGCTGTCCCTAGTCAGAATGCCACTGTTGGCTGTCCCTAGTCAGATTGCCACTGTTGGCTGTCCCTAGTCAGATTGCCACTGTTGGCTGTCCCTAGTCAGAATGCCACTGTTGGATGTCCCTAGTCAGAATGCCACTTTTGGCTGTCCCTAGTCAGATTGCCACTGTTGGCTGTCCCTAGTCAGAATGTCACTGTTGGCTTTCCCTAGTCAGAATGCCACTGTTGGTTGTCCCTAGTCAGAATGCCACTGTTGGCTGTCCCTAGTCAGAATGCCACTGTTGGCTGTCCCTAGTCAGCTTGCCACTGTTGGTTGTCCCTAGTCAGAATGCCACAGTTGGTTGTCCCTAGTCAGAATGCTACTGTTGGCTGTCCCTAGTCAGAATGCCACTGTTGGCTGTCCCTAGTCAGAATGCTACTGTTGGCTGTCCCTAGTCAGAATGCTACTGTTGGCTGTCCCTAGTCAGAATGCCACTGTTGGCTGTCCCTAGTCAGAATGCCACTGTTGGCTGTCCCTAGTCAGATTGCCACTGTTGGCTGTCCCTAGTCAGAATGCCACTGTTGGATGTCCCTGGTCAGAATGCCACTTTTGGCTGTCCCTAGTCAGATTGCCACTGTTGGCTGTCCCTAGTCAGAATGTCACTGTTGGCTTTCCCTAGTCAGAATGCCACTGTTGGTTGTCCCTAGTCAGAATGCCACTGTTGGCTTTCCCTAGTCAGAATGCCACTGTTGGTTGTCCCTAGTCAGAATGCCACTGTTGGCTGTCCCTAGTCAGAATGCCACTGTTGGCTGTCCCTAGTCAGCTTGCCACTGTTGGTTGTCCCTAGTCAGAATGCCACAGTTGGTTGTCCCTAGTCAGAATGCTACTGTTGGCTGTCCCTAGTCAGAATGCCACTGTTGGCTGTCCCTAGTCAGAATGCTACTGTTGGCTGTCCCTAGTCAGAATGCTACTGTTGGCTGTCCCTAGTCAGAATGCCACTGTTGGCTGTCCCTAGTCAGAATGCCACTGTTGGCTGTCCCTAGTCAGATTGCCACTGTTGGCTGTCCCTAGTCAGAATGCCACTGTTGGATGTCCCTGGTCAGAATGCCACTTTTGGCTGTCCCTAGTCAGATTGCCACTGTTGGCTGTCCCTAGTCAGAATGTCACTGTTGGCTTTCCCTAGTCAGAATGCCACTGTTGGTTGTCCCTAGTCAGAATGCCACTGTTGGCTGTCCCTAGTCAAATTGCCACTGTTGGCTGTCCCTAGTCAGAATGCCACTGTTGGATGTCCCTAGTCAGAATGCTACTTTTGGCTGTCCCTAGTCAGATTGCCACTGTTGGCTGTCCCTAGTCAGAATGCCACTGTTGGATGTCCCTAGTCAGAATGCCACTGTTGGCTGTCCCTAGTCAGAATGCCACTGTTGGCTGTCCCTAGTCAGAATGCCACTGTTGGATGTCCCTAGTCAGAATGCCACTTTTGGCTGTCCCTAGTCAGAATGCCACAGTTGGTTGTCCCTAGTCAGAATGCTACTGTTGGCTGTCCCTAGTCAGAATGCCACTGTTGGCTGTCCCTAGTCAGAATGCCACTGTTGGCTGTCCCTAGTCAGATTGCCACTGTTGGCTGTCCCTAGTCAGAATGCCACTGTTGGCTGTCCCTAGTCAGAATGCCACTGTTGGCTGTCCCTAGTCAGATTGCCACTGTTGGCTGTCCCTAGTCAGAATGCCACTGTTGGATGTCCCTAGTCAGAATGCCACTTTTGGCTGTCCCTAGTCAGAATGCCACTTTTGGCTGTCCCTAGTCAGAATGCCACTGTTGGCTGTCGCTAGTCAGAATGCCACTGTTGGCTGTCCCTAGTCAGATTGCCACTGTTGGTTGTCCCTAGTCAGAATGCCACAGTTGGTTGTCCCTAGTCAGAATGCTACTGTTGGCTGTCCCTAGTCAGAATGCCACTGTTGGCTGTCCCTAGTCAGAATGCCACTGTTGGCTGTCCCTAGTCAGAATGCCACTGTTGGCTGTCCCTAGTCAGAATGCCACAGTTGGTTGTCCCTAGTCAGAATGCTACTGTTGGCTGTCCCTAGTCAGAATGCCACTGTTGGCTGTCCCTAGTCAGAATGCCACTGTTGGCTGTCCCTAGTCAGAATGCCACTGTTGGATGTCCCTAGTCAGAATGCCACTTTTGGCTGTCCCTAGACAGAATGCCACTGTTGGCTGTCCCTAGTCAGAATGCCACTGTTGGCTGTCCCTAGTCAGAATGCCACTGTTGGCTGTCCCTAGTCAGAATGCCATTGTTGGCTGTCCCTAGTCAAATTGCCACTGTTGGCTGTCCCTAGTCAGAATGCCACTGTTGGATGTCCCTAGTCAGAATGCCACTTTTGGCTGTCCCTAGTCAGATTGCCACTGTTGGATGTCCCTAGTCAGAATGCCACTGTTGGCTGTCCCTAGTCAGAATTCCACTGTTAGCTATCCCTAGTCAGAATGCCACTGTTGGCTGTCCCTAGTCAGAATGCCACAGTTGGTTGTCCCTAGTCAGAATGCTACTGTTGGCTGTCCCTAGTCAGAATGACACTGTTGGCTGTCCCTAGTCAGAATGCCACTGTTAGCTGTCCCTAGTCAGAATGCCACTGTTAGCTGTCCCTAGTCAGAATGCCACTGTTGGCTGTCCCTAGTCAGATTGCCACTGTTGGCTGTCCCTAGTCAGATTGCCACTGTTGGCTGTCCCTAGTCAGAATGCCACTGTTGGATGTCCCTAGTCAGAATGCCACTGTTGGCTGTCCCTAGTCAGAATGCTACTGTTGGCTGTCCCTAGACAGAATGCCACTGTTGGCTGTCCCTAGTCAGAATGCCACTGTTGGCTGTCCCTAGTCAGAATGCCACTGTTGGCTGTCCCTAGTCAGATTGCCACTGTTGGCTGTCCCTAGTCAGAATGCCACTGTTGGATGTCCCTAGTCAGAATGCCACTTTTGGCTGTCCCTAGTCAGATTGCCACTGTTGGCTGTCCCTAGTCAGAATGTCACTGTTGGCTTTCCCTAGTCAGAATGCCACTGTTGGTTGTCCCTAGTCAGAATGCCACTGTTGGCTGTCCCTAGTCAAATTGCCACTGTTGGCTGTCCCTAGTCAGAATGCCACTGTTGGATGTCCCTAGTCAGAATGCTACTTTTGGCTGTCCCTAGTCAGAATGCCACTTTTGGCTGTCCCTAGTCAGAATGCCACTGTTGGCTGTCCCTAGTCAAATTGCCACTGTTGGCTGTCCCTAGTCAGAATGCCACTGTTGGCTGTCCCTAGTCAGAATGCCACTGTTGGATGTCTCTAGTCAGAATGCCACTTTTGGCTGTCCCTAGTCAGAATGCCACAGTTGGTTGTCCCTAGTCAGAATGCTACTGTTGGCTGTCCCTAGTCAGAATGCCACTGTTGGCTGTCCCTAGTCAGAATGCCACTGTTGGCTGTCCCTAGTCAGATTGCCACTGTTGGCTGTCCCTAGTCAGAATGCCACTGTTGGCTGTCCCTAGTCAGAATGCCACTGTTGGCTGTCCCTAGTCAGATTGCCACTGTTGGCTGTCCCTAGTCAGAATGCCACTGTTGGATGTCCCTAGTCAGAATGCCACTTTTGGCTGTCCCTAGTCAGAATGCCACTTTTGGCTGTCCCTAGTCAGAATGCCACTGTTGGCTGTCCCTAGTCAGAATGCCACTGTTGGCTGTCCCTAGTCAGAATGCCACTGTTGGCTGTCCCTAGTCAGAATGCCACAGTTGGTTGTCCCTAGTCAGAATGCTACTGTTGGCTGTCCCTAGTCAGAATGCCACTGTTGGCTGTCCCTAGTCAGAATGCCACTGTTGGCTGTCCCTAGTCAGAATGCCACTGTTGGATGTCCCTAGTCAGAATGCCACTTTTGGCTGTCCCTAGTCAGATTGCCACTGTTGGCTGTCCCTAGTCAGAATGTCACTGTTGGCTTTCCCTAGTCAGAATGCCACTGTTGGTTGTCCCTAGTCAGAATGCCACTGTTGGCTGTCCCTAGTCAGAATGCCAATGTTGGCTGTCCCTAGTCAGAATGCTACTGTTGGCTGTCCCTAGTCAGAATGCCACTGTTGGCTGTCCCTAGTCAGAATGCCACTGTTGGCTGTCCCTAGTCAGATTGCCACTGTTGGCTGTCCCTAGTCAGAATGCCACTGTTGGATGTCCCTAGTCAGAATGCCACTTTTGGCTGTCCCTAGTCAGATTGCCACTGTTGGCTGTCCCTAGTCAGAATGTCACTGTTGGCTTTCCCTAGTCAGAATGCCACTGTTGGTTGTCCCTAGTCAGAATGCCACTGTTGGCTGTCCCTAGTCAGAATGCCACTGTTGGCTGTCCCTAGTCAGATTGCCACTGTTGGTTGTCCCTAGTCAGAATGCCACAGTTGGTTGTCCCTAGTCAGAATGCCACTGTTGGCTGTCCCTAGTCAGAATGCTACTGTTGGCTGTCCCTAGACAGAATGCCACTGTTGGCTGTCCCTAGTCAGAATGCTACTGTTGGCTGTCCCTAGACAGAATGCCACTGTTGGCTGTCCCTAGTCAGAATGCCACTGTTGGATGTCCCTAGTCAGAATGCCACTTTTGGCTGTCCCTAGTCAGATTGCCACTGTTGGCTGTCCCTAGTCAGAATGTCACTGTTGGCTTTCCCTAGTCAGAATGCCACTGTTGGTTGTCCCTAGTCAGAATGCCACTGTTGGCTGTCCCTAGTCAGAATGCCACTGTTGGCTGTCCCTAGTCAGATTGCCACTGTTGGTTGTCCCTAGTCAGAATGCCACAGTTGGTTGTCCCTAGTCAGAATGCTACTGTTGGCTGTCCCTAGTCAGAATGCCACTGTTGGCTGTCCCTAGTCAGAATGCTACTGTTGGCTGTCCCTAGACAGAATGCCACTGTTGGCTGTCCCTAGTCAGAATGCCACTGTTGGCTGTCCCTAGTCAGAATGCCACTGTTGGCTGTCCCTAGTCAGAATGCCATTGTTGGCTGTCCCTAGTCAAATTGCCACTGTTGGCTGTCCCTAGTCAGAATGCCACTGTTGGATGTCCCTAGTCAGAATGCCACTTTTGGCTGTCCCTAGTCAGATTGCCACTGTTGGATGTCCCTAGTCAGAATGCCACTGTTGGCTGTCCCTAGTCAGAATTCCACTGTTAGCTATCCCTAGTCAGAATGCCACTGTTGGCTGTCCCTAGTCAGAATGCCACAGTTGGTTGTCCCTAGTCAGAATGCTACTGTTGGCTGTCCCTAGTCAGAATGACACTGTTGGCTGTCCCTAGTCAGAATGACACTGTTGGCTGTCCCTAGTCAGAATGCCACTGTTGGCTGTCCCTAGTCAGATTGCCACTGTTGGCTGTCCCTAGTCAGAATGCCACTGTTGGCTGTCGCTAGTCAGAATGCCACTGTTGGCTGTCCCTAGTCAGATTGCCACTGTTGGTTGTCCCTAGTCAGAATGCCACAGTTGGTTGTCCCTAGTCAGAATGCTACTGTTGGCTGTCCCTAGTCAGAATGCTACTGTTGGCTGTCCCTAGTCAGAATGCCACTGTTGGCTGTCCCTAGTCAGAATGCCACTGTTGGCTGTCCCTAGTCAGAATGCCACTGTTGGCTGTCCCTAGTCAGAATGCCACTGTTGGCTGTCCCTAGTCAGAATGCCACTGTTGGTTGTCCCTAGTCAGAATGCCACTGTTGGCTGACCCTAGTCAGAATGCTACTGTTGGCTGTCCCTAGACAGAATGCCACTGTTGGCTGTCCCTAGTCAGAATGCCACTGTTGGCTGTCCCTAGTCAGAATGCCACTGTTGGCTGTCCCTAGTCAGAATGTCACTGTTGGCTTTCCCTAGTCATAATGCCACTGTTGGTTGTCCCTAGTCAGAATGCCACTGTTGGCTGTCCCTAGTCAGAATGCCACTGTTGGCTGTCCCTAGTCAGATTGCCACTGTTGGTTGTCCCTAGTCAGAATGCCACAGTTGGTTGTCCCTAGTCAGAATGCTACTGTTGGCTGTCCCTAGTCAGAATGCCACTGTTGGCTGTCCCTAGTCAGAATGCTACTGTTGGCTGTCCCTAGACAGAATGCCACTGTTGGCTGTCCCTAGTCAGAATGCCACTGTTGGCTGTCCCTAGTCAGAATGCCACTGTTGGCTGTCCCTAGTCAGAATGCCACTGTTGGCTGTCCCTAGTCAGAATGCCACTGTTGGCTGTCCCTAGTCAGAATGCCATTGTTGGCTGTCCCTAGTCAGAATGCCACTGTTGGCTGTCCCTAGTCAGAATGCCACTGTTGGCTGTCCCTAGTCAGAATGCCATTGTTGGCTGTCCCTAGTCAAATTGCCACTGTTGGCTGTCCCTAGTCAGAATGCCACTGTTGGCTGTCCCTAGTCAGAATGCCACTGTTGGCTGTCCCTAGTCAGAATGCCATTGTTGGCTGTCCCTAGTCAGAATGCCACTGTTGGCTGTCCCTAGTCAGAATGCCATTGTTGGCTGTCCCTAGTCAAGTTGCCACTGTTGGCTGTCCCTAGTCAGAATGCCACTGTTGGATGTCCCTAGTCAGAATGCCACTGTTGGATGTCCCTAGTCAAAATGCCACTGTTGGCTGTCCCTAGTCAGAATGCCACTGTTGGATGTCCCTAGTAAGAATGCCACTGTTGGCTGTCCCTAGTCAGAATTCCACTGTTAGCTATCCCTAGTCAGAATGCCACTGTTGGCTGTCCCTAGTCAGAATGCCATTGTTGGCTGTCCCTAGTCAAATTGCCACTGTTGGCTGTCCCTAGTCAGAATGCCACTGTTGGCTGTCCCTAGTCAGAATGCCACTGTTGGCTGTCCCTAGTCAGAATGCTACTGTTGGCTGTCCCTAGACAGAATGCCACTGTTGGCTGTCCCTAGTCAGAATGCCACTGTTGGCTGTCCCTAGTCAGAATGCCACTGTTGGCTGTCCCTAGTCAGAATGCCATTGTTGGCTGTCCCTAGTCAAATTGCCACTGTTGGCTGTCCCTAGTCAGAATGCCACTGTTGGATGTCCCTAGTCAGAATGCCACTTTTGGCTGTCCCTAGTCAGATTGCCACTGTTGGATGTCCCTAGTCAGAATGCCACTGTTGGCTGTCCCTAGTCAGAATTCCACTGTTAGCTATCCCTAGTCAGAATGCCACTGTTGGCTGTCCCTAGTCAGAATGCCACAGTTGGTTGTCCCTAGTCAGAATGCTACTGTTGGCTGTCCCTAGTCAGAATGACACTGTTGGCTGTCCCTAGTCAGAATGACACTGTTGGCTGTCCCTAGTCAGAATGCCACTGTTGGCTGTCCCTAGTCAGATTGCCACTGTTGGCTGTCCCTAGTCAGAATGCCACTGTTGGCTGTCGCTAGTCAGAATGCCACTGTTGGCTGTCCCTAGTCAGATTGCCACTGTTGGTTGTCCCTAGTCAGAATGCCACAGTTGGTTGTCCCTAGTCAGAATGCTACTGTTGGCTGTCCCTAGTCAGAATGCTACTGTTGGCTGTCCCTAGTCAGAATGCCACTGTTGGCTGTCCCTAGTCAGAATGCCACTGTTGGCTGTCCCTAGTCAGAATGCCACTGTTGGCTGTCCCTAGTCAGAATGCCACTGTTGGCTGTCCCTAGTCAGAATGCCACTGTTGGTTGTCCCTAGTCAGAATGCCACTGTTGGCTGACCCTAGTCAGAATGCTACTGTTGGCTGTCCCTAGACAGAATGCCACTGTTGGCTGTCCCTAGTCAGAATGCCACTGTTGGCTGTCCCTAGTCAGAATGCCACTGTTGGCTGTCCCTAGTCAGAATGTCACTGTTGGCTTTCCCTAGTCATAATGCCACTGTTGGTTGTCCCTAGTCAGAATGCCACTGTTGGCTGTCCCTAGTCAGAATGCCACTGTTGGCTGTCCCTAGTCAGATTGCCACTGTTGGTTGTCCCTAGTCAGAATGCCACAGTTGGTTGTCCCTAGTCAGAATGCTACTGTTGGCTGTCCCTAGTCAGAATGCCACTGTTGGCTGTCCCTAGTCAGAATGCTACTGTTGGCTGTCCCTAGACAGAATGCCACTGTTGGCTGTCCCTAGTCAGAATGCCACTGTTGGCTGTCCCTAGTCAGAATGCCACTGTTGGCTGTCCCTAGTCAGAATGCCACTGTTGGCTGTCCCTAGTCAGAATGCCACTGTTGGCTGTCCCTAGTCAGAATGCCATTGTTGGCTGTCCCTAGTCAGAATGCCACTGTTGGCTGTCCCTAGTCAGAATGCCACTGTTGGCTGTCCCTAGTCAGAATGCCATTGTTGGCTGTCCCTAGTCAAATTGCCACTGTTGGCTGTCCCTAGTCAGAATGCCACTGTTGGCTGTCCCTAGTCAGAATGCCACTGTTGGCTGTCCCTAGTCAGAATGCCATTGTTGGCTGTCCCTAGTCAGAATGCCACTGTTGGCTGTCCCTAGTCAGAATGCCATTGTTGGCTGTCCCTAGTCAAGTTGCCACTGTTGGCTGTCCCTAGTCAGAATGCCACTGTTGGATGTCCCTAGTCAGAATGCCACTGTTGGATGTCCCTAGTCAAAATGCCACTGTTGGCTGTCCCTAGTCAGAATGCCACTGTTGGATGTCCCTAGTAAGAATGCCACTGTTGGCTGTCCCTAGTCAGAATTCCACTGTTAGCTATCCCTAGTCAGAATGCCACTGTTGGCTGTCCCTAGTCAGAATTCCACTGTTGGCTTTCCCTAGTCAGAATGCCACTGTTGGCTGTCCCTAGTCAGAATGCCACTGTTGGCTGTCCCTAGTCAGAATGCCACTGTTGGCTTTCCCTAGTCAGAATGCCACTGTTGGTTGTCCCTAGTCAGAATGCCACTGTTGGCTGTCCCTAGTCAGAATGCCACTGTTGGCTGTCCCTAGTCAGATTGCCACTGTTGGTTGTCCCTAGTCAGAATGCCACAGTTGGTTGTCCCTAGTCAGAATGCTACTGTTGGCTGTCCCTAGTCAGAATGCCACTGTTGGCTGTCCCTAGTCAGAATGCTACTGTTGGCTGTCCCTAGTCAGAATGCCACTGTTGGCTGTCCCTAGTCAGATTGCCACTGTTGGTTGTCCCTAGTCAGAATGCCACAGTTGGTTGTCCCTAGTCAGAATGCTACTGTTGGCTGTCCCTAGTCAAAATGCCACTGTTGGCTGTCCCTAGTCAGAATGCTACTGTTGGCTGTCCCTAGACAGAATGCCACTGTTGGCTGTCCCTAGTCAGAATGCCACTGTTGGCTGTCCCTAGTCAGAATGCCATTGTTGGCTGTCCCTAGTCAAATTGCCACTGTTGGCTGTCCCTAGTCAGAATGCCACTGTTGGCTGTCCCTAGTCAGAATGCCACTGTTGGCTGTCCCTAGTCAGAATGCCATTGTTGGCTGTCCCTAGTCAGAATGCCACTGTTGGCTGTCCCTAGTCAGAATGCCATTGTTGGCTGTCCCTAGTCAAGTTGCCACTGTTGGCTGTCCCTAGTCAGAATGCCACTGTTGGATGTCCCTAGTCAGAATGCCACTGTTGGATGTCCCTAGTCAAAATGCCACTGTTGGCTGTCCCTAGTCAGAATGCCACTGTTGGATGTCCCTAGTCAGAATGCCACTGTTGGCTGTCCCTAGGCAGAATTCCACTGTTAGCTATCCCTAGTCAGAATGCCACTGTTGGCTGTCCCTAGTCAGAATTCCACTGTTGGCTTTCCCTAGTCAGAATGCCACTGTTGGCTGTCCCTAGTCAGAATGCCACTGTTGGCTGTCCCTAGTCAGAATGCCACTTTTGGCTGTCCCTAGACAGAATGCCACTGTTGGCTGTCCCTAGTCAGAATGCCACTGTTGGCTGTCCCTAGTCAGAATGCCACTGTTGGCTGTCCCTAGTCAGAATGCCATTGTTGGCTGTCCCTAGTCAAGTTGCCACTGTTGGCTGTCCCTAGTCAGAATTCCACTGTTAGTTATCCCTAGTCAGAATGCCACTGTTGGCTGTCCCTAGTCAGAATGCCACTTTTGGCTGTCCCTAGTCAGATTGCCACTCTTGGCTGTCCCTAGTCAGAATTCCACTGTTGGCTGTCCCTAGTCAGAATTCCACTGTTGGCTTTCCCTAGTCAGAATGCCACTGTTGGTTGTCCCTAGTCAGAATGCCACTGTTGGCTGTCCCTAGTCAGAATGCCACTGTTGGCTGTCCCTAGTCAGAATGCCACTGTTGGCTGTCCCTAGTCAGAATGCCACTGTTGGCTGTCCCTAGTCAGAATGCCACTGTTGGCTGTCCCTAGTCAGATTGCCACTGTTGGCTGTCCCTAGTCAGAATGCCACTGTTGGATGTCCCTAGTCAGAATGCCACTTTTGGCTGTCCCTAGTCAGAATGCCACTGTTGGCTGTCGCTAGTCAGAATGCCACTGTTGGCTGTCCCTAGTCAGATTGCCACTGTTGGTTGTCCCTAGTCAGAATGCCACAGTTGGTTGTCCCTAGTCAGAATGCTACTGTTGGCTGTCCCTAGTCAGAATGCTACTGTTGGCTGTCCCTAGTCAGAATGCCACTGTTGGCTGTCCCTAGTCAGAATGCCACTGTTGGCTGTCCCTAGTCAGAATGCCACTGTTGGCTGTCCCTAGTCAGAATGCCACTGTTGGCTGTCCCTAGTCAGAATGCCACTGTTGGCTGTCCCTAGTCAGAATGCCACTGTTGGTTGTCCCTAGTCAGAATGCCACTGTTGGCTGACCCTAGTCAGAATGCTACTGTTGGCTGTCCCTAGACAGAATGCCACTGTTGGCTGTCCCTAGTCAGAATGCCACTGTTGGCTGTCCCTAGTCAGAATGCCACTGTTGGCTGTCCCTAGTCAGAATGTCACTGTTGGCTTTCCCTAGTCAGAATGCCACTGTTGGTTGTCCCTAGTCAGAATGCCACTGTTGGCTGTCCCTAGTCAGAATGCCACTGTTGGCTGTCCCTAGTCAGATTGCCACTGTTGGTTGTCCCTAGTCAGAATGCTACTGTTGGCTGTCCCTAGTCAGAATGCTACTGTTGGCTGTCCCTAGTCAGAATGCCACTGTTGGCTGTCCCTAGTCAGAATGCTACTGTTGGCTGTCCCTAGACAGAATGCCACTGTTGGCTGTCCCTAGTCAGAATGCCACTGTTGGCTGTCCCTAGTCAGAATGCCATTGTTGGCTGTCCCTAGTCAAATTGCCACTGTTGGCTGTCCCTAGTCAGAATGCCACTGTTGGCTGTCCCTAGTCAGAATGCCACTGTTGGCTGTCCCTAGTCAGAATGCCATTGTTGGCTGTCCCTAGTCAGAATGCCACTGTTGGCTGTCCCTAGTCAGAATGCCATTGTTGGCTGTCCCTAGTCAAGTTGCCACTGTTGGCTGTCCCTAGTCAGAATGCCACTGTTGGATGTCCCTAGTCAGAATGCCACTGTTGGATGTCCCTAGTCAAAATGCCACTGTTGGCTGTCCCTAGTCAGAATGCCACTGTTGGATGTCCCTAGTCAGAATGCCACTGTTGGCTGTCCCTAGTCAGAATTCCACTGTTAGCTATCCCTAGTCAGAATGCCACTGTTGGCTGTCCCTAGTCAGAATTCCACTGTTGGCTTTCCCTAGTCAGAATGCCACTGTTGGCTGTCCCTAGTCAGAATGTCACTGTTGGCTTTCCCTAGTCAGAATGCCACTGTTGGTTGTCCCTAGTCAGAATGCCACTGTTGGCTGTCCCTAGTCAGAATGCCACTGTTGGCTGTCCCTAGTCAGATTGCCACTGTTGGTTGTCCCTAGTCAGAATGCCACAGTTGGTTGTCCCTAGTCAGAATGCTACTGTTGGCTGTCCCTAGTCAGAATGCCACTGTTGGCTGTCCCTAGTCAGAATGCTACTGTTGGCTGTCCCTAGTCAGAATGCCACTGTTGGCTGTCCCTAGTCAGAATGCCACTGTTGGCTGTCCCTAGTCAGATTGCCACTGTTGGTTGTCCCTAGTCAGAATGCCACAGTTGGCTGTCCCTAGTCAGAATGCCACTGTTGGCTGTCCCTAGTCAGAATGCTACTGTTGGCTGTCCCTAGACAGAATGCCACTGTTGGCTGTCCCTAGTCAGAATGCCACAGTTGGTTGTCCCTAGTCAGAATGCTACTGTTGGCTGTCCCTAGTCAAGTTGCCACTGTTGGCTGTCCCTAGTCAGAATGCCACTGTTGGATGTCCCTAGTCAGAATGCCACTGTTGGATGTCCCTAGTCAAAATGCCACTGTTGGCTGTCCCTAGTCAGAATGCCACTGTTGGATGTCCCTAGTCAGAATGCCACTGTTGGCTGTCCCTAGTCAGAATTCCACTGTTAGCTATCCCTAGTCAGAATGCCACTGTTGGCTGTCCCTAGTCAGAATTCCACTGTTGGCTTTCCCTAGTCAGAATGCCACTGTTGGCTGTCCCTAGTCAGAATGTCACTGTTGGCTTTCCCTAGTCAGAATGCCACTGTTGGTTGTCCCTAGTCAGAATGCCACTGTTGGCTGTCCCTAGTCAGAATGCCACTGTTGGCTGTCCCTAGTCAGATTGCCACTGTTGGTTGTCCCTAGTCAGAATGCCACAGTTGGTTGTCCCTAGTCAGAATGCTACTGTTGGCTGTCCCTAGTCAGAATGCCACTGTTGGCTGTCCCTAGTCAGAATGCTACTGTTGGCTGTCCCTAGTCAGAATGCCACTGTTGGCTGTCCCTAGTCAGAATGCCACTGTTGGCTGTCCCTAGTCAGATTGCCACTGTTGGTTGTCCCTAGTCAGAATGCCACAGTTGGCTGTCCCTAGTCAGAATGCCACTGTTGGCTGTCCCTAGTCAGAATGCTACTGTTGGCTGTCCCTAGACAGAATGCCACTGTTGGCTGTCCCTAGTCAGAATGCCACTGTTGGCTGTCCCTAGTCAGAATGCCATTGTTGGCTGTCCCTAGTCAAATTGCCACTGTTGGCTGTCCCTAGTCAGAATGCCACTGTTGGCTGTCCCTAGTCAGAATGCCACTGTTGGCTGTCCCTAGTCAGAATGCCATTGTTGGCTGTCCCTAGTCAAGTTGCCACTGTTGGCTGTCCCTAGTCAGAATGCCACTGTTGGATGTCCCTAGTCAGAATGCCACTGTTGGATGTCCCTAGTCAAAATGCCACTGTTGGCTGTCCCTAGTCAGAATGCCACTGTTGGATGTCCCTAGTCAGAATGCCACTGTTGGCTGTCCCTAGTCAGAATTCCACTGTTAGCTATCCCTAGTCAGAATGCCACTGTTGGCTGTCCCTAGTCAGAATTCCACTGTTGGCTTTCCCTAGTCAGAATGCCACTGTTGGCTGTCCCTAGTCAGAATGCCACTTTTGGCTGTCCCTAGACAGAATGCCACTGTTGGCTGTCCCTAGTCAGAATGCCACTGTTGGCTGTCCCTAGTCAGAATGCCACTTTTGGCTGTCCCTAGTCAGATTGCCACTCTTGGCTGTCCCTAGTCAGAATTCCACTGTTGGCTTTCCCTAGTCAGAATGCCACTGTTGGTTGTCCCTAGTCAGAATGCCACTGTTGGCTGTCCCTAGTCAGAATGCCACTGTTGGCTGTCCCTAGTCAGAATGCCACTGTTGGCTGTCCCTAGTCAGAATGCCACTGTTGGCTGTCCCTAGTCAGAATGCCACTGTTGGCTGTCCCTAGTCAGAATGCCACTGTTGGCTGTCCCTAGTCAGAATGCCACTGTTGGCTGTCCCTAGTCAGAATGCCACTGTTGGCTGTCCCTAGTCAGAATGCCACTGTTGGCTGTCCCTAGTCAGATTGCCACTGTTGGATGTCCCTAGTCAGAATGCCACTGTTGGATGTCCCTAGTCAGAATGCCACTTTTGGCTGTCCCTAGTCAGAATGCCACTGTTGGCTGTCGCTAGTCAGAATGCCACTGTTGGCTGTCCCTAGTCAGATTGCCACTGTTGGTTGTCCCTAGTCAGAATGCCACAGTTGGTTGTCCCTAGTCAGAATGCTACTGTTGGCTGTCCCTAGTCAGAATGCTACTGTTGGCTGTCCCTAGTCAGAATGCCACTGTTGGCTGTCCCTAGTCAGAATGCCACTGTTGGCTGTCCCTAGTCAGAATGCCACTGTTGGTTGTCCCTAGTCAGAATGCCACTGTTGGCTGTCCCTAGTCAGAATGCTACTGTTGGCTGTCCCTAGACAGAATGCCACTGTTGGCTGTCCCTAGTCAGAATGCCACTGTTGGCTGTCCCTAGTCAGAATGCCACTGTTGGCTGTCCCTAGTCAGAATGCCACTGTTGGCTGTCCCTAGTCAGAATTCCACTGTTAGCTATCCCTAGTCAGAATGCCACTGTTGGCTGTCCCTAGTCAGAATTCCACTGTTGGCTTTCCCTAGTCAGAATGCCACTGTTGGCTGTCCCTAGTCAGAATGCCACTTTTGGCTGTCCCTAGACAGAATGCCACTGTTGGCTGTCCCTAGTCAGAATGCCACTGTTGGCTGTCCCTAGTCAGAATGCCACTTTTGGCTGTCCCTAGTCAGATTGCCACTCTTGGCTGTCCCTAGTCAGAATTCCACTGTTGGCTTTCCCTAGTCAGAATGCCACTGTTGGTTGTCCCTAGTCAGAATGCCACTGTTGGCTGTCCCTAGTCAGAATGCCACTGTTGGCTGTCCCTAGTCAGAATGCCACTGTTGGCTGTCCCTAGTCAGAATGCCACTGTTGGCTGTCCCTAGTCAGAATGCCACTGTTGGCTGTCCCTAGTCAGAATGCCACTGTTGGCTGTCCCTAGTCAGATTGCCACTGTTGGATGTCCCTAGTCAGAATGCCACTGTTGGTTGTCCCTAGTCAGAATGCCACTGTTGGCTGTCCCTAGTCAGAATGCCACTGTTGGCTGTCGCTAGTCAGAATGCCACTGTTGGCTGTCGCTAGTCAGAATGCCACTGTTGGCTGTCCCTAGTCAGATTGCCACTGTTGGTTGTCCCTAGTCAGAATGCCACTGTTGGTTGTCCCTAGTCAGAATGCCACTTTTGGCTGTCCCTAGTCAGAATGCCACTGTTGGCTGTCCCTAGTCAGAATGCCACTTTTGGCTGTCCCTAGTCAGAATGCCACTGTTGGCTGTCGCTAGTCAGAATGCCACTGTTGGCTGTCCCTAGTCAGATTGCCACTGTTGGTTGTCCCTAGTCAGAATGCCACTGTTGGTTGTCCCTAGTCAGAATGCCACTTTTGGCTGTCCCTAGTCAGAATGCCACTGTTGGCTGTCGCTAGTCAGAATGCCACTGTTGGCTGTCCCTAGTCAGATTGCCACTGTTGGTTGTCCCTAGTCAGAATGCCACTGTTGGTTGTCCCTAGTCAGAATGCTACTGTTGGCTGTCCCTAGTCAGAATGCTACTGTTGGCTGTCCCTAGTCAGAATGCCACTGTTGGCTGTCCCTAGTCAGAATGCCACTGTTGGCTGTCCCTAGACAGAATGCCACTGTTGGCTGTCCCTAGTCAGAATGCCACTTTTGGCTGTCCCTAGTCAGATTGCCACTCTTGGCTGTCCCTAGTCAGAATTCCACTGTTGGCTTTCCCTAGTCAGAATGCCACTGTTGGTTGTCCCTAGTCAGAATGCCACTGTTGGCTGTCCCTAGTCAGAATGCCACTGTTGGCTGTCCCTAGTCAGAATGCCACTGTTGGCTGTCCCTAGTCAGAATGCCACTGTTGGCTGTCCCTAGTCAGAATGCCACTGTTGGCTGTCCCTAGTCAGAATGCCACTGTTGGCTGTCCCTAGTCAGATTGCCACTGTTGGATGTCCCTAGTCAGAATGCCACTGTTGGATGTCCCTAGTCAGAATGCCACTTTTGGCTGTCCCTAGTCAGAATGCCACTGTTGGCTGTCGCTAGTCAGAATGCCACTGTTGGCTGTCCCTAGTCAGATTGCCACTGTTGGTTGTCCCTAGTCAGAATGCCACTGTTGGTTGTCCCTAGTCAGAAAGCTACTGTTGGCTGTCCCTAGTCAGAATGCTACTGTTGGCTGTCCCTAGTCAGAATGCCACTGTTGGCTGTCCCTAGTCAGAATGCCACTGTTGGCTGTCCCTAGTCAGAATGCCACTGTTGGTTGTCCCTAGTCAGAATGCCACTGTTGGCTGTCCCTAGTCAGAATGCTACTGTTGGCTGTCCCTAGACAGAATGCCACTGTTGGCTGTCCCTAGTCAGAATGCCACTGTTGGCTGTCCCTAGTCAGAATGCCACTGTTGGCTGTCCCTAGTCAGAATGCCACTGTTGGCTGTCCCTAGTCAGAATGCCACTGTTGGCTGTCCCTAGTCAGAATGCCACTGTTGGCTGTCCCTAGTCAGAATGCCACTGTTGGCTGTCCCTAGTCAGAATGCCACTGTTGGTTGTCCCTAGTCAGAATGCCACTGTTGGCTGTCCCTAGTCAGAATGCTACTGTTGGCTGTCCCTAGACAGAATGCCACTGTTGGCTGTCCCTAGTCAGAATGCCACTGTTGGCTGTCCCTAGTCAGAATGCCACTGTTGGCTGTCCCTAGTCAGAATGCCACTGTTGGCTGTCCCTAGTTAGATTGCCACTGTTGGCTGTCCCTAGTTAGAATGCCACTGTTGGATGTCCCTAGTCAGAATGCCACTGTTGGCTGTCCCTAGTCAGAATGCTACTACTGGCTGTCCCTAGTCAGAATGCCACTATTGGCTGTCCCTAGTCAGAATGCCACTGTTGGCTGTCCCTAGTCAGAATGCCACTGTTGGCTGTCCCTAGTCAGAATGCCACTGTTGGCTGTCCCTAGTCAGAATGCCACTGTTGGTTGTCCCTAGTCAGAATGCCACTGTTGGCTGTCCCTAGTCAGAATGCTACTGTTGGCTGTCCCTAGTCAGAATGCTACTGTTGGCTGTCCCTAGTCAGAATGCCACTGTTGGTTGTCCCTAGTCAGAATGCCACTGTTGGCTGTCCCTAGTCAGAATGTCACTGTTGGCTTTCCCTAGTCAGAATGCCACTGTTGGCTGTCCCTAGTCAGAATGCCACTGTTGGCTGTCCCTAGTCAGAATTCCACTGTTAGCTATCCCTAGTCAGATTGCCACTGTTGGTTGTCCCTAGTCAGAATGCCACAGTTGGTTGTCCCTAGTCAGAATGCTACTGTTGGCTGTCCCTAGTCAGAATGCCACTGTTGGCTGTCCCTAGTCAGAATGCCACTGTTGGCTGTCCCTAGTCAGAATGCCACTGTTGGCTGTCCCTAGTCAGAATGCCACTGTTGGTTGTCCCTAGTCAGAATGCCACTGTTGGCTGTCCCTAGTCAGAATGCTACTGTTGGCTGTCCCTAGTCAGAATGCTACTGTTGGCTGTCCCTAGTCAGAATGCCACTGTTGGTTGTCCCTAGTCAGAATGCCACTGTTGGCTGTCCCTAGTCAGAATGTCACTGTTGGCTTTCCCTAGTCAGAATGCCACTGTTGGCTGTCCCTAGTCAGAATGCCACTGTTGGCTGTCCCTAGTCAGAATTCCACTGTTAGCTATCCCTAGTCAGATTGCCACTGTTGGTTGTCCCTAGTCAGAATGCCACAGTTGGTTGTCCCTAGTCAGAATGCTACTGTTGGCTGTCCCTAGTCAGAATGCCACTGTTGGCTGTCCCTAGTCAGAATGCTACTGTTGGCTGTCCCTAGACAGAATGCCACTGTTGGCTGTCCCTAGTCAGAATGCCACTGTTGGCTGTCCCTAGTCAGATTGCCACTGTTGGATGTCCCTAGTCAGAATGCCACTGTTGGATGTCCCTAGTCAGAATGCCACTTTTGGCTGTCCCTAGTCAGAATGCCACTGTTGGCTGTCGCTAGTCAGAATGCCACTGTTGGCTGTCCCTAGTCAGATTGCCACTGTTGGTTGTCCCTAGTCAGAATGCCACAGTTGGTTGTCCCTAGTCAGAATGCTACTGTTGGCTGTCCCTAGTCAGAATGCTACTGTTGGCTGTCCCTAGTCAGAATGCCACTGTTGGCTGTCCCTAGTCAGAATGCCACTGTTGGCTGTCCCTAGTCAGAATGCCACTGTTGGCTGTCGCTAGTCAGAATGCCACAGTTGGTTGTCCCTAGTCAGAATGCTACTGTTGGCTGTCCCTAGTCAGAATGCTACTGTTGGCTGTCCCTAGTCAGAATGCCACTGTTGGCTGTCCCTAGTCAGAATTCCACTGTTAGCTATCCCTAGTCAGATTGCCACTGTTGGTTGTCCCTAGTCAGAATGCCACAGTTGGTTGTCCCTAGTCAGAATGCTACTGTTGGCTGTCCCTAGTCAGAATGCCACTGTTGGCTGTCCCTAGTCAGAATGCTACTGTTGGCTGTCCCTAGACAGAATGCCACTGTTGGCTGTCCCTAGTCAGAATGCCACTGTTGGCTGTCCCTAGTCAGATTGCCACTGTTGGATGTCCCTAGTCAGAATGCCACTGTTGGATGTCCCTAGTCAGAATGCCACTTTTGGCTGTCCCTAGTCAGAATGCCACTGTTGGCTGTCGCTAGTCAGAATGCCACTGTTGGCTGTCCCTAGTCAGATTGCCACTGTTGGTTGTCCCTAGTCAGAATGCCACAGTTGGTTGTCCCTAGTCAGAATGCTACTGTTGGCTGTCCCTAGTCAGAATGCTACTGTTGGCTGTCCCTAGTCAGAATGCCACTGTTGGCTGTCCCTAGTCAGAATGACACTGTTGGCTGTCCCTAGTCAGAATGCCACTGTTGGTTGTCCCTAGTCAGAATGCCACTGTTGGCTGTCCCTAGTCAGAATGCTACTGTTGGCTGTCCCTAGACAGAATGCCACTGTTGGCTGTCCCTAGTCAGAATGCCACTGTTGGCTGTCCCTAGTCAGAATGCCATTGTTGGCTGTCCCTAGTCAGAATGCCACTGTTGGCTGTCCCTAGTCAGAATGCCACTGTTGGCTGTCCCTAGTCAGAATGCCACTGTTGGCTGTCCCTAGTCAGAATGCCACTGTTGGCTGTCCCTAGTCAGAATGCCACTGTTGGTTGTCCCTAGTCAGAATGCCACTGTTGGCTGTCCCTAGTCAGAATGCTACTGTTGGCTGTCCCTAGACAGAATGCCACTGTTGGCTGTCCCTAGTCAGAATGCCACTGTTGGCTGTCCCTAGTCAGAATGCCACTGTTGGCTGTCCCTAGTCAGAATGCCACTGTTGGCTGTCCCTAGTCAGATTGCCACTGTTGGCTGTCCCTAGTTAGAATGCCACTGTTGGATGTCCCTAGTCAGAATGCCACTTTTGGCTGTCCCTAGTCAGATTGCCACTGTTGGCTGTCCCTAGTCAGAATTCCACTGTTGGCTTTCCCTAGTCAGAATGCCACTGTTGGTTGTCCCTAGTCAGAATGCCACTGTTGGCTGTCCCTAGTCAGAATGCCACTCTTGGCTGTCCCTAGTCAGAATTCCACTGTTGGCTTTCCCTAGTCAGAATGCCACTGTTGGTTGTCCCTAGTCAGAATGCCACTGTTGGCTGTCCCTAGTCAGAATGCCACTGTTGGCTGTCCCTAGTCAGAATGCCACTGTTGGCTGTCCCTAGTCAGAATGCCACTGTTGGCTGTCCCTAGTCAGAATGCCACTGTTGGCTGTCCCTAGTCAGATTGCCACTGTTGGCTGTCCCTAGTCAGAATGCCACTGTTGGATGTCCCTAGTCAGAATGCCACTTTTGGCTGTCCCTAGTCAGAATGCCACTGTTGGCTGTCGCTAGTCAGAATGCCACTGTTGGCTGTCCCTAGTCAGATTGCCACTGTTGGTTGTCCCTAGTCAGAATGCCACAGTTGGTTGTCCCTAGTCAGAATGCTACTGTTGGCTGTCCCTAGTCAGAATGCTACTATTGGCTGTCCCTAGTCAGAATGCCACTGTTGGCTGTCCCTAGTCAGAATGCCACTGTTGGCTGTCCCTAGTCAGAATGCCACTGTTGGCTGTCCCTAGTCAGAATGCCACTGTTGGCTGTCCCTAGTCAGAATGCCACTGTTGGTTGTCCCTAGTCAGAATGCCACTGTTGGCTGTCCCTAGTCAGAATGCTACTGTTGGCTGTCCCTAGTCAGAATGCCACTGTTGGCTGTCCCTAGTCAGAATGCCACTGTTGGTTGTCCCTAGTCAGAATGCCACTGTTGGCTGTCCCTAGTTAGAATGCCACTGTTGGATGTCCCTAGTCAGAATGCCACTTTTGGCTGTCCCTAGTCAGATTGCCACTGTTGGCTGTCCCTAGTCAGAATGCCACTGTTGGCTGTCCCTAGTCAGAATGCCACTGTTGGTTGTCCCTAGTCAGAATGCCACTGTTGGCTGTCCCTAGTCAGAATGCCACTGTTGGCTGTCCCTAGTCAGATTGCCACTGTTGGTTGTCCCTAGTCAGAATGCCACAGTTGGTTGTCCCTAGTCAGAATGCTACTGTTGGCTGTCCCTAGTCAGAATGCCACTGTTGGCTGTCCCTAGTCAGAATGCTACTGTTGGCTGTCCCTAGACAGAATGCCACTGTTGGCTGTCCCTAGTCAGAATGCCACTGTTGGCTGTCCCTAGTCAGAATGCCATTGTTGGCTGTCCCTAGTCAAATTGCCACTGTTGGCTGTCCCTAGTCAGAATGCCACTGTTGGATGTCCCTAGTCAGAATGCCACTTTTGGCTGTCCCTAGTCAGATTGCCACTGTTGGCTGTCCCTAGTCAGAATGCCACTGTTGGATGTCCCTAGTCAGAATGCCACTGTTGGCTGTCCCTAGTCAGAATTCCACTGTTAGCTATCCCTAGTCAGAATGCCACTGTTGGCTGTCCCTAGTCAGAATGCCACTTTTGGCTGTCCCTAGTCAGATTGCCACTGTTGGCTGTCCCTAGTCAGAATTCCACTGTTGGCTTTCCCTAGTCAGAATGCCACTGTTGGTTGTCCCTAGTCAGAATGCCACTGTTGGCTGTCCCTAGTCAGAATGTCACTGTTGGCTTTCCCTAGTCAGAATGCCACTGTTGGTTGTCCCTAGTCAGAATGCCACTGTTGGCTGTCCCTAGTCAGAATGCCACTGTTGGCTGTCCCTAGTCAGATTGCCACTGTTGGTTGTCCCTAGTCAGAATGCCACAGTTGGTTGTCCCTAGTCAGAATGCTACTGTTGGCTGTCCCTAGTCAGAATGCCACTGTTGGCTGTCCCTAGTCAGAATGCTACTGTTGGCTGTCCCTAGACAGAATGCCATTGTTGGCTGTCCCTAGTCAGAATGCCACTGTTGGCTGTCCCTAGTCAGAATGCCATTGTTGGCTGTCCCTAGTCAAATTGCCACTGTTGGCTGTCCCTAGTCAGAATGCCACTGTTGGATGTCCCTAGTCAGAATGCCACTTTTGGCTGTCCCTAGTCAGATTGCCACTGTTGGCTGTCCCTAGTCAGAATGCCACTGTTGGATGTCCCTAGTCAGAATGCCACTGTTGGCTGTCCCTAGTCAGAATTCCACTGTTAGCTATCCCTAGTCAGAATGCCACTGTTGGCTGTCCATAGTCAGAATGCCACTGTTGGCTGTCCCTAGTCAGAATGCCACTGTTGGCTGTCCCTAATCAGAATGCCACTGTTGGCTGTCCCTAGTCAGAATTCCACTGTTAGCTATCCCTAGTCAGAATGCCACTGTTGGCTGTCCATAGTCAGAATGCCACTTTTGGATGTCCCTAGTCAGAATGCCACTTTTGGCTGTCCCTAGTCAGATTGCCACTGTTGGCTGTCCCTAGTCAGAATGCCACTGTTGGATGTCCCTAGTCAGAATGCCACTGTTGGCTGTCCCTAGTCAGAATTCCACTGTTAGCTATCCCTAGTCAGATTGCCACTGTTGGTTGTCCCTAGTCAGAATGCCACAGTTGGTTGTCCCTAGTCAGAATGCTACTGTTGGCTGTCCCTAGTCAGAATGCCACTGTTGGCTGTCCCTAGTCAGAATGCTACTGTTGGCTGTCCCTAGACAGAATGCCACTGTTGGCTGTCCCTAGTCAGAATGCCACTGTTGGCTGTCCCTAGTCAGAATGCCACTGTTGGCTGTCCCTAGTCAGAATGCCATTGTTGGCTGTCCCTAGTCAAGTTGCCACTGTTGGCTGTCCCTAGTCAGAATGCCACTGTTGGATGTCCCTAGTCAGAATGCCACTTTTGGCTGTCCCTAGTCAGATTGCCACTGTTGGCTGTCCCTAGTCAGAATGCCACTGTTGGCTGTCCCTAGTCAGAATGCCACTGTTGGCTGTCCCTAGTCAGAATGCCACTGTTGGCTCTCCCTAGTCAGATTGCCACTGTTGGCTGTCCCTAGTCAGAATGCCACTGTTGGCTGTCCCTAGTCTGAATGCCACTGTTGGTTGTCCCTAGTCAGAATGCCACTGTTGGCTGTCCCTAGTCAGAATGCCATTGTTGGCTGTCCCTAGTCAAGTTGCCACTGTTGGCTGTCCCTAGTCAGAATGCCACTGTTGGATGTCCCTAGTCAGAATGCCACTTTTGGCTGTCCCTAGTCAGATTGCCACTGTTGGCTGTCCCTAGTCAGAATGCCACTGTTGGCTGTCCCTAGTCAGAATGCCACTGTTGGCTGTCCCTAGTCAGAATGCCACTGTTGGCTCTCCCTAGTCAGATTGCCACTGTTGGCTGTCCCTAGTCAGAATGCCACTGTTGGATGTCCCTAGTCAGAATGCCACTGTTGGCTGTCCCTAGTCAGAATGCCACTGTTGGCTGTCCCTAGTCAGAATGCCACTGTTGGCTGTCCCTAGTCAGAATGCCACTGTTGGCTGTCCCTAGTCAGAATGCCACTGTTGGCTGTCCCTAATCAGAATGCCACAGTTGGCTGTCCCTAGTCAGATTGCCACTGTTGGCTGTCCCTAGTCAGATTGCCACTGTTGGCTGTCCCTAGTCAGATTGCCACTGTTGGCTGTCCCTAGTCAGAATGCCACTGTTGGCTGTCCCTAGTCAGACTGCCACTGTTGGTTGTCCCTAGTCAGAATGCCACTGTTGGCTGTCCCTAGTCAGAATGCTACTGTTGGCTGTCCCTAGTCAGAATGCCACTGTTGGTTGTCCCTAGTCAGAATGCACTGTTGGCTGTCCCTAGTCAGAATGCCACTGTTTGCTGTCCCTAGTCAGAATGCCACTGTTGGCTGTCCCTAATCAGAATGCCACAGTTGGCTGTCCCTAGTCAGATCGCCACTGTTGGCTGTCCCTAGTCAGATTGCCACTGTTGGCTGTCCCTAGTCAGAATGCCACTGTTGGCTGTCCCTAGTCAGATTGCCACTGTTGGCTGTCCCTAGTCAGAATGCCACTGTTGGCTGTCCCTAGTCAGAATGCCACTGTTGGCTGTCCCTAGTCAGATTGCCACTGTTGGCTGTCCCTAATCAGAATGCCACTGTTGGCTGTCCCTAGTCAGATTGCCACTGTTGGCTGTCCCTAGTCAGAATGCCACTGTTGACTGTTCCTAGTCAGAATGCCACTGTTGGCTGTCCCTACTCAGAATGCCACTGTTGGCTGTCCCTAGTCAGATTGCCACTGTTGGCTGTCCCTAGTCAGAATGCCACTGTTGGCTGTCCCTAGTCAGAATGCCACTGTTGGTTGTCCCTAGTCAGAATGCCACTGTTGGCTGTCCCTAGACAGAATGCCACTGTTGGCTGTCCCTAGTCAAATGGCCACTGTTGGCTGTCCCTAGTCTGAATGCCACTGTTGGTTGTCCCTAGTCAGAATGCCACTGTTGGCTGTCCCTAGTCAGAATGCCACTGTTGGCTGTCCCTAGTCAGAATGCCACAGTTGGCTGTCCCTAGTCAGAATGCCACTGTTGGTTGTCCCTAGTCAGAATGCCACTGTTGGTTGTCCCTAGTCAGATTGCCACTGTTGGTTGTCCCTAGTCAGATTGCCACTGTTGGCTGTCCCTAGTCAGACTGCCACTGTTGGTTGTCCCTAGTCAGAATGCCACTGTTGGTTGTCCCTAGTCAGATTGCCACTGTTGGTTGTCCCTAGTCAGATTGCCACTGTTGGCTGTCCCTAGTCAGACTGCCACTGTTGGTTGTCCCTAGTCAGAATGCCACTGTTGGCTGTCCCTAGTCAGAATGCTACTGTTGGCTGTCCCTAGTCAGAATGCCACTGTTGGTTGTCCCTAGTCAGAATGCCACTGTTGGTTGTCCCTAGTCAGAATGCCACTGTTGGCTGTCCCTAGTCAGAATGCCACTGTTGGTTGTCCCTAGTCAGAATGCCACTGTTGGCTGTCCCTAGTCAGAATGTCACTGTTGGCTTTCCCTAGTCAGAATGCCACTGTTGGTTGTCCCTAGTCAGAATGCCACTGTTGGCTGTCCCTAGTCAGAATGCCACTGTTGGCTGTCCCTAGTCAGATTGCCACTGTTGGTTGTCCCTAGTCAGATTGCCACTGTTGGCTGTCCCTAGTCAGACTGCCACTGTTGGTTGTCCCTAGTCAGAATGCCACTGTTGGCTGTCCCTAGTCAGATTGCCACTGTTGGTTGTCCCTAGTCAGATTGCCACTGTTGGCTGTCCCTAGTCAGACTGCCACTGTTGGTTGTCCCTAGTCAGAATGCCACTGTTGGCTGTCCCTAGTCAGAATGCTACTGTTGGCTGTCCCTAGTCAGAATGCCACTGTTGGCTGTCCCTAGTCAGAATGCCACTGTTGGTTGTCCCTAGTCAGAATGCCACTGTTGGTTGTCCCTAGTCAGAATGCCACTGTTGGCTGTCCCTAGTCAGAATGCCACTGTTGGCTGTCCCTAGTCAGAATGCCACAGTTGGCTGTCCCTAGTCAGAATGCCACTGTTGGCTGTCCCTTGTCAGAATGTCACTGTTGGCTTTCCCTAGTCAGAATGCCACTGTTGGCTGTCCCTAGTCAGATTGCCACTGTTGGTTGTCCCTAGTCAGATTGCCACTGTTGGCTGTCCCTAGTCAGACTGCCACTGTTGGTTGTCCCTAGTCAGAATGCCACTGTTGGCTGTCCCTAGTCAGATTGCCACTGTTGGTTGTCCCTAGTCAGATTGCCACTGTTGGCTGTCCCTAGTCAGACTGCCACTGTTGGTTGTCCCTAGTCAGAATGCCACTGTTGGCTGTCCCTAGTCAGAATGCTACTGTTGGCTGTCCCTAGTCAGAATGCCACTGTTGGCTGTCCCTAGTCAGAATGCCACTGTTGGTTGTCCCTAGTCAGAATGCCACTGTTGGTTGTCCCTAGTCAGAATGCCACTGTTGGTTGTCCCTAGTCAGAATGCCACTGTTGGCTGTCCCTAGTCAGAATGTCACTGTTGGCTTTCCCTAGTCAGAATGCCACTGTTGGTTGTCCCTAGTCAGAATGCCACTGTTGGCTGTCCCTAGTCAGAATGCCACTGTTGGCTGTCCCTAGTCAGATTGCCACTGTTGGTTGTCCCTAGTCAGATTGCCACTGTTGGCTGTCCCTAGTCAGACTGCCACTGTTGGTTGTCCCTAGTCAGAATGCCACTGTTGGCTGTCCCTAGTCAGATTGCCACTGTTGGTTGTCCCTAGTCAGATTGCCACTGTTGGCTGTCCCTAGTCAGACTGCCACTGTTGGTTGTCCCTAGTCAGAATGCCACTGTTGGCTGTCCCTAGTCAGAATGCTACTGTTGGCTGTCCCTAGTCAGAATGCCACTGTTGGCTGTCCCTAGTCAGAATGCCACTGTTGGTTGTCCCTAGTCAGAATGCCACTGTTGGTTGTCCCTAGTCAGAATGCCACTGTTGGCTGTCCCTAGTCAGAATGCCACTGTTGGCTGTCCCTAGTCAGAATGCCACAGTTGGCTGTCCCTAGTCAGAATGCCACTGTTGGCTGTCCCTTGTCAGAATGTCACTGTTGGCTTTCCCTAGTCAGAATGCCACTGTTGGCTGTCCCTAGTCAGATTGCCACTGTTGGTTGTCCCTAGTCAGATTGCCACTGTTGGCTGTCCCTAGTCAGACTGCCACTGTTGGTTGTCCCTAGTCAGAATGCCACTGTTGGCTGTCCCTAGTCAGATTGCCACTGTTGGTTGTCCCTAGTCAGATTGCCACTGTTGGCTGTCCCTAGTCAGACTGCCACTGTTGGTTGTCCCTAGTCAGAATGCCACTGTTGGCTGTCCCTAGTCAGAATGCTACTGTTGGCTGTCCCTAGTCAGAATGCCACTGTTGGCTGTCCCTAGTCAGAATGCCACTGTTGGTTGTCCCTAGTCAGAATGCCACTGTTGGTTGTCCCTAGTCAGAATGCCACTGTTGGCTGTCCCTAGTCAGATTGCCACTGTTGGCTGTCCCTAGTCAGAATGCCACTGTTGGCTGTCCCTAGTCAGATTGCCACTGTTGGCTGTCCCTAGTCAGAATGCCACTGTTGGCTGTCCCTAGTCAGAATGCCACTGTTGGCTGTCCCTAGTCAGATTGCCACTGTTGGCTGTCCCTAATCAGAATGCCACTGTTGGCTGTCCCTAGTCAGATTGCCACTGTTGGCTGTCCCTAGTCAGAATGCCACTGTTGACTGTTCCTAGTCAGAATGCCACTGTTGGCTGTCCCTACTCAGAATGCCACTGTTGGCTGTCCCTAGTCAGATTGCCACTGTTGGCTGTCCCTAGTCAGAATGCCACTGTTGGCTGTCCCTAGTCAGAATGCCACTGTTGGTTGTCCCTAGTCAGAATGCCACTGTTGGCTGTCCCTAGACAGAATGCCACTGTTGGCTGTCCCTAGTCAAATGGCCACTGTTGGCTGTCCCTAGTCTGAATGCCACTGTTGGTTGTCCCTAGTCAGAATGCCACTGTTGGCTGTCCCTAGTCAGAATGCCACTGTTGGCTGTCCCTAGTCAGAATGCCACAGTTGGCTGTCCCTAGTCAGAATGCCACTGTTGGTTGTCCCTAGTCAGAATGCCACTGTTGGTTGTCCCTAGTCAGATTGCCACTGTTGGTTGTCCCTAGTCAGATTGCCACTGTTGGCTGTCCCTAGTCAGACTGCCACTGTTGGTTGTCCCTAGTCAGAATGCCACTGTTGGTTGTCCCTAGTCAGATTGCCACTGTTGGTTGTCCCTAGTCAGATTGCCACTGTTGGCTGTCCCTAGTCAGACTGCCACTGTTGGTTGTCCCTAGTCAGAATGCCACTGTTGGCTGTCCCTAGTCAGAATGCTACTGTTGGCTGTCCCTAGTCAGAATGCCACTGTTGGTTGTCCCTAGTCAGAATGCCACTGTTGGTTGTCCCTAGTCAGAATGCCACTGTTGGCTGTCCCTAGTCAGAATGCCACTGTTGGTTGTCCCTAGTCAGAATGCCACTGTTGGCTGTCCCTAGTCAGAATGTCACTGTTGGCTTTCCCTAGTCAGAATGCCACTGTTGGTTGTCCCTAGTCAGAATGCCACTGTTGGCTGTCCCTAGTCAGAATGCCACTGTTGGCTGTCCCTAGTCAGATTGCCACTGTTGGTTGTCCCTAGTCAGATTGCCACTGTTGGCTGTCCCTAGTCAGACTGCCACTGTTGGTTGTCCCTAGTCAGAATGCCACTGTTGGCTGTCCCTAGTCAGATTGCCACTGTTGGTTGTCCCTAGTCAGATTGCCACTGTTGGCTGTCCCTAGTCAGACTGCCACTGTTGGTTGTCCCTAGTCAGAATGCCACTGTTGGCTGTCCCTAGTCAGAATGCTACTGTTGGCTGTCCCTAGTCAGAATGCCACTGTTGGCTGTCCCTAGTCAGAATGCCACTGTTGGTTGTCCCTAGTCAGAATGCCACTGTTGGTTGTCCCTAGTCAGAATGCCACTGTTGGCTGTCCCTAGTCAGAATGCCACTGTTGGCTGTCCCTAGTCAGAATGCCACAGTTGGCTGTCCCTAGTCAGAATGCCACTGTTGGCTGTCCCTTGTCAGAATGTCACTGTTGGCTTTCCCTAGTCAGAATGCCACTGTTGGCTGTCCCTAGTCAGATTGCCACTGTTGGTTGTCCCTAGTCAGATTGCCACTGTTGGCTGTCCCTAGTCAGACTGCCACTGTTGGTTGTCCCTAGTCAGAATGCCACTGTTGGCTGTCCCTAGTCAGATTGCCACTGTTGGTTGTCCCTAGTCAGATTGCCACTGTTGGCTGTCCCTAGTCAGACTGCCACTGTTGGTTGTCCCTAGTCAGAATGCCACTGTTGGCTGTCCCTAGTCAGAATGCTACTGTTGGCTGTCCCTAGTCAGAATGCCACTGTTGGCTGTCCCTAGTCAGAATGCCACTGTTGGTTGTCCCTAGTCAGAATGCCACTGTTGGTTGTCCCTAGTCAGAATGCCACTGTTGGCTGTCCCTAGTCAGAATGCCACTGTTGGCTGTCCCTAGTCAGAATGCCACAGTTGGCTGTCCCTAGTCAGAATGCCACTGTTGGTTGTCCCTAGTCAGAATGCCACTGTTGGCTGTCCCTAGTCAGAATGCCACTGTTGGTTGTCCCTAGTCAGAATGCCACTGTTGGCTGTCCCTAGTCAGAATGCCACAGTTGGCTGTCCCTAGTCAGAATGCCACTGTTGGTTGTCCCTAGTCAGAATGCCACTGTTGGTTGTCCCTAGTCAGATTGCCACTGTTGGTTGTCCCTAGTCAGATTGCCACTGTTGGCTGTCCCTAGTCAGACTGCCACTGTTGGTTGTCCCTAGTCAGAATGCCACTGTTGGCTGTCCCTAGTCAGAATGCTACTGTTGGCTGTCCCTAGTCAGAATGCCACTGTTGGTTGTCCCTAGTCAGAATGCCACTGTTGGTTGTCCCTAGTCAGAATGCCACTGTTGGCTGTCCCTAGTCAGAATGCCACTGTTGGTTGTCCCTAGTCAGAATGCCACTGTTGGCTGTCCCTAGTCAGAATGTCACTGTTGGCTTTCCCTAGTCAGAATGCCACTGTTGGTTGTCCCTAGTCAGAATGCCACTGTTGGCTGTCCCTAGTCAGAATGCCACTGTTGGCTGTCCCTAGTCAGATTGCCACTGTTGGTTGTCCCTAGTCAGAATGCCACAGTTGGTTGTCCCTAGTCAGAATGCTACTGTTGGCTGTCCCTAGTCAGAATGCCACTGTTGGCTGTCCCTAGTCAGAATGCTACTGTTGGCTGTCCCTAGACAGAATGCCACTGTTGGCTGTCCCTAGTCAGAATGCCACTGTTGGCTGTCCCTAGTCAGAATGCCATTGTTGGCTGTCCCTAGTCAAATGGCCACTGTTGGCTGTCCCTAGTCAGAATGCCACTGTTGGATGTCCCTAGTCAGAATGCCACTGTTGGCTGTCCCTAGTCAGAATGCCACTGTTGGCTGTCCCTAGTCAGAATGCCACTGTTGGTTGTCCCTAGTCAGAATGCCACTGTTGGTTGTCCCTAGTCAGAATGCCACTGTTGGCTGTCCCTAGTCAGAATGCCACTGTTGGCTGTCCCTAGTCAGAATGCCACAGTTGGCTGTCCCTAGTCAGAATGCCACTGTTGGTTGTCCCTAGTCAGAATGCCACTGTTGGCTGTCCCTAGTCAGAATGCCACTGTTGGTTGTCCCTAGTCAGAATGCCACTGTTGGCTGTCCCTAGTCAGAATGCCACAGTTGGCTGTCCCTAGTCAGAATGCCACTGTTGGTTGTCCCTAGTCAGAATGCCACTGTTGGTTGTCCCTAGTCAGATTGCCACTGTTGGTTGTCCCTAGTCAGATTGCCACTGTTGGCTGTCCCTAGTCAGACTGCCACTGTTGGTTGTCCCTAGTCAGAATGCCACTGTTGGCTGTCCCTAGTCAGAATGCTACTGTTGGCTGTCCCTAGTCAGAATGCCACTGTTGGTTGTCCCTAGTCAGAATGCCACTGTTGGTTGTCCCTAGTCAGAATGCCACTGTTGGCTGTCCCTAGTCAGAATGCCACTGTTGGTTGTCCCTAGTCAGAATGCCACTGTTGGCTGTCCCTAGTCAGAATGTCACTGTTGGCTTTCCCTAGTCAGAATGCCACTGTTGGTTGTCCCTAGTCAGAATGCCACTGTTGGCTGTCCCTAGTCAGAATGCCACTGTTGGCTGTCCCTAGTCAGATTGCCACTGTTGGTTGTCCCTAGTCAGAATGCCACAGTTGGTTGTCCCTAGTCAGAATGCTACTGTTGGCTGTCCCTAGTCAGAATGCCACTGTTGGCTGTCCCTAGTCAGCATGCTACTGTTGGCTGTCCCTAGACAGAATGCCACTGTTGGCTGTCCCTAGTCAGAATGCCACTGTTGGCTGTCCCTAGTCAGAATGCCATTGTTGGCTGTCCCTAGTCAAATGGCCACTGTTGGCTGTCCCTAGTCAGAATGCCACTGTTGGATGTCCCTAGTCAGAATGCCACTGTTGGTTGTCCCTAGTCAGAATGCCACTGTTGGCTGTCCCTAGTCAGAATGCCACTGTTGGTTGTCCCTAGTCAGAATGCCACTGTTGGCTGTCCCTAGTCAGAATGCCACAGTTGGCTGTCCCTAGTCAGAATGCCACTGTTGGTTGTCCCTAGTCAGAATGCCACTGTTGGTTGTCCCTAGTCAGATTGCCACTGTTGGTTGTCCCTAGTCAGATTGCCACTGTTGGCTGTCCCTAGTCAGACTGCCACTGTTGGTTGTCCCTAGTCAGAATGCCACTGTTGGCTGTCCCTAGTCAGAATGCTACTGTTGGCTGTCCCTAGTCAGAATGCCACTGTTGGTTGTCCCTAGTCAGAATGCCACTGTTGGTTGTCCCTAGTCAGAATGCCACTGTTGGCTGTCCCTAGTCAGAATGCCACTGTTGGTTGTCCCTAGTCAGAATGCCACTGTTGGCTGTCCCTAGTCAGAATGTCACTGTTGGCTTTCCCTAGTCAGAATGCCACTGTTGGTTGTCCCTAGTCAGAATGCCACTGTTGGCTGTCCCTAGTCAGAATGCCACTGTTGGCTGTCCCTAGTCAGATTGCCACTGTTGGTTGTCCCTAGTCAGAATGCCACAGTTGGTTGTCCCTAGTCAGAATGCTACTGTTGGCTGTCCCTAGTCAGAATGCCACTGTTGGCTGTCCCTAGTCAGAATGCTACTGTTGGCTGTCCCTAGACAGAATGCCACTGTTGGCTGTCCCTAGTCAGAATGCCACTGTTGGCTGTCCCTAGTCAGAATGCCATTGTTGGCTGTCCCTAGTCAAATGGCCACTGTTGGCTGTCCCTAGTCAGAATGCCACTGTTGGATGTCCCTAGTCAGAATGCCACTGTTGGCTGTCCCTAGTCAGAATGCCACTGTTGGCTGTCCCTAGTCAGAATGCCACTGTTGGTTGTCCCTAGTCAGAATGCCACTGTTGGTTGTCCCTAGTCAGAATGCCACTGTTGGCTGTCCCTAGTCAGAATGCCACTGTTGGCTGTCCCTAGTCAGAATGCCACAGTTGGCTGTCCCTAGTCAGAATGCCACTGTTGGTTGTCCCTAGTCAGAATGCCACTGTTGGCTGTCCCTAGTCAGAATGCCACTGTTGGTTGTCCCTAGTCAGAATGCCACTGTTGGCTGTCCCTAGTCAGAATGCCACAGTTGGCTGTCCCTAGTCAGAATGCCACTGTTGGTTGTCCCTAGTCAGAATGCCACTGTTGGTTGTCCCTAGTCAGATTGCCACTGTTGGTTGTCCCTAGTCAGATTGCCACTGTTGGCTGTCCCTAGTCAGACTGCCACTGTTGGTTGTCCCTAGTCAGAATGCCACTGTTGGCTGTCCCTAGTCAGAATGCTACTGTTGGCTGTCCCTAGTCAGAATGCCACTGTTGGTTGTCCCTAGTCAGAATGCCACTGTTGGTTGTCCCTAGTCAGAATGCCACTGTTGGCTGTCCCTAGTCAGAATGCCACTGTTGGTTGTCCCTAGTCAGAATGCCACTGTTGGCTGTCCCTAGTCAGAATGTCACTGTTGGCTTTCCCTAGTCAGAATGCCACTGTTGGTTGTCCCTAGTCAGAATGCCACTGTTGGCTGTCCCTAGTCAGAATGCCACTGTTGGCTGTCCCTAGTCAGATTGCCACTGTTGGTTGTCCCTAGTCAGAATGCCACAGTTGGTTGTCCCTAGTCAGAATGCTACTGTTGGCTGTCCCTAGTCAGAATGCCACTGTTGGCTGTCCCTAGTCAGCATGCTACTGTTGGCTGTCCCTAGACAGAATGCCACTGTTGGCTGTCCCTAGTCAGAATGCCACTGTTGGCTGTCCCTAGTCAGAATGCCATTGTTGGCTGTCCCTAGTCAAATGGCCACTGTTGGCTGTCCCTAGTCAGAATGCCACTGTTGGATGTCCCTAGTCAGAATGCCACTTTTGGCTGTCCCTAGTCAGATTGCCACTGTTGGCTGTCCCTAGTCAGAATGCCACTGTTGGATGTCCCTAGTCAGAATGCCACTGTTGGCTGTCCCTAGTCAGAATTCCACTGTTAGCTATCCCTAGTCAGAATGCCACTGTTGGCTGTCCCTAGTCAGAATGCCACTTTTGGCTGTCCCTAGTCAGATTGCCACTGTTGGCTGTCCCTAGTCAGAATTCCACTGTTGGCTTTCCCTAGTCAGAATGCCACTGTTGGTTGTCCCTAGTCAAAATGTCACTGTTGGCTTTCCCTAGTCAGAATGCCACTGTTGGTTGTCCCTAGTCAGAATGCCACTGTTGGCTGTCCCTAGTCAGAATGCCACTGTTGGCTGTCCCTAGTCAGATTGCCACTGTTGGTTGTCCCTAGTCAGAATGCTACTGTTGGCTGTCCCTAGTCAGAATGCCACTGTTGGCTGTCCCTAGTCAGAATGCTACTGTTGGCTGTCCCTAGACAGAATGCCACTGTTGGCTGTCCCTAGTCAGAATGCCACTGTTGGCTGTCCCTAGTCAGAATGTCACTGTTGGCTGTCCCTAGTCAGAATGCCATTGTTGGCTGTCCCTAGTCAAGTTGCCACTGTTGGCTGTCCCTAGTCAGAATGCCACTGTTGGATGTCCCTAGTCAGAATGCCACTTTTGGCTGTCCCTAGTCAGATTGCCACTGTTGGCTGTCCCTAGTCAGAATGCCACTGTTGGATGTCCCTAGTCAGAATGCCACTGTTGGCTGTCCCTAGTCAGAATTCCACTGTTAGCTATCCCTAGTCAGAATGCCACTGTTGGCTGTCCCTAGTCAGAATGCCACTTTTGGCTGTCCCTAGTCAGATTGCCACTGTTGGCTGTCCCTAGTCAGAATTCCACTGTTGGCTTTCCCTAGTCAGAATGCCACTGTTGGTTGTCCCTAGTCAGAATGTCACTGTTGGCTTTCCCTAGTCAGAATGCCACTGTTGGTTGTCCCTAGTCAGAATGCCACTGTTGGCTGTCCCTAGTCAGAATGCCACTGTTGGCTGTCCCTAGTCAGATTGCCACTGTTGGTTGTCCCTAGTCAGAATGCTACTGTTGGCTGTCCCTAGTCAGAATGCCACTGTTGGCTGTCCCTAGTCAGAATGCTACTGTTGGCTGTCCCTAGACAGAATGCCACTGTTGGCTGTCCCTAGTCAGAATGCCACTGTTGGCTGTCCCTAGTCAGAATGTCACTGTTGGCTGTCCCTAGTCAGAATGCCATTGTTGGCTGTCCCTAGTCAAGTTGCCACTGTTGGCTGTCCCTAGTCAGAATTCCACTGTTAGCTATCCCTAGTCAGAATGCCACTGTTGGCTGTCCCTAGTCAGAATGCCACTTTTGGCTGTCCCTAGTCAGATTGCCACTGTTGGCTGTCCCTAGTCAGAATTCCACTGTTGGCTTTCCCTAGTCAGAATGCCACTGTTGGTTGTCCCTAGTCAAAATGTCACTGTTGGCTTTCCCTAGTCAGAATGCCACTGTTGGTTGTCCCTAGTCAGAATGCCACTGTTGGCTGTCCCTAGTCAGAATGCCACTGTTGGCTGTCCCTAGTCAGATTGCCACTGTTGGTTGTCCCTAGTCAGAATGCTACTGTTGGCTGTCCCTAGTCAGAATGCCACTGTTGGCTGTCCCTAGTCAGAATGCTACTGTTGGCTGTCCCTAGACAGAATGCCACTGTTGGCTGTCCCTAGTCAGAATGCCACTGTTGGCTGTCCCTAGTCAGAATGTCACTGTTGGCTGTCCCTAGTCAGAATGCCATTGTTGGCTGTCCCTAGTCAAGTTGCCACTGTTGGCTGTCCCTAGTCAGAATGCCACTGTTGGATGTCCCTAGTCAGAATGCCACTTTTGGCTGTCCCTAGTCAGATTGCCACTGTTGGCTGTCCCTAGTCAGAATGCCACTGTTGGATGTCCCTAGTCAGAATGCCACTGTTGGCTGTCCCTAGTCAGAATTCCACTGTTAGCTATCCCTAGTCAGAATGCCACTGTTGGCTGTCCCTAGTCAGAATGCCACTTTTGGCTGTCCCTAGTCAGATTGCCACTGTTGGCTGTCCCTAGTCAGAATTCCACTGTTGGCTTTCCCTAGTCAGAATGCCACTGTTGGTTGTCCCTAGTCAGAATGTCACTGTTGGCTTTCCCTAGTCAGAATGCCACTGTTGGTTGTCCCTAGTCAGAATGCCACTGTTGGCTGTCCCTAGTCAGAATGCCACTGTTGGCTGTCCCTAGTCAGATTGCCACTGTTGGTTGTCCCTAGTCAGAATGCTACTGTTGGCTGTCCCTAGTCAGAATGCCACTGTTGGCTGTCCCTAGTCAGAATGCTACTGTTGGCTGTCCCTAGACAGAATGCCACTGTTGGCTGTCCCTAGTCAGAATGCCACTGTTGGCTGTCCCTAGTCAGAATGTCACTGTTGGCTGTCCCTAGTCAGAATGCCATTGTTGGCTGTCCCTAGTCAAGTTGCCACTGTTGGCTGTCCCTAGTCAGAATGCCACTGTTGGATGTCCCTAGTCAGAATGCCACTTTTGGCTGTCCCTAGTCAGATTGCCACTGTTGGCTGTCCCTAGTCAGAATGCCACTGTTGGCTGTCCCTAGTCAGAATGCCACTGTTGGCTGTCCCTAGTCAGAATGCCACTGTTGGCTGTCCCTAGTCAGATTGCCACTGTTGGCTGTCCCTAGTCAGAATGCCACTGTTGGCTGTCCCTAGTCAGAATGCCACTGTTGGCTGTCCCTAGTCAGAATGCCACTGTTGGCTGTCCCTAGTCAGAATGCCACTGTTGGCTGTCTCTAGTCAGAATGCCACTGTTGGCTGTCCCTAGTCAGAATGCCACTGTTGGCTGTCCCTAATCAGAATGCCACAGTTGGCTGTCCCTAGTCAGATTGCCACTGTTGGCTGTCCCTAGTCAGATTGCCACTGTTGGCTGTCCCTAGTCAGAATGCCACTGTTGGCTGTCCCTAGTCAGATTGCCACTGTTGGCTGTCCCTAGTCAGAATGCCACTGTTGGCTGTCCCTAGTCAGAATGCCACTGTTGGCTGTCCCTAGTCAGATTGCCACTGTTGGCTGTCCCTAGTCAGATTGTCACTGTTGGCTGTCCCTAGTCAGAATGCCACTGTTGGCTGTCCCTAGTCAGAATGCCACTGTTGGCTGTCCCTAGTCAGATTGCCACTGTTGGCTGTCCCTAGTCAGAATGCCACTGTTGGCTGTCCCTAGTCAGAATGCCACTGTTGGCTGTCCCTAGTCAGATTGTCACTGTTGGCTGTCCCTAGTCAGAATGCCACTGTTGGCTGTCCCTAGTCAGAATGCCACTGTTGGCTGTCCCTAGTCAGAATGCCACTGTTGGCTGTCCCTAGTCAGATTGCCACTGTTGGCTGTCCCTAGTCAGAATGCCACTGTTGGCTGTCCCTAGTCAGATTGCCACTGTTGGCTGTCCCTAATCAGAATGCCACTGTTGGCTGTCCCTAGTCAGATTGCCACTGTTGGCTGTCCCTAGTCAGAATGCCACTGTTGGCTGTCCCTAGTCAGAATGCCACTGTTGGCTGTCCCTAGTCAGATTGTCACTGTTGGCTGTCCCTAGTCAGAATGCCACTGTTGGCTGTCCCTAGTCAGAATGCCACTGTTGGCTGTCCCTAGTCAGAATGCCACTGTTGGCTGTCCCTAGTCAGAGTGCCACTGTTGGCTGTCCCTAGTCAGATTGCCACTGTTGGCTGTCCCTAATCAGAATGCCACTGTTGGCTGTCCCTAGTCAGAATGCCACTGTTGGCTGTCCCTAGTCAGAGTGCCACTGTTGGCTGTCCCTAGTCAGATTGTCACTGTTGGCTGTCCCTAGTCAGAATGCCACTGTTGGCTGTCCCTAGTCAGAATGCCACTGTTGGCTGTCCCTAGTCAGAATGCCACTGTTGGCTGTCCCTAGTCAGATTGCCACTGTTGGCTGTCCCTAGTCAGAATGCCACTGTTGGCTGTCCCTAGTCAGAATGCCACTGTTGGCGGTCCCTAGTCAGAATGCCACTGTTGGCTGTCCCTAGTCAGAATGCCACTGTTGGCTGTCCCTAGTCAGAATGCCACTGTTGGCTGTCCCTAGTCAGAATGCCACTGTTGGCTGTCCCTAATCAGAATGCCACAGTTGGCTGTCCCTAGTCAGATTGCCACTGTTGGCTGTCCCTAGTCAGAATGCCACTGTTGGCTGTCCCTAGTCAGAATGCCACTGTTGGCTGTCCCTAGTCAGAATGCCACTGTTGGCTGTCCCTAGTCAGAATGCCACTGTTGGCTGTCCCTAGTCAGATTGCCACTGTTGGCTGTCCCTAATCAGAATGCCACTGTTGGCTGTCCCTAGTCAGATTGCCACTGTTGGCTGTCCCTAGTCAGAATGCCACTGTTGGCTGTCCCTAGTCAGAATGCCACTGTTGGCTGTCCCTAGTCAGATTGTCACTGTTGGCTGTCCCTAGTCAGAATGCCACTGTTGGCTGTCCCTAGTCAGAATGCCACTGTTGGCTGTCCCTAGTCAGAATGCCACTGTTGGCTGTCCCTAGTCAGATTGCCACTGTTGGCTGTCCCTAGTCAGAATGCCACTGTTGGCTGTCCCTAGTCAGAATGCCACTGTTGGCTGTCCCTAGTCAGATTGCCACTGTTGGCTGTCCCTAATCAGAATGCCACTGTTGGCTGTCCCTAGTCAGATTGCCACTGTTGGCTGTCCCTAGTCAGAATGCCACTGTTGGCTGTCCCTAGTCAGAATGCCACTGTTGGCTGTCCCTAGTCAGATTGTCACTGTTGGCTGTCCCTAGTCAGAATGCCACTGTTGGCTGTCCCTAGTCAGAATGCCACTGTTGGCTGTCCCTAGTCAGAATGCCACTGTTGGCTGTCCCTAGTCAGAGTGCCACTGTTGGCTGTCCCTAGTCAGAATGCCACTGTTGGCTGTCCCTAGTCAGATTGCCACTGTTGGCTGTCCCTAGTCAGAATGCCACTGTTGGCTGTCCCTAGTCAGAATGCCACTGTTGGCTGTCCCTAGTCAGAATGCCACTGTTGGCTGTCTCTAGTCAGAATGCCACTGTTGGCTGTCCCTAGTCAGAATGCCACTGTTGGCTGTCCCTAATCAGAATGCCACAGTTGGCTGTCCCTAGTCAGATTGCCACTGTTGGCTGTCCCTAGTCAGATTGCCACTGTTGGCTGTCCCTAGTCAGAATGCCACTGTTGGCTGTCCCTAGTCAGATTGCCACTGTTGGCTGTCCCTAGTCAGAATGCCACTGTTGGCTGTCCCTAGTCAGAATGCCACTGTTGGCTGTCCCTAGTCAGATTGCCACTGTTGGCTGTCCCTAATCAGAATGCCACTGTTGGCTGTCCCTAGTCAGATTGCCACTGTTGGCTGTCCCTAGTCAGAATGCCACTGTTGGCTGTCCCTAGTCAGAATGCCACTGTTGGCTGTCCCTAGTCAGATTGTCACTGTTGGCTGTCCCTAGTCAGAATGCCACTGTTGGCTGTCCCTAGTCAGAATGCCACTGTTGGCTGTCCCTAGTCAGAATGCCACTGTTGGCTGTCCCTAGTCAGATTGCCACTGTTGGCTGTCCCTAGTCAGAATGCCACTGTTGGCTGTCCCTAGTCAGAATGCCACTGTTGGCGGTCCCTAGTCAGAATGCCACTGTTGGCTGTCCCTAGTCAGAATGCCACTGTTGGCTGTCCCTAGTCAGAATGCCACTGTTGGCTGTCCCTAGTCAGAATGCCACTGTTGGCTGTCCCTAATCAGAATGCCACAGTTGGCTGTCCCTAGTCAGATTGCCACTGTTGGCTGTCCCTAGTCAGAATGCCACTGTTGGCTGTCCCTAGTCAGAATGCCACTGTTGGCTGTCCCTAGTCAGAATGCCACTGTTGGCTGTCCCTAGTCAGAATGCCACTGTTGGCTGTCCCTAGTCAGAATGCCACTGTTGGCTGTCCCTAGTCAGAATGCCACTGTTGGCTGTCCCTAGTCAGAATGCTACTGTTGGCTGTCCCTAGACAGAATGCCACTGTTGGCTGTCCTTAGTCAGAATGCCACTGTTGGCTGTCCCTAGTCAGAATGCCACTGTTGGCTGTCCCTAGTCAGATTGCCACTGTTGGCTGTCCCTAGTCAGAATGCCACTGTTGGATGTCCCTAGTCAGAATGCCACTGTTGGCTGTCCCTAGTCAGAATGCCACTGTTGGCTGTCCCTAGTCAGAATGCCACAGTTGGCTGTCCCTAGTCAGAATGCCACAGCTGGCTGTCCCTAGTCAGAATGCCACTGTTAGTTGTCCCTAGTCAGAATGCCACTGTTAGTTGTCCCTAGTCAGAATGCCACTGTTGGTTGTCCCTAGTCAGAATGCCACTGTTGGTTGTCCCTAGTCAGAATGCCACTGTTGGCTGTCCCTAGTCAGAATGCCACTGTTGGCTGTCCCTAGTCAGAATGCCACTGTTGGCTGTCCCTAGTCAGAATGCCACTGTTGGCTGTCCCTAGTCAGAATGCCACTGTTGGCTGTCCCTAGTCAGAATGCCACTGTTGGCTGTCCCTAGTCAGATTGTCACTGTTGGCTGTCCCTAGTCAGAATGCCACTGTTGGCTGTCCCTAGTCAGAATGCCACTGTTGGCTGTCCCTAGTCAGAATGCCACTGTTGGCTGTCCCTAGTCAGAATGCCACTGTTGGCTGTCCCTAGTCAGAGTGCCACTGTTGGCTGTCCCTAGTCAGAATGCCACTGTTGGCTGTCCCTAGTCAGATTGCCACTGTTGGCTGTCCCTAGTCAGAATGCCACTGTTGGCTGTCCCTAGTCAGAATGCCACTGTTGGCTGTCCCTAGTCAGAATGCCACTGTTGGCTGTCTCTAGTCAGAATGCCACTGTTGGCTGTCCCTAGTCAGAATGCCACTGTTGGCTGTCCCTAGTCAGAATGCCACTGTTGGCTGTCCCTAGTCAGAATGCCACTGTTGGCTGTCCCTAGTCAGATTGCCACTGTTGGCTGTCCCTAATCAGAATGCCACTGTTGGCTGTCCCTAGTCAGATTGCCACTGTTGGCTGTCCCTAGTCAGAATGCCACTGTTGGCTGTCCCTAGTCAGATTGTCACTGTTGGCTGTCCCTAGTCAGAATGCCACTGTTGGCTGTCCCTAGTCAGAATGCCACTGTTGGTTGTCCCTAGTCAGAATGCCACTGTTGGCTGTCCCTAGTCAGAATGCCACTGTTGGCTGTCCCTAGTCAGATTGCCACTGTTGGCTGTCCCTAGTCAGAATGCCACTGTTGGATGTCCCTAGTCAGAATGCCACTGTTGGCTGTCCCTAGTCAGAATGCCACTGTTGGCTGTCCCTAGTCAGAATGCCACTGTTGGCTGTCCCTAGTCAGAATGCCACTGTTGGCTGTCCCTAGTCAGAATGCCACAGTTGGCTGTCCCTAGTCAGAATGCCACAGCTGGCTGTCCCTAGTCAGAATGCCACTGTTAGTTGTCCCAAGTCAGAATGCCACTGTTGGTTGTCCCTAGTCAGAATGCCACTGTTGGTTGTCCCTAGTCAGAATGCCACTGTTGGTTGTCCCTAGTCAGAATGCCACTGTTGGCTGTCCCTAGTCAGAATGCCACTGTTGGATGTCCCTAGTCAGAATGCCACTGTTGGTTGTCCCTAGTCAGAATGCCACTGTTGGTTGTCCCTAGTCAGAATGCCACTGTTGGCTGTCCCTAGTCAGAATGCCACTGTTGGATGTCCCTAGTCAGAATGCCACTGTTGGCTGTCCCTAGTCAGAATGCCACTGTTGGCTGTCCCTAGTCAGAATGCCACTGTTGGCTGTCCCTAGTCAGATTGTCACTGTTGGCTGTCCCTAGTCAGAATGCCACTGTTGGCTGTCCCTAGTCAGAATGCCACTGTTGGCTGTCCCTAGTCAGAATGCCACTGTTGGCTGTCCCTAGTCAGAATGCCACTGTTGGCTGTCCCTAGTCAGAGTGCCACTGTTGGCTGTCCCTAGTCAGAATGCCACTGTTGGCTGTCCCTAGTCAGATTGCCACTGTTGGCTGTCCCTAGTCAGAATGCCACTGTTGGCTGTCCCTAGTCAGAATGCCACTGTTGGCTGTCCCTAGTCAGAATGCCACTGTTGGCTGTCTCTAGTCAGAATGCCACTGTTGGCTGTCCCTAGTCAGAATGCCACTGTTGGCTGTCCCTAATCAGAATGCCACAGTTGGCTGTCCCTAGTCAGAATGCCACTGTTGGCTGTCTCTAGTTAGAATGCCACTGTTGGCTGTCCCTAGTCAGAATGCCACTGTTGGCTGTCCCTAATCAGAATGCCACAGTTGGCTGTCCCTAGTCAGATTACCACTGTTGGCTGTCCCTAGTCAGATTGCCACTGTTGGCTGTCCCTAGTCAGAATGCCACTGTTGGCTGTCCCTAGTCAGATTGCCACTGTTGGCTGTCCCTAGTCAGAATGCCACTGTTGGCTGTCCCTAGTCAGAATGCCACTGTTGGCTGTCCCTAGTCAGATTGCCACTGTTGGCTGTCCCTAATCAGAATGCCACTGTTGGCTGTCCCTAGTCAGATTGCCACTGTTGGCTGTCCCTAGTCAGAATGCCACTGTTGGCTGTCCCTAGTCAGAATGCCACTGTTGGCTGTCCCTAGTCAGAATGCCACTGTTGGCTGTCCCTAGTCAGAATGCCACTGTTGGCTGTCCCTAGTCAGATTGTCACTGTTGGCTGTCCCTAGTCAGAATGCCACTGTTGGCTGTCCCTAGTCAGAATGCCACTGTTGGCTGTCCCTAGTCAGAATGCCACTGTTGGCTGTCCCTAGTCAGAATGCCACTGTTGGCTGTCCCTAGTCAGAGTGCCACTGTTGGCTGTCCCTAGTCAGAATGCCACTGTTGGCTGTCCCTAGTCAGATTGCCACTGTTGGCTGTCCCTAGTCAGAATGCCACTGTTGGCTGTCCCTAGTCAGAATGCCACTGTTGGCTGTCCCTAGTCAGAATGCCACTGTTGGCTGTCTCTAGTCAGAATGCCACTGTTGGCTGTCTCTAGTCAGAATGCCACTGTTGGCTGTCCCTAGTCAGAATGCCACTGTTGGCTGTCCCTAATCAGAATGCCACAGTTGGCTGTCCCTAGTCAGATTGCCACTGTTGGCTGTCCCTAGTCAGAATGCCACTGTTGGCTGTCCCTAGTCAGATTGCCACTGTTGGCTGTCCCTAGTCAGAATGCCACTGTTGGCTGTCCCTAGTCAGAATGCCACTGTTGGCTGTCCCTAGTCAGATTGCCACTGTTGGCTGTCCCTAATCAGAATGCCACTGTTGGCTGTCCCTAGTCAGATTGCCACTGTTGGCTGTCCCTAGTCAGAATGCCACTGTTGGCTGTCCCTAGTCAGAATGCCACTGTTGGCTGTCCCTAGTCAGATTGTCACTGTTGGCTGTCCCTAGTCAGAATGCCACTGTTGGCTGTCCCTAGTCAGAATGCCACTGTTGGCTGTCCCTAGTCAGAATGCCACTGTTGGCTGTCCCTAGTCAGATTGCCACTGTTGGCTGTCCCTAGTCAGAATGCCACTGTTGGATGTCCCTAGTCAGAATGCCACTGTTGGCTGTCCCTAGTCAGAATGCCACTGTTGGCTGTCCCTAGTCAGAATGCCACAGTTGGCTGTCCCTAGTCAGAATGCCACAGCTGGCTGTCCCTAGTCAGAATGCCACTGTTAGTTGTCCCTAGTCAGAATGCCACTGTTAGTTGTCCCTAGTCAGAATGCCACTGTTGGTTGTCCCTAGTCAGAATGCCACTGTTGGTTGTCCCTAGTCAGAATGCCACTGTTGGTTGTCCCTAGTCAGAATGCCACTGTTGGCTGTCCCTAGTCAGAATGCCACTGTTGGCTGTCCCTAGTCAGAATGCCACTGTTGGCTGTCCCTAGTCAGATTGTCACTGTTGGCTGTCCCTAGTCAGAATGCCACTGTTGGCTGTCCCTAGTCAGAATGCCACTGTTGGCTGTCCCTAGTCAGAATGCCACTGTTGGCTGTCCCTAGTCAGAATGCCACTGTTGGCTGTCCCTAGTCAGAGTGCCACTGTTGGCTGTCCCTAGTCAGAATGCCACTGTTGGCTGTCCCTAGTCAGATTGCCACTGTTGGCTGTCCCTAGTCAGATTGCCACTGTTGGCTGTCCCTAGTCAGAATGCCACTGTTGGCTGTCCCTAGTCAGAATGCCACTGTTGGCTGTCCCTAGTCAGAATGCCACTGTTGGCTGTCTCTAGTCAGAATGCCACTGTTGGCTGTCCCTAATCAGAATGCCACAGTTGGCTGTCCCTAGTCAGATTGCCACTGTTGGCTGTCCCTAGTCAGAATGCCACTGTTGGCTGTCCCTAGTCAGATTGCCACTGTTGGCTGTCCCTAGTCAGAATGCCACTGTTGGCTGTCCCTAGTCAGAATGCCACTGTTGGCTGTCCCTAGTCAGATTGCCACTGTTGGCTGTCCCTAATCAGAATGCCACTGTTGGCTGTCCCTAGTCAGATTGCCACTGTTGGCTGTCCCTAGTCAGAATGCCACTGTTGGCTGTCCCTAGTCAGAATGCCACTGTTGGCTGTCCCTAGTCAGATTGTCACTGTTGGCTGTCCCTAGTCAGAATGCCACTGTTGGCTGTCCCTAGTCAGAATGCCACTGTTGGTTGTCCCTAGTCAGAATGCCACTGTTGGCTGTCCCTAGTCAGAATGCCACTGTTGGCTGTCCCTAGTCAGATTGCCACTGTTGGCTGTCCCTAGTCAGAATGCCACTGTTGGATGTCCCTAGTCAGAATGCCACTGTTGGCTGTCCCTAGTCAGAATGCCACTGTTGGCTGTCCCTAGTCAGAATGCCACAGTTGGCTGTCCCTAGTCAGAATGCCACAGCTGGCTGTCCCTAGTCAGAATGCCACTGTTAGTTGTCCCTAGTCAGAATGCCACTGTTGGTTGTCCCTAGTCAGAATGCCACTGTTGGTTGTCCCTAGTCAGAATGCCACTGTTGGTTGTCCCTAGTCAGAATGCCACTGTTGGCTGTCCCTAGTCAGAATGCCACTGTTGGATGTCCCTAGTCAGAATGCCACTGTTGGCTGTCCCTAGTCAGAATGCCACTGTTGGCTGTCCCTAGTCAGAATGCCACTGTTGGCTGTCCCTAGTCAGAATGCCACTGTTGGCTGTCCCTAGTCAGAATGCCACTGTTGGCTGTCCCTAGTCAGAGTGCCACTGTTGGCTGTCCCTAGTCAGAATGCCACTGTTGGCTGTCCCTAGTCAGATTGCCACTGTTGGCTGTCCCTAGTCAGAATGCCACTGTTGGCTGTCCCTAGTCAGAATGCCACTGTTGGCTGTCCCTAGTCAGAATGCCACTGTTGGCTGTCTCTAGTCAGAATGCCACTGTTGGCTGTCCCTAGTCAGAATGCCACTGTTGGCTGTCCCTAATCAGAATGCCACTGTTGGCTGTCCCTAATCAGAATGCCACAGTTGGCTGTCCCTAGTCAGATTGCCACTGTTGGCTGTCCCTAGTCAGAATGCCACTGTTGGCTGTCCCTAGTCAGATTGCCACTGTTGGCTGTCCCTAGTCAGAATGCCACTGTTGGCTGTCCCTAGTCAGAATGCCACTGTTGGCTGTCCCTAGTCAGATTGCCACTGTTGGCTGTCCCTAATCAGAATGCCACTGTTGGCTGTCCCTAGTCAGATTGCCACTGTTGGCTGTCCCTAGTCAGAATGCCACTGTTGGCTGTCCCTAGTCAGAATGCCACTGTTGGCTGTCCCTAGTCAGATTGCCACTGTTGGCTGTCCCTAATCAGAATGCCACTGTTGGCTGTCCCTAGTCAGATTGCCACTGTTGGCTGTCCCTAGTCAGAATGCCACTGTTGGCTGTCCCTAGTCAGAATGCCACTGTTGGCTGTCCCTAGTCAGATTGTCACTGTTGGCTGTCCCTAGTCAGAATGCCACTGTTGGCTGTCCCTAGTCAGAATGCCACTGTTGGCTGTCCCTAGTCAGAATGCCACTGTTGGCTGTCCCTAGTCAGATTGCCACTGTTGGCTGTCCCTAGTCAGAATGCCACTGTTGGCTGTCCCTAGTCAGAATGCCACTGTTGGCGGTCCCTAGTCAGAATGCCACTGTTGGCTGTCCCTAGTCAGAATGCCACTGTTGGCTGTCCCTAGTCAGAATGCCACTGTTGGCTGTCCCTAGTCAGAATGCCACTGTTGGCTGTCCCTAATCAGAATGCCACAGTTGGCTGTCCCTAGTCAGATTGCCACTGTTGGCTGTCCCTAGTCAGAATGCCACTGTTGGCTGTCCCTAGTCAGAATGCCACTGTTGGCTGTCCCTAGTCAGAATGCCACTGTTGGCTGTCCCTAGTCAGAATGCCACTGTTGGCTGTCCCTAGTCAGAATGCCACTGTTGGCTGTCCCTAGTCAGAATGCCACTGTTGGCTGTCCCTAGTCAGAATGCCACTGTTGGCTGTCCCTAGTCAGAATGCTACTGTTGGCTGTCCCTAGACAGAATGCCACTGTTGGCTGTCCTTAGTCAGAATGCCACTGTTGGCTGTCCCTAGCCAGAATGCCACTGTTGGCTGTCCCTAGTCAGATTGCCACTGTTGGCTGTCCCTAGTCAGAATGCCACTGTTGGCTGTCCCTAGTCAGAATGCCACTGTTGGCTGTCCCTAGTCAGAATACCACTGTTGGCTGTCCCTAGTCAGAATGCCACAGTTGGCTGTCCCTAGTCAGAATGCCACTGTTAGTTGTCCCTAGTCAGAATGCCACTGTTAGTTGTCCCTAGTCAGAATGCCACTGTTGGTTGTCCCTAGTCAGAATGCCACTGTTGGTTGTCCCTAGTCAGAATGCCACTGTTGGCTGTCCCTAGTCAGAATGCCACTGTTGGATGTCCCTAGTCAGAATGCCACTGTTGGCTGTCCCTAGTCAGAATGCCACTGTTGGCTGTCCCTAGTCAGAATGCCACTGTTGGCTGTCCCTAGTCAGAATGCCACAGTTGGCTGTCCCTAGTCAGAATGCCACTGTTGGTTGTCCCTAGTCAGAATGCCACTGTTGGTTGTCCCTAGTCAGAATGCCACTGTTGGTTGTCCCTAGTCAGAATGCCACTGTTGGCTGTCCCTAGTCAGAATGCCACTGTTGGTTGTCCCTAGTCAGAATGCCACTGTTGGCTGTCCCTAGTCAGAATGCCACTGTTGGATGTCCCTAGTCAGAATGCCACTGTTGGCTGTCCCTAGTCAGAATGCCACTGTTGGCTGTCCCTAGTCAGAATGCCACTGTTGGCTGTCCCTAGTCAGATTGCCACTGTTGGCTGTCCCTAATCAGAATGCCACTGTTGGCTGTCCCTAGTCAGATTGCCACTGTTGGCTGTCCCTAGTCAGAATGCCACTGTTGGCTGTCCCTAGTCAGAATGCCACTGTTGGCTGTCCCTAGTCAGATTGTCACTGTTGGCTGTCCCTAGTCAGAATGCCACTGTTGGCTGTCCCTAGTCAGAATGCCACTGTTGGCTGTCCCTAGTCAGAATGCCACTGTTGGCTGTCCCTAGTCAGATTGCCACTGTTGGCTGTCCCTAGTCAGAATGCCACTGTTGGCTGTCCCTAGTCAGAATGCCACTGTTGGCGGTCCCTAGTCAGAATGCCACTGTTGGCTGTCCCTAGTCAGAATGCCACTGTTGGCTGTCCCTAGTCAGAATGCCACTGTTGGCTGTCCCTAGTCAGAATGCCACTGTTGGCTGTCCCTAATCAGAATGCCACAGTTGGCTGTCCCTAGTCAGATTGCCACTGTTGGCTGTCCCTAGTCAGAATGCCACTGTTGGCTGTCCCTAGTCAGAATGCCACTGTTGGCTGTCCCTAGTCAGAATGCCACTGTTGGCTGTCCCTAGTCAGAATGCCACTGTTGGCTGTCCCTAGTCAGAATGCTACTGTTGGCTGTCCCTAGACAGAATGCCACTGTTGGCTGTCCCTAGTCAGAATGCCACTGTTGGCTGTCCCTAGTCAGATTGCCACTGTTGGCTGTCCCTAGTCAGAATGCCACTGTTGGATGTCCCTAGTCAGAATGCCACTGTTGGCTGTCCCTAGTCAGAATGCCACTGTTGGCTGTCCCTAGTCAGAATGCCACAGTTGGCTGTCCCTAGTCAGAATGCCACAGCTGGCTGTCCCTAGTCAGAATGCCACTGTTAGTTGTCCCTAGTCAGAATGCCACTGTTAGTTGTCCCTAGTCAGAATGCCACTGTTGGTTGTCCCTAGTCAGAATGCCACTGTTGGTTGTCCCTAGTCAGAATGCCACTGTTGGTTGTCCCTAGTCAGAATGCCACTGTTGGCTGTCCCTAGTCAGAATGCCACTGTTGGCTGTCCCTAGTCAGAATGCCACTGTTGGCTGTCCCTAGTCAGATTGTCACTGTTGGCTGTCCCTAGTCAGAATGCCACTGTTGGCTGTCCCTAGTCAGAATGCCACTGTTGGCTGTCCCTAGTCAGAATGCCACTGTTGGCTGTCCCTAGTCAGAATGCCACTGTTGGCTGTCCCTAGTCAGAATGCCACTGTTGGCTGTCCCTAGTCAGAATGCCACTGTTGGCTGTCCCTAGTCAGAATGCCACTGTTGGCTGTCCCTAGTCAGAATGCCACTGTTGGCTGTCCCTAGTCAGAATGCCACTGTTGGCTGTCCCTAGTCAGAATGCCACTGTTGGCTGTCCCTAGTCAGAATGCTTCTGTTGGCTGTCCCTAGACAGAATGCTACTGTTGGCTGTCCCTAGACAGAATGCCACTGTTGGCTGTCCCTAGCCAGAATGCCACTGTTGGCTGTCCCTAGTCAGATTGCCACTGTTGGCTGTCCCTAGTCAGAATGCCACTGTTGGATGTCCCTAGTCAGAATGCCACTGTTGGCTGTCCCTAGTCAGAATGCCACTGTTGGCTGTCCCTAGTCAGAATGCCACAGTTGGCTGTCCCTAGTCAGAATGCCACTGTTAGTTGTCCCTAGTCAGAATGCCACTGTTAGTTGTCCCTAGTCAGAATGCCACTGTTGGTTGTCCCTAGTCAGAATGCCACTGTTGGTTGTCCCTAGTCAGAATGCCACTGTTGGCTGTCCCTAGTCAGAATGCCACTGTTGGATGTCCCTAGTCAGAATGCCACTGTTGGCTGTCCCTAGTCAGAATGCCACTGTTGGCTGTCCCTAGTCAGAATGCCACTGTTGGCTGTCCCTAGTCAGAATGCCACAGTTGGCTGTCCCTAGTCAGAATGCCACTGTTGGTTGTCCCTAGTCAGAATGCCACTGTTGGTTGTCCCTAGTCAGAATGCCACTGTTGGTTGTCCCTAGTCAGAATGCCACTGTTGGCTGTCCCTAGTCAGAATGCCACTGTTGGTTGTCCCTAGTCAGAATGCCACTGTTGGCTGTCCCTAGTCAGAATGCCACTGTTGGATGTCCCTAGTCAGAATGCCACTGTTGGCTGTCCCTAGTCAGAATGCCACTGTTGGCTGTCCCTAGTCAGAATGCCACTGTTGGCTGTCCCTAGTCAGATTGCCACTGTTGGCTGTCCCTAATCAGAATGCCACTGTTGGCTGTCCCTAGTCAGATTGCCACTGTTGGCTGTCCCTAGTCAGATTGCCACTGTTGGCTGTCCCTAGTCAGAATGCCACTGTTGGCTGTCCCTAGTCAGAATGCCACTGTTGGCTGTCCCTAGTCAGAATGTCACTGTTGGCTGTCCCTAGTCAGAATGTCACTGTTGGCTGTCCCTAGTCAGAATGCCACTGTTGGCTGTCCCTAATCAGAATGCCACAGTTGGCTGTCCCTAGTCAGATTGCCACTGTTGGCTGTCCCTAGTCAGATTGCCACTGTTGGCTGTCCCTAGTCAGAATGCCACTGTTGGCTGTCCCTAGTCAGATTGCCACTGTTGGCTGTCCCTAGTCAGAATGCCACTGTTGGCTGTCCCTAGTCAGAATGCCACTGTTGGCTGTCCCTAGTCAGATTGCCACTGTTGGCTGTCCCTAATCAGAATGCCACTGTTGGCTGTCCCTAGTCAGATTGCCACTGTTGGCTGTCCCTAGTCAGAATGCCACTGTTGGTTGTCCCTAGTCGGAATGCTACTGTTGGCTGTCCCTAGTCAGAATGCCACTGTTGGCTGTCCCTAGTCAGATTGCCACTGTTGGCTGTCCCTAGTCAGAATGCCACTGTTGGCTGTCCCTAGTCAGAATGCCACTGTTGGCTGTCCCTAGTCAGAATGCCACTTTTGGCTGTCCCTAGTCAGAATGCCACTGTTGGCTGTCCCTAGTCAGAATGCCATTGTTGGCTGTCCCTAGTCAAGTTGCCACTGTTGGCTGTCCCTAGTCAGAATGCCACTGTTGGATGTCCCTAGTCAGAATGCCACTTTTGGCTGTCCCTAGTCAGATTGCCACTGTTGGCTGTCCCTAGTCAGAATTCCACTGTTGGCTTTCCCTAGTCAGAATGCCACTGTTGGTTGTCCCTAGTCAGAATGCCACTGTTGGCTGTCCCTAGTCAGAATGTCACTGTTGGCTTTCCCTAGTCAGAATGCCACTGTTGGTTGTCCCTAGTCAGAATGCCGCTGTTGGCTGTCCCTAGTCAGAATGCCACTGTTGGCTGTCCCTAGTCAGAATGCCACTGTTGGCTGTCCCTAGTCAGAATGCCACTGTTGGCTGTCCCTAGTCAGAATGCCACTGTTGGCTGTCCCTAGTCAGAATGCCACTGTTGGCTGTCCCTAGTCAGAATGCTACTGTTGGCTGTCCCTAGACAGAATGCCACTGTTGGCTGTCCTTAGTCAGAATGCCACTGTTGGCTGTCCCTAGTCAGAATGCCACTGTTGGCTGTCCCTAGTCAGATTGCCACTGTTGGCTGTCCCTAGTCAGAATGCCACTGTTGGATGTCCCTAGTCAGAATGCCACTGTTGGCTGTCCCTAGTCAGAATGCCACAGTTGGCTGTCCCTAGTCAGAATGCCACAGTTGGCTGTCCCTAGTCAGAATGCCACAGCTGGCTGTCCCTAGTCAGAATGCCACTGTTAGTTGTCCCTAGTCAGAATGCCACTGTTGGTTGTCCCTAGTCAGAATGCCACTGTTGGTTGTCCCTAGTCAGAATGCCACTGTTGGTTGTCCCTAGTCAGAATGCCACTGTTGGCTGTCCCTAGTCAGAATGCCACAGTTGGCTGTCCCTAGTCAGAATGCCACAGCTGGCTGTCCCTAGTCAGAATGCCACTTTTAGTTGTCCTTAGTCAGAATGCCACTGTTGGCTGTCCCTAGTCAGAATGCCACTGTTGGCTGTCCCTAGTCAGATTGCCACTGTTGGCTGTCCCTAGTCAGAATGCCACTGTTGGATGTCCCTAGTCAGAATGCCACTGTTGGCTGTCCCTAGTCAGAATGCCACTGTTGGCTGTCCCTAGTCAGAATGCCACAGTTGGCTGTCCCTAGTCAGAATGCAACAGCTGGCTGTCCCTAGTCAGAATGCCACTGTTAGTTGTCCCTAGTCAGAATGCCACTGTTGGTTGTCCCTAGGCAGAATGCCACTGTTGGTTGTCCCTAGTCAGAATGCTACTGTTGGTTGTCCCTAGTCAGAATGCCACTGTTGGCTGTCCCTAGTCAGAATGCCACTGTTGGATGTCCCTAGTCAGAATGCCACTGTCCACTGTTGGCTGTCCCTAGTCAGAATGCCACTGTTGGCTGTCCCTAGTCAGAATGCCACTGTTGGCTGTCCCTAGTCAGAATGCCACTGTTGGCTGTCCCTAGTCAGAATGCCACTGTTGGCTGTCCCTAGTCAGAATGTCACTGTTGGCTGTCCCTAGTCAGAATGTCACTGTTGGCTGTCCCTAGTCAGAATGCCACTGTTGGCTGTCCCTAATCAGAATGCCACAGTTGGCTGTCCCTAGTCAGATTGCCACTGTTGGCTGTCCCTAGTCAGATTGCCACTGTTGGCTGTCCCTAGTCAGAATGCCACTGTTGGCTGTCCCTAGTCAGATTGCCACTGTTGGCTGTCCCTAGTCAGAATGCCACTGTTGGCTGTCCCTAGTCAGAATGCCACTGTTGGCTGTCCCTAGTCAGATTGCCACTGTTGGCTGTCCCTAATCAGAATGCCACTGTTGGCTGTCCCTAGTCAGATTGCCACTGTTGGCTGTCCCTAGTCAGAATGCCACTGTTGGTTGTCCCTAGTCAGAATGCTACTGTTGGCTGTCCCTAGTCAGAATGCCACTGTTGGCTGTCCCTAGTCAGATTGCCACTGTTGGCTGTCCCTAGTCAGAATGCCACTGTTGGCTGTCCCTAGTCAGAATGCCACTGTTGGCTGTCCCTAGTCAGAATGCCACTTTTGGCTGTCCCTAGTCAGAATGCCACTGTTGGCTGTCCCTAGTCAGAATGCCATTGTTGGCTGTCCCTAGTCAAGTTTCCACTGTTGGCTGTCCCTAGTCAGAATGCCACTGTTGGATGTCCCTAGTCAGAATGCCACTTTTGGCTGTCCCTAGTCAGATTGCCACTGTTGGCTGTCCCTAGTCAGAATTCCACTGTTGGCTTTCCCTAGTCAGAATGCCACTGTTGGTTGTCCCTAGTCAGAATGCCACTGTTGGCTGTCCCTAGTCAGAATGTCACTGTTGGCTTTCCCTAGTCAGAATGCCACTGTTGGTTGTCCCTAGTCAGAATGCCACTGTTGGCTGTCCCTAGTCAGAATGCCACTGTTGGCTGTCCCTAGTCAGAATGCCACTGTTAGTTGTCCCTAGTCAGAATGCCACTGTTGGTTGTCCCTAGTCAGAATGCCACTGTTGGTTGTCCCTAGTCAGAATGCCACTGTTGGTTGTCCCTAGTCAGAATGCCACTGTTGGCTGTCTCTAGTCAGAATGCCACTGTTGGATGTCCCTAGTCAGAATGCCACTGTTGGCTGTCCCTAGTCAGATTGCCACTGTTGGCTGTCCCTAATCAGAATGCCACTGTTGGCTGTCCCTAGTCAGATTGCCACTGTTGGCTGTCCCTAGTCAGAATGCCACTGTTGGTTGTCCCTAGTCAGAATGCTACTGTTGGCTGTCCCTAGTCAGAATGCCACTGTTGGCTGTCCCTAGTCAGATTGCCACTGTTGGCTGTCCCTAGTCAGAATGCCACTGTTGGCTGTCCCTAGTCAGAATGCCACTGTTGGCTGTCCCTAGTCAGATTGCCACTGTTGGCTGTCCCTAGTCAGAATGCCACTGTTGGCTGTCCCTAGTCAGAATGCCACTTTTGGCTGTCCCTAGTCAGAATGCCACTGTTGGCTGTCCCTAGTCAGAATGCCATTGTTGGCTGTCCCTAGTCAAGTTGCCACTGTTGGCTGTCCCTAGTCAGAATGCCACTGTTGGATGTCCCTAGTCAGAATGCCACTTTTGGCTGTCCCTAGTCAGATTGCCACTGTTGGCTGTCCCTAGTCAGAATTCCACTGTTGGCTTTCCCTAGTCAGAATGCCACTGTTGGCTGTCCCTAGTCAGAATGCCACTGTTGGCTGTCCCTAGTCAGAATGCCACTGTTGGCTGTCCCTAGTCAGAATGCCACTGTTGGCTGTCCCTAGTCAGAATGCCACTGTTGGCTGTCCCTAGTCAGAATGCCACTGTTGGCTGTCCCTAGTCAGAATGCTACTGTTGGCTGTCCCTAGACAGAATGCCACTGTTGGCTGTCCTTAGTCAGAATGCCACTGTTGGCTGTCCCTAGTCAGATTGCCACTGTTGGCTGTCCCTAGTCAGAATGCCACTGTTGGCTGTCCCTAGTCAGATTGCCACTGTTGGCTGTCCCTAGTCAGATTGCCACTGTTGGCTGTCCCTAGTCAGAATGCCACTGTTGGCTGTCCCTAGTCAGAATGCCACTGTTGGCTGTCCCTAGTCAGAATGCCACTTTTGGCTGTCCCTAGTCAGAATGCCACTGTTGGCTGTCCCTAGTCAGAATGCCATTGTTGGCTGTCCCTAGTCAAGTTGCCACTGTTGGCTGTCCCTAGTCAGAATGCCACTGTTGGATGTCCCTAGTCAGAATGCCACTTTTGGCTGTCCCTAGTCAGATTGCCACTGTTGGCTGTCCCTAGTCAGAATTCCACTGTTGGCTTTCCCTAGTCAGAATGCCACTGTTGGTTGTCCCTAGTCAGAATGCCACTGTTGGCTGTCCCTAGTCAGAATGTCACTGTTGGCTGTCCCTAGTCAGAATGCCACTGTTGGCTGTCCCTAGTCAGAATGCCACTGTTGGTTGTCCCTAGTCAGAATGCCACTGTTGGTTGTCCCTAGTCAGAATGCCACTGTTGGTTGTCCCTAGTCAGAATGCCACTTTTGGCTGTCCCTAGTCAGATTGCCACTGTTGGCTGTCCCTAGTCAGAATTCCACTGTTGGCTTTCCCTAGTCAGAATGCCACTGTTGGCTGTCCCTAGTCAGAATGCCACTGTTGGCTGTCCCTAGTCAGAATGCCACTGTTGGCTGTCCCTAGTCAGAATGCCACTGTTGGCTGTCCCTAGTCAGAATGCCACTGTTGGCTGTCCCTAGTCAGAATGCCACTGTTGGATGTCCCTAGTCAGATTGCCACTGTTGGATGTCCCTAGTCAGAATGCCACTGTTGGCTGTCCCTAGTCAGATTGCCACTGTTGGCTGTCCCTAATCAGAATGCCACTGTTGGCTGTCCCTAGTCAGATTGCCACTGTTGGATGTCCCTAGTCAGAATGCCACTGTTGGCTGTCCCTAGTCAGATTGCCACTGTTGGCTGTCCCTAATCAGAATGCCACTGTTGGCTGTCCCTAGTCAGATTGCCACTGTTGGCTGTCCCTAGTCAGAATGCCACTGTTGGATGTCCCTAGTCAGAATGCCACTGTTGGCTGTCCCTAGTCAGATTGCCACTGTTGGCTGTCCCTAATCAGAATGCCACTGTTGGCTGTCCCTAGTCAGATTGCCACTGTTGGCTGTCCCTAGTCAGAATGCCACTGTTGGTTGTCCCTAGTCAGAATGCTACTGTTGGCTGTCCCTAGTCAGAATGCCACTGTTGGCTGTCCCTAGTCAGATTGCCACTGTTGGCTGTCCCTAGTCAGAATGCCACAGCTGGCTGTCCCTAGTCAGAATGCCACTGTTGGTTGTCCCTAGTCAGAATGCCACTGTTGGTTGTCCCTAGTCAGAATGCCACTGTTGGCTGTCCCTAGTCAGAATGCCACTGTTGGATGTCCCTAGTCAGAATGCCACTGTTGGCTGTCCCTAGTCAGAATGCCACTGTTGGCTGTCCCTAGTCAGAATGCCACTGTTGGCTGTCCCTAGTCAGAATGCCACAGTTGGCTGTCCCTAGTCAGAATGCCACTGTTGGTTGTCCCTAGTCAGAATGCCACTGTTGGTTGTCCCTAGTCAGAATGCCACTGTTGGTTGTCCCTAGTCAGAATGCCACTGTTGGATGTCCCTAGTCAGAATGCCACTTTTGGTTGTCCCTAGTCAGATTGCCACTGTTGGCTGTCCCTAGTCAGAATTCCACTGTTGGCTTTCCCTAGTCAGAATGCCACTGTTGGTTGTCCCTAGTCAGAATGCCACTGTTGGTTGTCCCTAGTCAGAATGTCACTGTTGGCTTTCCCTAGTCAGAATGCCACTGTTGGTTGTCCCTAGTCAGAATGCCACTGTTGGCTGTCCCTAGTCAGAATGCCACTGTTGGCTGTCCCTAGTCAGAATGCCACTGTTGGCTGTCCCTAGTCAGAATGCCACTGTTGGCTGTCCCTAGTCAGAATGCCACTGTTGGCTGTCCCTAGTCAGAATGCCACTTTTGGCTGTCCCTAGTCAGAATGCCACTGTTGGATGTCCCTAGTCAGAATGCCACTGTTGGATGTCCCTAGTCAGAATGCCACTTTTGGCTTTCCCTAGTCAGAATGCCACTGTTGGTTGTCCCTAGTCAGAATGCCACTGTTGGCTGTCCCTAGTCAGAATGTCACTGTTGGCTTTCCCTAGTCAGAATGCCACTGTTGGTTGTCCCTAGTCAGAATGCCACTGTTGGCTGTCCCTAGTCAGAATGCCACTGTTGGCTGTCCCTAGTCAGAATGCCACTGTTGGCTGTCCCTAGTCAGAATGCCACTGTTGGCTGTCCCTAGTCAGAATGCCACTGTTGGCTGTCCCTAGTCAGAATGCCACTGTTGGCTGTCCCTAGTCAGAATGCTACTGTTGGCTGTCCCTAGACAGAATGCCACTGTTGGCTGTCCTTAGTCAGAATGCCACTGTTGGCTGTCCCTAGTCAGAATGCCACTGTTGGCTGTCCCTAGTCAGATTGCCACTGTTGGCTGTCCCTAGTCAGAATGCCACTGTTGGATGTCCCTAGTCAGAATGCCACTGTTGGCTGTCCCTAGTCAGAATGCCACTGTTGGCTGTCCCTAGTCAGAATGCCACAGTTGGCTGTCCCTAGTCAGAATGCCACAGCTGGCTGTCCCTAGTCAGAATGCCACTGTTGGTTGTCCCTAGTCAGAATGCCACTGTTGGTTGTCCCTAGTCAGAATGCCACTGTTGGCTGTCCCTAGTCAGAATGCCACTGTTGGATGTCCCTAGTCAGAATGCCACTGTTGGCTGTCCCTAGTCAGAATGCCACTGTTGGCTGTCCCTAGTCAGAATGCCACTGTTGGCTGTCCCTAGTCAGAATGCCACAGTTGGCTGTCCCTAGTCAGAATGCCACTGTTGGTTGTCCCTAGTCAGAATGCCACTGTTGGTTGTCCCTAGTCAGAATGCCACTGTTGGTTGTCCCTAGTCAGAATGCCACTGTTGGATGTCCCTAGTCAGAATGCCACTTTTGGTTGTCCCTAGTCAGATTGCCACTGTTGGCTGTCCCTAGTCAGAATTCCACTGTTGGCTTTCCCTAGTCAGAATGCCACTGTTGGTTGTCCCTAGTCAGAATGCCACTGTTGGCTGTCCCTAGTCAGAATGTCACTGTTGGCTTTCCCTAGTCAGAATGCCACTGTTGCTTGTCCCTAGTCAGAATGCCACTGTTGGCTGTCCCTAGTCAGAATGCCACTGTTGGCTGTCCCTAGTCAGAATGCCACTGTTGGCTGTCCCTAGTCAGAATGCCACTGTTGGCTGTCCCTAGTCAGAATGCCACTGTTGGCTGTCCCTAGTCAGAATGCCACTGTTGGCTGTCCCTAGTCAGAATGCCACTGTTGGCTGTCCCTAGTCAGAATGCCACTGTTGGCTGTCCCTAGTCAGAATGTCACTGTTGGCTGTTCCTAGTCAGAATGTCACTGTTGGCTGTCCCTAGTCAGAATGCCACTGTTGGCTGTCCCTAGTCAGAATGCCACTGTTGGCTGTCCCTAGTCAGAATGCCACTGTTGGCTGTCCCTAGTCAGAATGCCACAGTTGGCTGTCCCTAGTCAGAATGCCACTGTTGGCTGTCCCTAGTCAGAATGCCACTGTTGGCTGTCCCTAGTCAGAATGCCACAGTTGGCTGTCCCTAGTCAGAATGCCACTGTTGGTTGTCCCTAGTCAGAATGTCACTGTTGGCTGTCCCTAGTCAGAATGCTACTGTTGGCTGTCCCTAGTCAGAATGCCACTGTTGGTTGTCCCTAGTCAGAATGCCACTGTTGGTTGTCCCTAGTCAGAATGCCACTGTTGGTTGTCCCTAGTCAGAATGCCACTGTTGGCTTTCCCTAGTCAGAATGCCACTGTTGGCTATCCCTAGTCAGATTGCCACTGTTGGCTGTCCCTAGTCAGAATGCCACTGTTGGCTGTCCCTAGTCAGAATGCCACTGTTGGTTGTCCCTAGTCAGACTGCCACTGTTGGTTGTCCCTAGTCAGAATGCCACTGTTGGTTGTCCCTAGTCAGAATGCCACTGTTGGTTGTCCCTAGTCAGAATGCCACTGTTGGCTGTCCCTAGTCAGAATGCCACTGTTGGCTGTCCCTAGTCAGAATACCACTGTTGGCTGTCCCTAGTCAGAATGCCACTGTTGGCTGTCCCTAGTCAGAATGCCACTGTTGGCTGTCCCTAGTCAGAATGCTACTGTTGGCTGTCCCTAGTCAGAATGCCACAGTTGGCTGTCCCTAGTCAGAATGCCACTGTTGGTTGTCCCTAGTCAGAATGCCACTGTTGGTTGTCCCTAGTCAGAATGCCACTGTTGGTTGTCCCTAGTCAGAATGCCACTGTTGGATGTCCCTAGTCAGAATGCCACTTTTGGCTGTCCCTAGTCAGATTGCCACTGTTGGCTGTCCCTAGTCAGAATTCCACTGTTGGCTTTCCCTAGTCAGAATGCCACTGTTGGTTGTCCCTAGTCAGAATGCCACTGTTGGCTGTCCCTAGTCAGAATGTCACTGTTGGCTTTCCCTAGTCAGAATGCCACTGTTGGTTGTCCCTAGTCAGAATGCCACTGTTGGCTGTCCCTAGTCAGAATGCCACTGTTGGCTGTCCCTAGTCAGAATGCCACTGTTGGCTGTCCCTAGTCAGAATGCCACTGTTGGCTGTCCCTAGTCAGAATGCCACTGTTGGCTGTCCCTAGTCAGAATGCCACTGTTGGCTGTCCCTAGTCAGAATGCCACTGTTGGTTGTCCCTAGTCAGACTGCCACTGTTGGTTGTCCCTAGTCAGAATGCCACTGTTGGTTGTCCCTAGTCAGAATGCCACTGTTGGTTGTCCCTAGTCAGAATGCCACTGTTGGCTGTCCCTAGTCAGAATGCCACTGTTGGCTGTCCCTAGTCAGAATACCACTGTTGGCTGTCCCTAGTCAGAATGCCACTGTTGGCTGTCCCTATTCAGGATGCCACAGTTGGCTGTCCCTAGTCAGAATGCCACTGTTGGTTGTCCCTAGTCAGAATGCCACTGTAGGTTGTCCCTAGTCAGAATGCCACTGTTGGTTGTCCCTAGTCAGAATGCCACTGTTGGCTGTCCCTAGTCAGAATGCTACTGTTGGCTGTCCCTAGTCAGAATGCCACTGTTGGTTGTCCCTAGTCAGAATGCCACTGTTGGTTGTCCCTAGTCAGAATGCCACTGTTGGTTGTCCCTAGTCAGAATGCCACTGTTGGCTGTCCCTAGTCAGAATGCCACTGTTGGTTGTCCCTAGTCAGAATGTCACTGTTGGTTGTCCCTAGTCAGAATGCCACTGTTGGCTGTCCCTAGTCAGAATGCCACTGTTGGTTGTCCCTAGTCAGACTGCCACTGTTGGTTGTCCCTAGTCAGAATGCCACTGTTGGTTGTCCCTAGTCAGAATGCCACTGTTGGTTGTCCCTAGTCAGAATGCCACTGTTGGCTGTCCCTAGTCAGAATGCCACTGTTGGCTGTCCCTAGTCAGAATACCACTGTTGGTTGTCCCTAGTCAGAATGCCACTGTTGGTTGTCCCTAGTCAGAATGCCACTGTTGGTTGTCCCTAGTCAGAATGCCACTGTTGGCTGTCCCTAGTCAGATTGCCACTGTTGGCTGTCCCTAGTCAGAATGCCACAGTTGGCTGTCCCTAGTCAGAATGCCACAGTTGGTTGTCCCTAGTCAGAATGCCACTGTTGGTTGTCCCTAGTCAGAATGCCACTGTTGGTTGTCCCTAGTCAGAATGCCACTGTTGGCTGTCCCTAGTCAGATTGCCACTGTTGGCTGTCCCTAGTCAGAATGCCACTGTTGGCTGTCCCTAGTCAGAATGCCACTGTTGGTTGTCCCTAGTCAGACTGCCACTGTTGGTTGTCCCTAGTCAGAATGCCACTGTTGGTTGTCCCTAGTCAGAATGCCACTGTTGGTTGTCCCTAGTCAGAATGCCACTGTTGGCTGTCCCTAGTCAGAATGCCACTGTTGGCTGTCCCTAGTCAGAATACCACTGTTGGCTGTCCCTAGTCAGAATGCCACTGTTGGCTGTCCCTAGTCAGGATGCCACAGTTGGCTGTCCCTAGTCAGAATGCCACTGTTGGTTGTCCCTAGTCAGAATGCCACTGTAGGTTGTCCCTAGTCAGAATGCCACTGTTGGTTGTCCCTAGTCAGAATGCCACTGTTGGCTGTCCCTAGTCAGAATGCTACTGTTGGTTGTCCCTAGTCAGAATGCCACTGTTGGTTGTCCCTAGTCAGAATGACACTGTTGGTTGTCCCTAGTCAGAATGCCACTGTTGGATGTCCCTAGTCAGAATGCCACTTTTGGTTGTCCCTAGTCAGATTGCCACTGTTGGCTGTCCCTAGTCAGAATTCCACTGTTGGCTTTCCCTAGTCAGAATGCCACTGTTGGTTGTCCCTAGTCAGAATGCCACTGTTGGCTGTCCCTAGTCAGAATGTCACTGTTGGCTTTCCCTAGTCAGAATGCCACTGTTGGTTGTCCCTAGTCAGAATGCCACTGTTGGCTGTCCCTAGTCAGAATGCCACTGTTGGCTGTCCCTAGTCAGAATGCCACTGTTGGCTGTCCCTAGTCAGAATGCCACTGTTGGCTGTCCCTAGTCAGAATGCCACTGTTGGCTGTCCCTAGTCAGAATGCCACTGTTGGCTGTCCCTAGTCAGAATGCCACTGTTGGCTGTCCCTAGTCAGAATGCCACTGTTGGCTGTCCCTAGTCAGAATGTCACTGTTGGCTGTTCCTAGTCAGAATGTCACTGTTGGCTGTCCCTAGTCAGAATGCCACTGTTGGCTGTCCCTAGTCAGAATGCCACTGTTGGCTGTCCCTAGTCAGAATGCCACTGTTGGCTGTCCCTAGTCAGAATGCCACAGTTGGCTGTCCCTAGTCAGAATGCCACTGTTGGCTGTCCCTAGTCAGAATGCCACTGTTGGCTGTCCCTAGTCAGAATGCCACAGTTGGCTGTCCCTAGTCAGAATGCCACTGTTGGTTGTCCCTAGTCAGAATGTCACTGTTGGCTGTCCCTAGTAAGAATGCTACTGTTGGCTGTCCCTAGTCAGAATGCCACTGTTGGTTGTCCCTAGTCAGAATGCCACTGTTGGTTGTCCCTAGTCAGAATGCCACTGTTGGTTGTCCCTAGTCAGAATGCCACTGTTGGCTGTCCCTAGTCAGAATGCCACTGTTGGTTGTCCCTAGTCAGAATGCCACTGTTGGTTGTCCCTAGTCAGAATGCCACTGTTGGTTGTCCCTAGTCAGAATGCCACTGTTGGCTGTCCCTAGTCAGAATGCCACTGTTGGTTGTCCCTAGTCAGAATGTCACTGTTGGTTGTCCCTAGTCAGAATGCCACTGTAGGTTGTCCCTAGTCAGAATGCCACTGTTGGCTATCCCTAGTCAGATTGCCACTGTTGGCTGTCCCTAGTCAGAATGCCACTGTTGGCTGTCCCTAGTCAGAATGCCACTGTTGGTTGTCCCTAGTCAGACTGCCACTGTTGGTTGTCCCTAGTCAGAATGCCACTGTTGGTTGTCCCTAGTCAGAATGCCACTGTTGGTTGTCCCTAGTCAGAATGCCACTGTTGGCTGTCCCTAGTCAGAATGCCACTGTTGGCTGTCCCTAGTCAGAATACCACTGTTGGCTGTCCCTAGTCAGAATGCCACTGTTGGCTGTCCCTAGTCAGAATGCCACTGTTGGCTGTCCCTAGTCAGAATGCTACTGTTGGCTGTCCCTAGTCAGAATGCCACAGTTGGCTGTCCCTAGTCAGAATGCCACTGTTGGTTGTCCCTAGTCAGAATGCCACTGTTGGTTGTCCCTAGTCAGAATGCCACTGTTGGTTGTCCCTAGTCAGAATGCCACTGTTGGATGTCCCTAGTCAGAATGCCACTTTTGGCTGTCCCTAGTCAGATTGCCACTGTTGGCTGTCCCTAGTCAGAATTCCACTGTTGGCTTTCCCTAGTCAGAATGCCACTGTTGGTTGTCCCTAGTCAGAATGCCACTGTTGGCTGTCCCTAGTCAGAATGCCACAGTTGGCTGTCCCTAGTCAGAATGCCACAGTTGGTTGTCCCTAGTCAGAATGCCACTGTTGGTTGTCCCTAGTCAGAATGCCACTGTTGGTTGTCCCTAGTCAGAATGCCACTGTTGGCTGTCCCTAGTCAGATTGCCACTGTTGGCTGTCCCTAGTCAGAATGCCACTGTTGGCTGTCCCTAGTCAGAATGCCACTGTTGGTTGTCCCTAGTCAGACTGCCACTGTTGGTTGTCCCTAGTCAGAATGCCACTGTTGGTTGTCCCTAGTCAGAATGCCACTGTTGGTTGTCCCTAGTCAGAATGCCACTGTTGGCTGTCCCTAGTCAGAATGCCACTGTTGGCTGTCCCTAGTCAGAATACCACTGTTGGCTGTCCCTAGTCAGAATGCCACTGTTGGCTGTCCCTAGTCAGGATGCCACAGTTGGCTGTCCCTAGTCAGAATGCCACTGTTGGTTGTCCCTAGTCAGAATGCCACTGTAGGTTGTCCCTAGTCAGAATGCCACTGTTGGTTGTCCCTAGTCAGAATGCCACTGTTGGCTGTCCCTAGTCAGAATGCTACTGTTGGCTGTCCCTAGTCAGAATGCCACTGTTGGTTGTCCCTAGTCAGAATGCCACTGTTGGTTGTCCCTAGTCAGAATGCCACTGTTGGTTGTCCCTAGTCAGAATGCCACTGTTGGCTGTCCCTAGTCAGAATGCCACTGTTGGCTGTCCCTAGTCAGAATACCACTGTTGGCTGTCCCTAGTCAGAATGCCACTGTTGGCTGTCCCTAGTCAGGATGCCACAGTTGGCTGTCCCTAGTCAGAATGCCACTGTTGGTTGTCCCTAGTCAGAATGCCACTGTTGGCTGTCCCTAGTCAGAATGCCACTGTTGGCTGTCCCTAGTCAGAATACCACTGTTGGCTGTCCCTAGTCAGAATGCCACTGTTGGCTGTCCCTAGTCAGGATGCCACTGTTGGCTGTCCCTAGTCAGAATGCCACAGTTGGCTATCCCTAGTCAGAATGCCACTGTTGGTTGTCCCTAGTCAGAATGCCACTGTTGGCTGTCCCTAGTCAGAATGCCACTGTTGGTTGTCCCTAGTCAGAATGCCACTGTTGGCTGTCCCTAGTCAGAATGCCACTGTTGGCTGTCCCTAGTCAGAATGCCACAGTTGGCTATCCCTAGTCAGAATGCCACTGTTGGTTGTCCCTAGTCAGAATGCCACTGTTGGTTGTCCCTAGTCAGAATGCCACTGTTGGCTGTCCCTAGTCAGATTGCCACTGTTGGCTGTCCCTAGTCAGAATGCCACTGTTGGCTGTCCCTAGTCAGAATGCCACTGTTGGTTGTCCCTAGTCAGACTGCCACTGTTGGTTGTCCCTAGTCAGAATGCCACTGTTGGTTGTCCCTAGTCAGAATGCCACTGTTGGTTGTCCCTAGTCAGAATGCCACTGTTGGCTGTCCCTAGTCAGAATGCCACTGTTGGCTGTCCCTAGTCAGAATACCACTGTTGGCTGTCCCTAGTCAGAATGCCACTGTTGGCTGTCCCTAGTCAGGATGCCACAGTTGGCTGTCCCTAGTCAGAATGCCACTGTTGGTTGTCCCTAGTCAGAATGCCACTGTTGGTTGTCCCTAGTCAGAATGCCACTGTTGGCTGTCCCTAGTCAGAATGCTACTGTTGGCTGTCCCTAGTCAGAATGCCACTGTTGGTTGTCCCTAGTCAGAATGCCACTGTTGGTTGTCCCTAGTCAGAATGCCACTGTTGGTTGTCCCTAGTCAGAATGCCACTGTTGGCTGTCCCTAGTCAGAATGCCACTGTTGGCTGTCCCTAGTCAGAATACCACTGTTGGCTGTCCCTAGTCAGAATGCCACTGTTGGCTGTCCCTAGTCAGGATGCCACAGTTGGCTGTCCCTAGTCAGAATGCCACTGTTGGTTGTCCCTAGTCAGAATGCCACTGTTGGCTGTCCCTAGTCAGAATGCCACTGTTGGCTGTCCCTAGTCAGAATACCACTGTTGGCTGTCCCTAGTCAGAATGCCACTGTTGGCTGTCCCTAGTCAGGATGCCACTGTTGGCTGTCCCTAGTCAGAATGCCACAGTTGGCTATCCCTAGTCAGAATGCCACTGTTGGTTGTCCCTAGTCAGAATGCCACTGTTGGCTGTCCCTAGTCAGAATGCCACTGTTGGTTGTCCCTAGTCAGAATGCCACTGTTGGCTGTCCCTAGTCAGAATGCCACTGTTGGCTGTCCCTAGTCAGAATGCCACAGTTGGCTATCCCTAGTCAGAATGCCACTGTTGGTTGTCCCTAGTCAGAATGCCACTGTTGGTTGTCCCTAGTCAGAATGCCACTGTTGGCTGTCCCTAGTCAGATTGCCACTGTTGGCTGTCCCTAGTCAGAATGCCACTGTTGGCTGTCCCTAGTCAGAATGCCACTGTTGGTTGTCCCTAGTCAGACTGCCACTGTTGGTTGTCCCTAGTCAGAATGCCACTGTTGGTTGTCCCTAGTCAGAATGCCACTGTTGGTTGTCCCTAGTCAGAATGCCACTGTTGGCTGTCCCTAGTCAGAATGCCACTGTTGGCTGTCCCTAGTCAGAATACCACTGTTGGCTGTCCCTAGTCAGAATGCCACTGTTGGCTGTCCCTAGTCAGGATGCCACAGTTGGCTGTCCCTAGTCAGAATGCCACTGTTGGTTGTCCCTAGTCAGAATGCCACTGTAGGTTGTCCCTAGTCAGAATGCCACTGTTGGTTGTCCCTAGTCAGAATGCCACTGTTGGCTGTCCCTAGTCAGAATGCTACTGTTGGCTGTCCCTAGTCAGAATGCCACTGTTGGTTGTCCCTAGTCAGAATGCCACTGTTGGTTGTCCCTAGTCAGAATGCCACTGTTGGTTGTCCCTAGTCAGACTGCCACTGTTGGTTGTCCCTAGTCAGAATGCCACTGTTGGTTGTCCCTAGTCAGAATGCCACTGTTGGTTGTCCCTAGTCAGAATGCCACTGTTGGCTGTCCCTAGTCAGAATGCCACTGTTGGCTGTCCCTAGTCAGAATACCACTGTTGGCTGTCCCTAGTCAGAATGCCACTGTTGGCTGTCCCTAGTCAGAATGCCACAGTTGGCTGTCCCTAGTCAGAATGCCACTGTTGGTTGTCCCTAGTCAGAATGCCACTGTAGGTTGTCCCTAGTCAGAATGCCACTGTTGGTTGTCCCTAGTCAGAATGCCACTGTTGGCTGTCCCTAGTCAGAATGCTACTGTTGGCTGTCCCTAGTCAGAATGCCACTGTTGGTTGTCCCTAGTCAGAATGCCACTGTTGGTTGTCCCTAGTCAGAATGCCACTGTTGGCTGTCCCTAGTCAGAATGCCACTGTTGGTTGTCCCTAGTCAGAATGTCACTGTTGGTTGTCCCTAGTCAGAATGCCACTGTAGGTTGTCCCTAGTCAGAATGCCACTGTTGGCTGTCCCTAGTCAGATTGCCACTGTTGGCTGTCCCTAGTCAGAATGCCACTGTTGGCTGTCCCTAGTCAGAATGCCACTGTTGGTTGTCCCTAGTCAGACTGCCACTGTTGGTTGTCCCTAGTCAGAATGCCACTGTTGGTTGTCCCTAGTCAGAATGCCACTGTTGGTTGTCCCTAGTCAGAATGCCACTGTTGGCTGTCCCTAGTCAGAATGCCACTGTTGGCTGTCCCTAGTCAGAATACCACTGTTGGCTGTCCCTAGTCAGAATGCCACTGTTGGCTGTCCCTAGTCAGGATGCCACAGTTGGCTGTCCCTAGTCAGAATGCCACTGTTGGTTGTCCCTAGTCAGAATGCCACTGTTGGTTGTCCCTAGTCAGAATGCCACTGTTGGCTGTCCCTAGTCAGAATGCCACTGTTGGTTGTCCCTAGTCAGAATGCCACTGTTGGCTGTCCCTAGTCAGAATGCCACTGTTGGCTGTCCCTAGTCAGAATGCCACTGTTGGTTGTCCCTAGTCAGAATGTCACTGTTGGCTTTCCCTAGTCAGAATGCCACTGTAGGTTGTCCCTAGTCAGAATGCCACTGTTGGCTGTCCCTAGTCAGAATGCCACTGTTGGCTGTCCCTAGTCAGAATGCCACTGTTGGCTGTCCCTAGTCAGAATGCCACTGTTGGTTGTCCCTAGTCAGACTGCCACTGTTGGCTGTCCCTAGTCAGAATGCCACTGTTGGCTGTCCCTAGTCAGAATGCCACTGTTGGTTGTCCCTAGTCAGAATGTCACTGTTGGCTTTCCCTAGTCAGAATGCCACTGTAGGTTGTCCCTAGTCAGAATGCCACTGTTGGCTGTCCCTAGTCAGAATGCCACTGTTGGCTGTCCCTAGTCAGAATGCCACTGTTGGCTGTCCCTAGTCAGAATGCCACTGTTGGTTGTCCCTAGTCAGACTGCCACTGTTGGCTGTCCCTAGTCAGAATGCCACTGTTGGCTGTCCCTAGTCAGAATGCCACTGTTGGTTGTCCCTAGTCAGACTGCCACTGTTGGTTGTCCCTAGTCAGAATGCCACTGTTGGTTGTCCCTAGTCAGAATGCCACTGTTGGTTGTCCCTAGTCAGAATGCCACTGTTGGCTGTCCCTAGTCAGAATGCCACTGTTGGTTGTCCCTAGTCAGATTGCCACTGTTGGCTGTCCCTAGTCAGAATGCCACTGTTGGCTGTCCCTAGTCAGATTGCCACTGTTGGCTGTCCCTAGTCAGAATGCCACTGTTGGCTGTCCCTAGTCAGAATGCCACTGTTGGTTGTCCCTAGTCAGACTGCCACTGTTGGTTGTCCCTAGTCAGAATGCCACTGTTGGTTGTCCCTAGTCAGAATGCCACTGTTGGTTGTCCCTAGTCAGAATGCTACTGTTGGCTGTCCCTAGTCAGAATGCCACTGTTGGCTGTCCCTAGTCAGAATACCACTGTTGGCTGTCCCTAGTCAGAATGCCACTGTTGGCTGTCCCTAGTCAGGATGCCACTGTTGGCTGTCCCTAGTCAGAATGCCACAGTTGGCTATCCCTAGTCAGAATGCCACTGTTGGTTGTCCCTAGTCAGAATGCCACTGTTGGCTGTCCCTAGTCAGAATGCCACTGTTGGTTGTCCCTAGTCAGAATGCCACTGTTGGCTGTCCCTAGTCAGAATGCCACTGTTGGCTGTCCCTAGTCAGAATGCCACAGTTGGCTATCCCTAGTCAGAATGCCACTGTTGGTTGTCCCTAGTCAGAATGCCACTGTTGGTTGTCCCTAGTCAGAATGCCACTGTTGGTTGTCCCTAGTCAGAATGCCACTGTTGGTTGTCCCTAGTCAGAATGCCACTGTTGGCTGTCCCTAGTCAGAATGCCACTGTTGGCTGTCCCTAGTCAGAATACCACTGTTGGCTGTCCCTAGTCAGAATGCCACTGTTGGCTGTCCCTAGTCAGGATGCCACAGTTGGCTGTCCCTAGTCAGAATGCCACTGTTGGTTGTCCCTAGTCAGAATGCCACTGTAGGTTGTCCCTAGTCAGAATTCCACTGTTGGTTGTCCCTAGTCAGAATGCCACTGTTGGCTGTCCCTAGTCAGAATGCTACTGTTGGCTGTCCCTAGTCAGAATGCCACTGTTGGTTGTCCCTAGTCAGAATGCCACTGTTGGTTGTCCCTAGTCAGAATGCCACTGTTGGCTGTCCCTAGTCAGAATGCCACTGTTGGTTGTCCCTAGTCAGAATGTCACTGTTGGTTGTCCCTAGTCAGAATGCCACTGTAGGTTGTCCCTAGTCAGAATGCCACTGTTGGTTGTCCCTAGTCAGAATGCCACTGTTGGTTGTCCCTAGTCAGAATGCCACTGTTGGTTGTCCCTAGTCAGAATGCCACTGTTGGTTGTCCCTAGTCAGAATGCCACTGTTGGCTGTCCCTAGTCAGAATGCCACTGTTGGCTGTCCCTAGTCAGAATACCACTGTTGGCTGTCCCTAGTCAGAATGCCACTGTTGGCTGTCCCTAGTCAGGATGCCACAGTTGGCTGTCCCTAGTCAGAATGCCACTGTTGGTTGTCCCTAGTCAGAATGCCACTGTTGGTTGTCCCTAGTCAGAATGCCACTGTTGGCTGTCCCTAGTCAGAATGCCACTGTTGGTTGTCCCTAGTCAGAATGCCACTGTTGGCTGTCCCTAGTCAGAATGCCACTGTTGGCTGTCCCTAGTCAGAATGCCACTGTTGGCTGTCCCTAGTCAGAATGCCACAGTTGGCTATCCCTAGTCAGAATGCCACTGTTGGTTGTCCCTAGTCAGAATGCCACTGTTGGTTGTCCCTAGTCAGATTGCCACTGTTGGTTGTCCCTAGTCAGATTGCCACTGTTGGCTGTCCCTAGTCAGACTGCCACTGTTGGTTGTCCCTAGTCAGAATGCCACTGTTGGCTGTCCCTAGTCAGAATGCCACTGTTGGTTGTCCCTAGTCAGAATGCCACTGTTGGTTGTCCCTAGTCAGAATGCCACTGTTGGCTGTCCCTAGTCAGAATGCCACTGTTGGCTGTCCCTAGTCAGAATGCCACAGTTGGCTGTCCCTAGTCAGAATGCCACTGTTGGTTGTCCCTAGTCAGAATGCCACTGTTGGTTGTCCCTAGTCAGAATGCCACTGTTGGTTGTCCCTAGTCAGAATGCCACTGTTGGCTGTCCCTAGTCAGAATGCCACTGTTGGTTGTCCCTAGTCAGAATGCCACTGTTGGCTGTCCCTAGTCAGAATGCCACAGTTGGCTGTCCCTAGTCAGAATGCCACTGTTGGTTGTCCCTAGTCAGAATGCCACTGTTGGTTGTCCCTAGTCAGATTGCCACTGTTGGTTGTCCCTAGTCAGATTGCCACTGTTGGCTGTCCCTAGTCAGACTGCCACTGTTGGTTGTCCCTAGTCAGAATGCCACTGTTGGCTGTCCCTAGTCAGAATGCTACTGTTGGCTGTCCCTAGTCAGAATGCCACTGTTGGTTGTCCCTAGTCAGAATGCCACTGTTGGTTGTCCCTAGTCAGAATGCCACTGTTGGCTGTCCCTAGTCAGAATGCCACTGTTGGTTGTCCCTAGTCAGAATGTCACTGTTGGCTTTCCCTAGTCAGAATGCCACTGTAGGTTGTCCCTAGTCAGAATGCCACTGTTGGCTGTCCCTAGTCAGATTGCCACTGTTGGCTGTCCCTAGTCAGAATGCCACTGTTGGCTGTCCCTAGTCAGAATGCCACAGTTGGTTGTCCCTAGTCAGAATGCCACTGTTGGTTGTCCCTAGTCAGAATGCCACTGTTGGCTGTCCCTAGTCAGAATGCCACTGTTTGCTGTCCCTAGTCAGAATGCCACTGTTGGTTGTCCCTAGTCAGAATGTCACTGTTGGCTTTCCCTAGTCAGAATGCCACTGTTGGTTGTCCCTAGTCAGAATGCCACTGTTGGTTGTCCCTAGTCAGAATGTCACTGTTGGCTTTCCCTAGTCAGAATGCCACTGTTGGTTGTCCCTAGTCAGAATGCCACTGTAGGTTGTCCCTAGTCAGAATGCCACTGTTGGCTGTCCCTAGTCAGATTGCCACTGTTGGCTGTCCCTAGTCAGAATGCCACAGTTGGTTGTCCCTAGTCAGAATGCCACTGTTGGCTGTCCCTAGTCAGAATGCCACTGTTGGCTGTCCCTAGTCAGAATGCCACAGTTGGCTGTCCCTAGTCAGAATGCCACTGTTGGTTGTCCCTAGTCAGAATGCCACTGTTGGTTGTCCCTAGTCAGAATGCCACTGTTGGTTGTCCCTAGTCAGATTGCCACTGTTGGCTGTCCCTAGTCAGACTGCCACTGTTGGTTGTCCCTAGTCAGAATGCCACTGTTGGCTGTCCCTAGTCAGAATGCCACTGTTGGCTGTCCCTAGTCAGGATGCCACAGTTGGCTGTCCCTAGTCAGAATACCACTGTTGGCTGTCCCTAGTCAGAATGCCACTGTTGGCTGTCCCTAGTCAGGATGCCACAGTTGGCTGTCCCTAGTCAGAATGCCACTGTTGGTTGTCCCTAGTCAGAATGCCACTGTTGGTTGTCCCTAGTCAGAATGCCACTGTTGGTTGTCCCTAGTCAGAATGCCACTGTTGGCTGTCCCTAGTCAGAATGTCGCTGTTGGCTGTCCCTAGTCAGAATGCCACTGTTGGCTGTCCCTAGTCAGAATGCCACTGTTGGCTGTCCCTAGTCAGAATGCCACTGTTGGTTGTCCCTAGTCAGAATGCCACTGTTGGTTGTCCCTAGTCAGAATGCCACTGTTGGTTGTCCCTAGTCAGAATGCCACTGTTGGCTGTCCCTAGTCAGAATGCCACTGTTGGCTGTCCCTAGTCAGAATGCCACAGTTGGCTGTCCCTAGTCAGAATGCCACTGTTGGTTGTCCCTAGTCAGAATGCCACTGTTGGTTGTCCCTAGTCAGAATGCCACTGTTGGTTGTCCCTAGTCAGAATGCCACTGTTGGCTGTCCCTAGTCAGAATGCCACTGTTGGTTGTCCCTAGTCAGAATGCCACTGTTGGCTGTCCCTAGTCAGAATGCCACTGTTGGCTGTCCCTAGTCAGAATGCCACAGTTGGCTGTCCCTAGTCAGAATGCCACTGTTGGTTGTCCCTAGTCAGAATGCCACTGTTGGTTGTCCCTAGTCAGAATGCCACTGTTGGCTGTCCCTAGTCAGAATGCCACAGTTGGTTGTCCCTAGTCAGAATGCCACTGTTGGTTGTCCCTAGTCAGAATGCCACTGTTGGCTGTCCCTAGTCAGAATGCCACTGTTGGCTGTCCCTAGGCAGAATGCCACTGTTGGTTGTCCCTAGTCAGAATGTCACTGTAGGTTGTCCCTAGTCAGAATGCCACTGTTGGCTGTCCCTAGTCAGACTGCCACTGTTGGTTGTCCCTAGTCAGAATGCCACTGTTGGTTGTCCCTAGTCAGAATGCCACTGTTGGTTGTCCCTAGTCAGAATGCCACTGTTGGCTGTCCCTAGTCAGAATACCACTGTTGGCTGTCCCTAGTCAGAATGCCACTGTTGGCTGTCCCTTGTCAGAATGCCACTGTTGGTTGTCCCTAGTCAGAATGCCACTGTTGGTTGTCCCTAGTCAGAATGCCACTGTTGGTTGTCCCTAGTCAGAATGCCACTGTTGGCTGTCCCTAGTCAGAATGTCGCTGTTGGCTGTCCCTAGTCAGAATGCCACTGTTGGCTGTCCCTAGTCAGAATGCCACTGTTGGCTGTCCCTAGTCAGAATGCCACTGTTGGCTGTCCCTAGTCAGAATGCCACTGTTGGCTGTCCCTAGTCAGAATGCCACAGTTGGCTGTCCCTAGTCAGAATGCCACTGTTGGTTGTCCCTAGTCAGAATGCCACTGTTGGTTGTCCCTAGTCAGAATGCCACTGTTGGTTGTCCCTAGTCAGAATGCCACTGTTGGCTGTCCCTAGTCAGAATGCCACTGTTGGCTGTCCCTAGTCAGAATGCCACAGTTGGCTGTCCCTAGTCAGAATGCCACTGTTGGTTGTCCCTAGTCAGAATGCCACTGTTGGTTGTCCCTAGTCAGAATGCCACTGTTGGTTGTCCCTAGTCAGAATGCCACTGTTGGCTGTCCCTAGTCAGAATGCCACTGTTGGTTGTCCCTAGTCAGAATGCCACTGTTGGCTGTCCCTAGTCAGAATGCCACAGTTGGCTGTCCCTAGTCAGAATGCCACTGTTGGTTGTCCCTAGTCAGAATGCCACTGTTGGTTGTCCCTAGTCAGATTGCCACTGTTGGTTGTCCCTAGTCAGATTGCCACTGTTGGCTGTCCCTAGTCAGACTGCCACTGTTGGTTGTCCCTAGTCAGAATGCCACTGTTGGCTGTCCCTAGTCAGAATGCTACTGTTGGCTGTCCCTAGTCAGAATGCCACTGTTGGTTGTCCCTAGTCAGAATGCCACTGTTGGTTGTCCCTAGTCAGAATGCCACTGTTGGCTGTCCCTAGTCAGAATGCCACTGTTGGTTGTCCCTAGTCAGAATGTCACTGTTGGCTTTCCCTAGTCAGAATGCCACTGTAGGTTGTCCCTAGTCAGAATGCCACTGTTGGCTGTCCCTAGTCAGATTGCCACTGTTGGTTGTCCCTAGTCAGAATGCCACTGTTGGCTGTCCCTAGTCAGAATGCCACTGTTGGTTGTCCCTAGTCAGAATGCCACTGTTGGCTGTCCCTAGTCAGGATGCCACAGTTGGCTGTCCCTAGTCAGAATGCCACTGTTGGTTGTCCCTAGTCAGAATGCCACTGTTGGTTGTCCCTAGTCAGAATGCCACTGTTGGCTGTCCCTAGTCAGAATGCCACTGTTGGTTGTCCCTAGTCAGAATGCCACTGTTGGCTGTCCCTAGTCAGAATGCCACAGTTGGCTGTCCCTAGTCAGAATGCCACTGTTGGTTGTCCCTAGTCAGAATGCCACTGTTGGTTGTCCCTAGTCAGATTGCCACTGTTGGTTGTCCCTAGTCAGATTGCCACTGTTGGCTGTCCCTAGTCAGACTGCCACTGTTGGTTGTCCCTAGTCAGAATGCCACTGTTGGCTGTCCCTAGTCAGAATGCTACTGTTGGCTGTCCCTAGTCAGAATGCCACTGTTGGTTGTCCCTAGTCAGAATGCCACTGTTGGTTGTCCCTAGTCAGAATGCCACTGTTGGCTGTCCCTAGTCAGAATGCCACTGTTGGTTGTCCCTAGTCAGAATGTCACTGTTGGCTTTCCCTAGTCAGAATGCCACTGTAGGTTGTCCCTAGTCAGAATGCCACTGTTGGCTGTCCCTAGTCAGATTGCCACTGTTGGCTGTCCCTAGTCAGAATGCCACTGTTGGCTGTCCCTAGTCAGAATGCCACAGTTGGTTGTCCCTAGTCAGAATGCCACTGTTGGTTGTCCCTAGTCAGAATGCCACTGTTGGCTGTCCCTAGTCAGAATGCCACTGTTGGCTGTCCCTAGTCAGAATGCCACTGTTGGTTGTCCCTAGTCAGAATGTCACTGTTGGCTTTCCCTAGTCAGAATGCCACTGTTGGTTGTCCCTAGTCAGAATGTCACTGTTGGCTTTCCCTAGTCAGAATGCCACTGTTGGTTGTCCCTAGTCAGAATGCCACTGTAGGTTGTCCCTAGTCAGAATGCCACTGTTGGCTGTCCCTAGTCAGATTGCCACTGTTGGCTGTCCCTAGTCAGAATGCCACTGTTGGCTGTCCCTAGTCAGAATGCCACTGTTGGCTGTCCCTAGTCAGAATGCCACAGTTGGCTGTCCCTAGTCAGAATGCCACTGTTGGTTGTCCCTAGTCAGAATGCCACTGTTGGTTGTCCCTAGTCAGAATGCCACTGTTGGTTGTCCCTAGTCAGAATGCCACTGTTGGCTGTCCCTAGTCAGAATGCCACTGTTGGCTGTCCCTAGTCAGAATGCCACAGTTGGCTGTCCCTAGTCAGAATGCCACTGTTGGTTGTCCCTAGTCAGAATGCCACTGTTGGTTGTCCCTAGTCAGAATGCCACTGTTGGTTGTCCCTAGTCAGAATGCCACTGTTGGCTGTCCCTAGTCAGAATGCCACAGTTGGCTGTCCCTAGTCAGAATGCCACTGTTGGTTGTCCCTAGTCAGAATGCCACTGTTGGTTGTCCCTAGTCAGATTGCCACTGTTGGTTGTCCCTAGTCAGATTGCCACTGTTGGCTGTCCCTAGTCAGACTGCCACTGTTGGTTGTCCCTAGTCAGAATGCCACTGTTGGCTGTCCCTAGTCAGAATGCTACTGTTGGCTGTCCCTAGTCAGAATGCCACTGTTGGTTGTCCCTAGTCAGAATGCCACTGTTGGTTGTCCCTAGTCAGAATGCCACTGTTGGCTGTCCCTAGTCAGAATGCCACTGTTGGTTGTCCCTAGTCAGAATGTCACTGTTGGCTTTCCCTAGTCAGAATGCCACTGTAGGTTGTCCCTAGTCAGAATGCCACTGTTGGCTGTCCCTAGTCAGATTGCCACTGTTGGCTGTCCCTAGTCAGAATGCCACTGTTGGCTGTCCCTAGTCAGAATGCCACAGTTGGTTGTCCCTAGTCAGAATGCCACTGTTGGTTGTCCCTAGTCAGAATGCCACTGTTGGCTGTCCCTAGTCAGAATGCCACTGTTGGCTGTCCCTAGTCAGAATGCCACTGTTGGTTGTCCCTAGTCAGAATGTCACTGTTGGCTTTCCCTAGTCAGAATGCCACTGTTGGTTGTCCCTAGTCAGAATGCCACTGTTGGCTTTCCCTAGTCAGAATGCCACTGTTGGTTGTCCCTAGTCAGAATGCCACTGTAGGTTGTCCCTAGTCAGAATGCCACTGTTGGCTGTCCCTAGTCAGATTGCCACTGTTGGCTGTCCCTAGTCAGAATGCCACAGTTGGTTGTCCCTAGTCAGAATGCCACTGTTGGCTGTCCCTAGTCAGAATGCCACTGTTGGCTGTCCCTAGTCAGAATGCCACTGTTGGCTGTCCCTAGTCAGAATGCCACAGTTGGCTGTCCCTAGTCAGAATGCCACTGTTGGTTGTCCCTAGTCAGAATGCCACTGTTGGTTGTCCCTAGTCAGATTGCCACTGTTGGTTGTCCCTTGTCAGATTGCCACTGTTGGCTGTCCCTAGTCAGACTGCCACTGTTGGTTGTCCCTAGTCAGAATGCCACTGTTGGCTGTCCCTAGTCAGAATGCTACTGTTGGCTGTCCCTAGTCAGAATGCCACTGTTGGTTGTCCCTAGTCAGAATGCCACTGTTGGTTGTCCCTAGTCAGAATGCCACTGTTGGCTGTCCCTAGTCAGAATGCCACTGTTGGTTGTCCCTAGTCAGAATGTCACTGTTGGCTTTCCCTAGTCAGAATGCCACTGTAGGTTGTCCCTAGTCAGAATGCCACTGTTGGCTGTCCCTAGTCAGATTGCCACTGTTGGCTGTCCCTAGTCAGAATGCCACTGTTGGCTGTCCCTAGTCAGAATGCCACAGTTGGTTGTCCCTAGTCAGAATGTCACTGTTGGCTTTCCCTAGTCAGAATGCCACTGTTGGTTGTCCCTAGTCAGAATGCCACTGTAGGTTGTCCCTAGTCAGAATGCCACTGTTGGCTGTCCCTAGTCAGAATGCTACTGTTGGCTGTCCCTAGTCAGAATGCCACTGTTGGTTGTCCCTAGTCAGAATGCCACTGTTGGTTGTCCCTAGTCAGAATGCCACTGTTGGCTGTCCCTAGTCAGAATGCCACTGTTGGTTGTCCCTAGTCAGAATGTCACTGTTGGCTTTCCCTAGTCAGAATGCCACTGTAGGTTGTCCCTAGTCAGAATGCCACTGTTGGCTGTCCCTAGTCAGATTGCCACTGTTGGCTGTCCCTAGTCAGAATGCCACTGTTGGCTGTCCCTAGTCAGAATGCCACAGTTGGTTGTCCCTAGTCAGAATGCCACTGTTGGTTGTCCCTAGTCAGAATGCCACTGTTGGCTGTCCCTAGTCAGAATGCCACTGTTGGCTGTCCCTAGTCAGAATGCCACTGTTGGTTGTCCCTAGTCAGAATGTCACTGTTGGCTTTCCCTAGTCAGAATGCCACTGTTGGTTGTCCCTAGTCAGAATGCCACTGTAGGTTGTCCCTAGTCAGAATGCCACTGTTGGCTGTCCCTAGTCAGATTGCCACTGTTGGCTGTCCCTAGTCAGAATGCCACTGTTGGCTGTCCCTAGTCAGAATGCCACTGTTGGTTGTCCCTAGTCAGACTGCCACTGTTGGTTGTCCCTAGTCAGAATGCCACTGTTGGTTGTCCCTAGTCAGAATGCCACTGTTGGTTGTCCCTAGTCAGAATGCCACTGTTGGCTGTCCCTAGTCAGAATGCCACTGTTGGCTGTCCCTAGTCAGAATACCACTGTTGGCTGTCCCTAGTCAGAATGCCACTGTTGGCTGTCCCGTGTCAGAATGCCACTGTTGGCTGTCCCTAGTCAGAATGCCACAGTTGGCTGTCCCTAGTCAGAATGCCACTGTTGGTTGTCCCTAGTCAGAATGCCACTGTTGGCTGTCCCTAGTCAGAATGCCACTGTTGGCTGTCCCTAGTCAGAATGCCACAGTTGGTTGTCCCTAGTCAGAATGCCACTGTTGGTTGTCCCTAGTCAGAATGCCACTGTTGGCTGTCCCTAGTCAGAATGCCACTGTTGGCTGTCCCTAGTCAGAATGCCACTGTTGGCTTTCCCTAGTCAGAATGCCACTGTTGGCTGTCCCTAGTCAGAATGCCACTGTTGGCTGTCCCTAGTCAGAATGCCACTGTTGGCTGTCCCTAGTCAGAATGCCACTGTTGGCTGTCCCTAGTCAGAATGCCACTGTTGGCTGTCCCTAGTCAGAATGCCACTGTTGGCTGTCCCTAGTCAGAATGCCACTGTTGGTTGTCCCTAGTCAGAATGTCACTGTTGGCTTTCCCTAGTCAGAATGCCACTGTAGGTTGTCCCTAGTCAGAATGCCACTGTTGGCTGTCCCTAGTCAGATTGCCACTGTTGGCTGTCCCTAGTCAGAATGCCACTGTTGGCTGTCCCTAGTCAGAATGCCACAGTTGGTTGTCCCTAGTCAGAATGCCACTGTTGGTTGTCCCTAGTCAGAATGCCACTGTTGGCTGTCCCTAGTCAGAATGCCACTGTTGGCTGTCCCTAGTCAGAATGCCACTGTTGGTTGTCCCTAGTCAGAATGTCACTGTTGGCTTTCCCTAGTCAGAATGCCACTGTTGGTTGTCCCTAGTCAGAATGTCACTGTTGGCTTTCCCTAGTCAGAATGCCACTGTTGGTTGTCCCTAGTCAGAATGCCACTGTAGGTTGTCCCTAGTCAGAATGCCACTGTTGGCTGTCCCTAGTCAGATTGCCACTGTTGGCTGTCCCTAGTCAGAATGCCACAGTTGGTTGTCCCTAGTCAGAATGCCACTGTTGGCTGTCCCTAGTCAGAATGCCACTGTTGGCTGTCCCTAGTCAGAATGCCACTGTTGGCTGTCCCTAGTCAGAATGCCACAGTTGGCTGTCCCTAGTCAGAATGCCACTGTTGGTTGTCCCTAGTCAGAATGCCACTGTTGGTTGTCCCTAGTCAGATTGCCACTGTTGGTTGTCCCTTGTCAGATTGCCACTGTTGGCTGTCCCTAGTCAGACTGCCACTGTTGGTTGTCCCTAGTCAGAATGCCACTGTTGGCTGTCCCTAGTCAGAATGCTACTGTTGGCTGTCCCTAGTCAGAATGCCACTGTTGGTTGTCCCTAGTCAGAATGCCACTGTTGGTTGTCCCTAGTCAGAATGCCACTGTTGGCTGTCCCTAGTCAGAATGCCACTGTTGGTTGTCCCTAGTCAGAATGTCACTGTTGGCTTTCCCTAGTCAGAATGCCACTGTAGGTTGTCCCTAGTCAGAATGCCACTGTTGGCTGTCCCTAGTCAGATTGCCACTGTTGGCTGTCCCTAGTCAGAATGCCACTGTTGGCTGTCCCTAGTCAGAATGCCACAGTTGGTTGTCCCTAGTCAGAATGCCACTGTTGGTTGTCCCTAGTCAGAATGCCACTGTTGGCTGTCCCTAGTCAGAATGCCACTGTTGGCTGTCCCTAGTCAGAATGCCACTGTTGGTTGTCCCTAGTCAGAATGTCACTGTTGGCTTTCCCTAGTCAGAATGCCACTGTTGGTTGTCCCTAGTCAGAATGCCACTGTAGGTTGTCCCTAGTCAGAATGCCACTGTTGGCTGTCCCTAGTCAGATTGCCACTGTTGGCTGTCCCTAGTCAGAATGCCACTGTTGGCTGTCCCTAGTCAGAATGCCACTGTTGGTTGTCCCTAGTCAGACTGCCACTGTTGGTTGTCCCTAGTCAGAATGCCACTGTTGGTTGTCCCTAGTCAGAATGCCACTGTTGGTTGTCCCTAGTCAGAATGCCACTGTTGGCTGTCCCTAGTCAGAATGCCACTGTTGGCTGTCCCTAGTCAGAATACCACTGTTGGCTGTCCCTAGTCAGAATGCCACTGTTGGCTGTCCCGTGTCAGAATGCCACTGTTGGCTGTCCCTAGTCAGAATGCCACAGTTGGCTGTCCCTAGTCAGAATGCCACTGTTGGTTGTCCCTAGTCAGAATGCCACTGTTGGCTGTCCCTAGTCAGAATGCCACTGTTGGCTGTCCCTAGTCAGAATGCCACAGTTGGTTGTCCCTAGTCAGAATGCCACTGTTGGTTGTCCCTAGTCAGAATGCCACTGTTGGCTGTCCCTAGTCAGAATGCCACTGTTGGCTGTCCCTAGTCAGAATGCCACTGTTGGCTTTCCCTAGTCAGAATGCCACTGTTGGCTGTCCCTAGTCAGAATGCCACTGTTGGCTGTCCCTAGTCAGAATGCCACTGTTGGCTGTCCCTAGTCAGAATGCCACTGTTGGCTGTCCCTAGTCAGAATGCCACTGTTGGCTGTCCCTAATGCCCTTCCTACTCACGTCGTCAGCACCTCTGCGCCTCCAACGCGCCCTAACCTAACAGCGTCTTCGACCAATCTCAATCTCCGCTGCTGTTAGATTAATCCACCACTAAAGGTCTCTAAAGGTACGCTATTGGGTCCCCTAACCCTCTACTACCACCACCGCCAACTTCCCTTCCATTTTCTTCCACTAATAGTCAACCTCCCACTCCACCACAAGTATTCCTTCCGATTTCCTGATTCTATTCTGCCAGTTGTTCTTCCCTACTCACGTAAGGAAGTGAAGTGATGAGAACTATGGCAGGATGTCGAATGGCGATGCAGATATCGATCTGAAACAAGTGTGCTGTGGGAAGTGGAGTGGAAGAGGATATGGAATTTCAGCCAGAGTACAGTCACTTTCTGTGACGTTATTCCCGAGGATGTGTACAGTAGGAGAGGTTGAATTACGTTGGGTGAAGTTGAGGAAACTGATGTTTCGATCCATGGCGACCTTGCACGTTATCCTCGACCATTGAGCCTTCAAAGAAGAATCATTCCTTTATTATATAATATGAATCGATGTCTTCTTCATACCTGAGTATACGGTAGTCCATCGGAGAGATATTCGGAGACGACCGTCTGGTAGACGGGTGACGACGAGGAATGAATGGGGGAGAGGGAGAGGGAGGGGGGAGGAGAGAAGGAGGAGATGGCCGATTGGCGAGAGAGGGCGACCAATGAATGAATGGAGAAATTAAGGAGGTGAAGGGAGGGAGGACAGGGCAAAGGGAACATAAAAATGGATTAGAAGTTATAAAGAATACAATAAAGGGTATTAAGAGATGTATCTTCATCTAATGCTCTTAATTGGTCATCTCTATCATTGAAAGTCAACCCACATGCCCATGTAAGCATATTCATCTTCACCAATATAATTTGATCAATCATCTTCTCAGTGATACACCATGATTCCCTGCCGTTCAAGAGAACGGGTCTTATGATTCTCTTGTATACCCTGCCCTTCATCTTCAGACTGGCCCTTCTGTCGTTCATCACACCACCACATCCCTCCATTTCATTCCCGCACACTTGATACGATCCGTGTCATTCTCAGCAGATCCATCTACAGTATTCAAGAATTGATCAGCTCTTTTGATTAGAGTGCGGAGAGGAAGAGGAAGAGGAAGACTCTGCCGCTCTTTTGAGGGAGAGAGCGAGGAATGAGAAAGAGGGAGGGAAAGCGCAAGGTCTTCCGGAAGAGCAGTGCCAAGAAAAATGTTGTTTTAGAGCGTTTTTAGAGCGGAATTTAAACCATTTTGTGGAGAACTAGTTTAAATGTGGTATTAGGTTACGGCTAGATGCGTTTGCATGAAATTTTGACTAGATTTTCACCATAGCAAGGTTTACATCGTCCATCGCTGCATTCCCACACTCAACTCCAACGAATTCCGTCTTCTCTCAGCCTTGTCTGAAAACTGCCCACTTCATTCTCTATTCCATGCACATCTTCCAGCAATGCAGATATCATCAGTACATAATATCGTCTCTTATTAATCCTTCTAGCACACAGTCCAACACAATTATGCATGATTGCATCGGGGAAAGGGAGTATATTGATCTTCCGTAGAAGCGAAAAATAAAGCACTTCCTTGGAATTGAATCGATATTTATCCTGTCTTTCCGGACGGGGCTTTCACTACTGCCGCGGCACCGTCATAAGGATCTCTGAGGAAATTAACGCATCTCTTAGCCACCTTATTGTCTCTGAATAACCTCCACATTTGCCTTATCTGAGTGCGATCATACGCCTTTTCCATATCAAGAAAAGAAGTCTCTAAATGCCCTGAGAAAAATTTTCAGCGCTAATATCGGTTCCACAGTGGAACAGTTTACAGTAGTGGCCAAAATTATATGACATTGGTATTTTTCTTGGATAACTTTCCTAAAACTTTTACAATCTTCACAAAATTTTTGCTACACTTACTTTTTATGAGTACCAATCGAAGAATCAATCGGATGGTAGTATCGTGGTAGTGTACGGTAGGTCACTGAGAAATCGATATTTCGCTCAAAATCAGGGTTTTCAGTACAATACATGCCAAAAATCTAGAAATAAATTTATCAACAAATCAAATAGTTGGTTCGAAAGATAATCGTTTGGACTTTCGAATGCTCCCTTTGGATAACATGTGACTCGATTTTTTGGGCTGTGGTAAGTCAATTAACGATACAGTACTTTTTTGTACATTTTTAGGTATAACTTCAGTTCTAATGAAGCAATTGAGCTCAAATTGGTAGCATAACATACGCTACAGGTTCTCATAGGAATATCCAAGTTTGGAGTTAATTGGCTTTGATGTCTCCGAAAACGACACTTTCGGTATGCTTTTCTTTGACGAGCTGCCACTTCCGGCAAGAAATTTTCCGGTGTTCAGGAAGTGAGGTGCGAATTCTACAATGACGGCCTAATAGTTCTGTGAAATTTGGTATATATTGGTCACATTTCCTATTAGATATGATACTTTCAATAGAGTGAATTTGTTCAAAATCGGTCATTTTTTACGAAAATGGCAAGTTTTTCACGAATTTAACAAGATCGCACAAGTTGTAAACAAGTGCAAAACAAGTATAGAACAAGTATGTGCACAAGTTGTAAACAAGCACTCCTCTCCCTACGCTAAATGGAGTTTGCAAGTTGTAAACAAGTAATAAGTTTACAAGTTGTAAACAAGCAACCGAGAAAAACAAGTTGTAAAACAGTTTGAGCGTAGGGAGAGGGGTACTTGTTTACAACTTGTGCACATACTTGTTCTATACTTGTTTTTGCAATTGTTTACAATTTGTGCGCGCACACCAGAGCTGTCCATGCGGCAAGTAGATCATTCCGGCATATTGATCTACCGTATAAGCGAAAGATACAGTCAGTTGTTGTAGCTCAACTTGTAGTCTTTGTAGATAGATAAATTGTTCTGGTGTTTATCATGCACAGATTAGATAGAGTCGCTAACAAGAAAAATGTGCGGCAAAGTATTTTCCATTATCAGACAATGCGCGGCGACTACTGGTTATTTTACTAGACGAAGGCCGGTTTTCGACTTCTTGCACGATTCTAATCTTCGAAAGCACGGAAGAATGAATGGTACGATAACATCACACATTAGCCATTCGAAGAACGAAACGGTTGAAATCCAAATCATTTACTTTCTCTTCCTCTTTTAGATATATTCAAGAAGTATCGATAGTAAATGTTGCGATATTCTTCTGTTCTCTCTTCCTTTTGATATTCTACAGATGTTCATCCTCCTCACTCTCTTCGCTCTCCTCTTCGTTTCTTCTTCTGTTGGAACATCGAGAAAGTTAGTCTGGGACAGATTGAATCGTCAATGGAAGATTGCTTGCAGCATTCACAAGCGCCAAATAATGTTCAATAACCCTTGGATCCCCGGTCCCTTTGGATTTGGCCCCAATCCCTACTTCGGAGGAGCTGCTCAAGGTGAAGGGAGGGGATTGACGATGGCATTAGTGGGGAGATGACATCGGCCTAGCTCTTATTATTGCCGAGGATATTATGATGACTCGAGTGATTAACTTTGAAAGTACCATAATCCGAGTAATTTCTTGTCTTATTCTGTGCAGGAGGAGTTCCATTCTTCGGTGGATTCGTCCCTTCTCCTCCTCCTAATGCCGTTGTTCACTATCATCCGATAGCGACATCTGCTGGAGGACAGAAGATCAATGGATACACTTGGTCGTGGTCTTCCCAGCCATAGAAAGGAACGAAACAATCCTCATTAATGGCATTTTTTTTGTATTTGATACGAATTTCCTGATTCGTCAAGCGAAACAATAATAAAGATGAATCAACAAAGTGTTTCTTTTGGAAAAAAATAATAAAGTAGCAGCGAAGCAAATTTCTCGCGGTAAACATAAATAGTAGGCAACTCAATAAATTATACAATTTAGAATCTTTTAGTTTGTACAGTGGCAATGGAGGGTTTCTGTGGTCTGAGCATCTGAAGTGATCTCTTGAAGGAATCGTAGTCGAAATGCCAGTATACTGGCAGATTCCCTCTCAATCTGTTGTCCCGGATGCTGGCGAACTCGCGATATCTCGAACAAGTGCGGAAACTGAAACAACAAATGAAGTTGCATCAGCCTGGCCAATGATGGGTGGTCCGATGGAGGGATGACTAACTTTCTCTGGATGCAAACTACTTCCTTCCATCTCACGAGATTCCCATTACGCAATCCAGTGTATCGATGCTCCAGGAAGGAGATGATCTGGAATGAGAAGGATTGAAATTGTTTTACTAAGCTGAGGTTCGACATACAGCATCATAGCTGGATTTCTTCTCCGGTCTGTTTTCCTTCTCTTCGATTGCTCTCTGCAGGGGAGTCTTCATGGGAGGACCCGTGATGTTGAAGGTCGTTCCGTATGCATTCGAGGGAGGGAGACGACTGAGTACATTCCCACTGAGGGCATTCTTATCCGCTCGTCGTTCAGCATCCAGTTTGACTGCAAGGCCATTCTTTCCCTTACACAGATTGAATCTATCTAGTTGTATTTATCGAGAACGTAAGATAAGCTGTAAACTGACTGGATAGAAGAGTGAGGACACAGTCGGTCTTCCCTTCAGCGCACGCGACATGCAGAGCCGTCTCCCCTTCAATCATTGATATTGTTCTTATCAAAAATAAAGTGTTCTTGGAAATATACAAAAATATACGATAAATTATAATAAACATTGTGATGGCGACCTTCGATGCTCTTCCAGTGAACGAGGGGGTTGATGAGAGGCATTCCATCCTCTTCTTCCATCTGCAAACCGAAGGATTCATCTTACACACTTCTTCGCACTTCTTCTTCTTCTTCTCACCAGGAAGAGAGTGGATATGCATGCAGAGTAGCCCGCATAGGCAGCAGCATGAAGGAGAGTTCGATTGTAGCAATCTCGGATGGGCAGAAGAGACTTGTTATGATTCTCACTCAAATTGAAATTACGTCACGAAATGCAATCACAAATTCATAAAATCATTAGCAAGTCGTTTGATCTTATAAATCATAATGATTCTGACGCAATACGTACACTTTCCATGCGAATCCGAGCTCTTTGATCATGACGTTGAGATTGTGGGCCTTCCCTCCGAAGCATGCCATGAAGATCGGAGTGCTGAGATCTCTACTTCATTTCAGCCCAATTTCCAAGAGGAATTGTTTGACACTACCGTTGACTTTCACGCAACGCAGAGGGAATTCCATCTCTCTCACCGTCCTACTGCATCTTTCTCAGTAGGGGATGCTCCCATGGTCACGAGAGTCTGGATGATATCAGGAGTGTTCGCCCTTCCCGCTGCCAAGTGCAATGCAGTCATGTCGAACTTCGTCCGCTCCTACAATTCATTCGTTTATTAAATGTTATCCCTGGGGCATAATTTGTGTCTCACATTCTGGTTCCATCCCTGTCTGATTAATTCCTTGCACGCTGCTTCATCGTTCATGTGCACTGCCAAATGAAGGGCATTGTAGCCATATGCATCCTGAGGAAGAATACCAGGTTATCCCATTGCTATTGATTCGAACGTGTTGAAAGGTCTTCTAGAATAACAATATTGATTAAATAATGATGGGTATTGCCTGATCATTCCTATCGGGTCTGCTGGCAGAGAGGAGATATTGGATGCTCTCGAGATTCCCTCAATTCAATCTCATCATCGATGGAAGGGGAGAACCCACCAGCTGCGACTGCCCACATCAGACAACTCCTCTTGTCCTTGTCCGCGATGTCTTGCACCTACAAACTTAGCACCATGACCCAAACTATATAGAATAAATACGGTGTGCATTTTGATATGCGCATTCCATCGATGGATACTTCTCACAGTTTCTTCTTCATTGTTCCTCGTTGTAATTCGTGGTTGTACTGAATTGTTCTTCGCGTGTTGGAGGAGCATCGAGAGCGCCTTCTTCGAATGCTGAGCTGCGTAGTGAGAAGGAGTCACCTGGACGAGCATATGATCCATACTGTACTGAATGCATGTCACTTCCTTGTGCAGATTGGAGTTTACAACCAAGCACATTATTTGTACAATAAGTAGATTTCCCCTGGTGGGAGAGTGTTCGATACCCTCTGATATCCTTCTACCTGATATTTGTCCTTCATCGTATTCCTCGATCCCTCTTTCAACAGTCTTTCGACGGCCTCCAAATGGCCCGCATCAGCTGCATAATGGAGAGGAGTTCGAAATTCGTTGTCGCAGCTCTCCAATTTGTAAATAATAATAAAGGCTTTTCGGTCCACTTGAAATCCACTTGAAGTGTCTCTTCTACTCGGATGTGCATACCTCGACTATCTTGGGCATGAGAGTGAGAAGAGTATCGATCACTCGCAGATTATTCGCTGCAACTGCCAGATGGAGAGCGGACTGCAATTGATTGGAATTGAATTGCTCGCGAACATACTCTCAATAATTGAAGTAAAAACATTGACTGGAGGAATAAGTTGACGATTATCCATGAAGAACTCCGTATGTGTATCGATTGAGATACCTGTCCGTTGACATTGGATGCTGAGATGGAGAGAGGCTTGCGAGCCACGAGCAGTTTCACGATATCCACCGCTGCAATGAATTCATCAGAAAGAAAACTAAGAAAATTGTGCAGATTGGATATATTCTATGCGGTGGAAATAGTTCTCGTTGATTGATATGCTGTCAATGAATCTCATTATCATCCTTCTATTCTACACATTCCCAGTTTCTTATTCAGCAGAGAGATGGCAACAATGATTTCACATTCTTCTTCCCTTCTCTCTCTCTCTCTCACACTGGGCGAAGTTCTCTCCTGCTGCAATCATGAGGGGAGTCAATCCGAATGAATCCTTCTGATCAACGGGAAGACCCAATTTGTCCTCGTCCAGAATCAATTGCACGCACTCAATCTGAAGAATTGCAGAACCAGTCAACATTTACAGAAGTTTCTCATTCCATTTCATTGCCAATAATTGAATGAAAATAGAGAATAAAATATGGACTATCCGATGCGTAAGTGGCAGCGTAGTGGAGAGGTGATCGTAGTTTGTTATCGCACGCCAATTTGTAGATGTCGTCTCCATTCACTGAATCCACGAACATCTCAACGGACATTTTACATAATTTTATTAAATACGATTAGCAGATGATCTACCTTGAGGATCTTGGCTGACGATCTTTTGGCAGCGATGTGCATTGGAGTCACTCCTTCCTGCACAAATCATTGGAGTTCCAAGTTGTCGAACCCATCATTACCCTATTTAGATGAAAAACGGCCGATAATAAGATGATAAATGAATACACTACACTGTCTTTGACGAGGAATGCCTTCTTTCCTCGGATGTGATCGTAGAGAAGAGAAGCGTCAGAAAGGATGTGCTTGATCACCTAAAGAGAACTCTTCCAACTACTCCCACGAATGGATATCCTAAGACATGGAACTCATATTCAAATTTATCCCTTGTTATTTCCTCAATGAACCAACATGCAATTGAATAAGAGTAATAAGAGATAGATTGGATACCTTTACAGCTCCAGAATGAGTGGCCCAGTGCAAAGGAGTAGCTCCTCTCTGATCAGCCGCCCCCCACGAAGCGCCCTTCCTGCAGAAGGAGAACCGAGGAATTCGAACACTCGATGCATTTTGATGCTCTCAGTCGCCAACAACAATTTATCGAAGGATATCATTCATGTTCTCTATGTTTATTAATGCTCATAATAAAGTTATTTATTACTTGACCAGCAGCTGGCAGTTCTTCAGATTGTCTGTCTGTGCCGCGTAAAAGAGAGCGTTCCTGAAGCAGATTAGTCGGGAACAGGAGATAATTCAAGATGAAATTGACCCATTTTGATCAGTTCTATTTACGATTTTTTTTCAACATCTGAAAAAAGATATAATTACATGACAAAACACTTGCTTTCCCCTTGAATCAGCGATTGTCGTCCAATCTCCCTCAGCCTTCATCGCCTTCTCGAGTTCACCCTGGAAATGAAGAAATGGAACGATCGCTCGACCAAACCATCAATAAAAAGGATAGCAACTCTTCGTTTTTTTCGTAATTGTGTGCAAGCGCGGGAAATGAGTAAATATGGAGAACGAACGGTAGTGGCTTCAGCAGCAGTGTGAAGGAAGAGGAGATGAGCAGTGGACAGTTTGAATTCCTCCTCATCTCGAGACATCTGATAACTATCCCCTCCAACCTATCGAGTGCTAAAGTATATTTAGTAGGTGGCAAGTTACCGGATACGATAGAAAAAGAAAGGATTGCAAATGGTGGAGAAATTGTATGAAGGGTGTTGGTGTCTCTCCCATCCCTTTTACTCACTAGAGATAATGATAGAGAACCGAGGAGAGATCGATCGACTTTCACTTAGTGCACGTCAAACGACTTTATGAATGAGAATTATTTCTTTGACTGAAATACAAACTGCACTTTTTAACAAACAGTTAATTTATTTTACATCTAAAAGAAGATTTGCGGCCTTACTCTGGAAAACTTCAATGTCACGAGAATCCGAAACAGCCGCATTTCAAAGGATTTGTTACATTTTAATGTTACTTTTAAAAAGGCAAGTGGGTGATTGAAGAAATGCGTTAAAGAAATGAATCATCACTTCATCATCACATCATCAAATCTTCATGAGAGATCAGATTTCTCTCTGTTCTCAGTCTGAGATGTTTTTGTTTACAACGGCTGGTCTCCTATAAATAAAGTGGAGATCGATGATCGATTTTATCTAGGCAGAACCAGTCTTCCCTACCTCATGGTTGACAACACAATATGCGACAGTTTTCAGTGATCACTAAAGGTCATTGGGACTTCCCCGCACCTCGAGTGAAAACACGTGAGAACACTAAGAATAGTCAGGTTATGAGTGTATTTCGAGTGATTGAGTGATCCAATAAGGCTCATTTCCGGTCCCCATCTATAAATAAATGTGTGGTTACGGTTCTCACGTTCGGATCTTCCCTCCCTTCTCTTATTCCCTCCAATCTCTTCGATCTTTTTCCGCCCTTTCCTTTTATGCCCATTCATAGGTTGTCTTTCCCCTCAGTTCAAAGGGTCATTCCGATGTGAAATGAGATTGAGGGCCGTAAAAGATTCTCGGCCACCTACAATCATTCTCGTACGTGTAGACTCAGTGAGGCCATCCTTTCTCTCTCCCCATTATTCAATCCTTCACACCTTTCATCTCTCAGTTTCCCTCCATTCCAATGAGAATGAGTATCCTGCAGTACATACCTCGATGGCTGCATTACTCTTGAGTGAATCACACCATGGATTTGCGCTCCAACTTATTTCAACGACATCTCATTTCATCAGGACGGCTTGGTCTCCTCACTGGTCGTTGTCTCTCGTTTCTCTCGTTGTCAGCACTCTCTCGAATTAGCTCATTCTCTCACTCGTACGAGCACATTCTCCCTTCTTTCTTTGCTAGTTGCGATCAATGTGAAGCAGGGAGAGAGAAGAGGGGGAGGGAGGGGGGGGGGGGGATGGAGAAGAGGGGGATTCCCCACTCCCTCCCATACACACGACCCTGTCCCTCCACTCATTCATTTCCCATACACTCAACCACTTTCCGTTTCTTCCCTGCCCTCTTCCACTTCCTCTTCCATCCAATTTCATTCATCCGTTCATCCACAACTTGCCGCGTTCGATACTTCGTCCCATGCAAATCTTCCTTCTCGTAATAGTCCTTCGACTGGGTGTGTCCATACTAAGAAGTGTCGAGATTACAACCGGTTTGCCCTTCTAAGTCATTCATCTATTAGATACACACTGATTTCAGAGAATAGTCACTTTACTATCGACTTCCGCTTCTCCTTCCCATTCTTGTCTTGGCCTCGTGTTTAGAATGGTCTGGTCATTCTTTGCTTCTTCGATCTCCGTCTTCTTCCCGTACGTGGGATTCCCCCCTCTCTCAGTATAAACAACTCGTTAGTGTGGACGATTCACAGAAGCCATAGGAGATTTCCCATCAAGAGTAGGTCACGCGCTACTATTTAGATGTTCGAGGAAGCGACTAAGGATATATCTAGAAGATTCGTTCCATAGGACACTTCCTGCCCTTGAATATCGAACGAACAAAGTTCTTCCTTCCACATGAGTGCAACGGCCTTCTCGCAAGACTGCTGTCCTTTCCCATCGGAAGTGTATCCCCTCCCCCCTCCCTCCCTCCCTCCCTCCCTCCCTCCCTCTCCTCCTCCAATCCCCTCCCTTGCAAGTGATTCTGGAAGTCGATGGACGTCAATGTGTCTACTCATCTGACTCTTCCGTTTACATTGCAGAAAGTTAAGCAGCGAGAAGTCTCTCTCTCCCCACTTTTCACCCATACTACAGTAGTCTCCTCCACCTTCCACTATGGGTCCATCTCACTCTCTAGTCGATGCTTAGTCTAGCTATAGTCGACACCTGTCGCTATACTTCATGATATCCTCGGGGGAAGATCGAGAGGGGGGAGGGGGAGAGGAGGAGGGGCAGGGGGAAGGCGAAGGCTGGTGTGAGAAGTGGGCACTTGCTCACGTGAGGGATGGACTTGCACTTCGAACCCTGGGGAGAGAGAGAGACGTCGTGTGACTCGTTCATTCAACACAACTTCCTTTGTCTATCGCCCGAGGTATGTGATCATGGGAAGGAGGAATTTGTGATTCACCTCCCCGTGTCCTTCTCGTTTCTTGCCCCATCTCGTGCCTAGAAGTGTCTTCTTCGTGTTTTCGTTCAAATGGGTGAATCTCTGGTGAATAAGTCCTCTCTTCCCTCGATTCTGATCGTTCTCTGAGTCACTCTGACGATCTCTTGTGCAATATTCACTTGACGAAACATCTCAGGTTTCCCACACACACCCTTTCGAAATTCTTCCGGGTCTCACGACCAACCCTCAAATTGCACGACATGAAGGGGATACGGTAGGGTTTGATCCTTCACGTGAAATGCATCGAGAATCGAATAGGAGATGGGCTGAATAGAGGGAAGGTGTGACAAACGGCAGAAAGAATCCACTTTTTGACTGCTTTCAATCTGACCACTCTCTCCTTTCCCCTGTTCCCTCGTCTCTCTTTCTCTCTGATTCTCTCGAATTCGCGTGTACTCTTCTCCTCTCTGACCCTCTATCCCTCTCATCTCATAGACAGGCGATCTCTGCCGTTAAGGGGACATAGTCCATCTGTTTCGTGCTCTTCTCTTACAGATCGTTCAATTTTCGGTTTTTATTCTCTCATCCCCATGCAATCCGGGATATGGACTGCACCTTTAATGGGTGGGACGAGACCTCCCTCGTCGATGGAAGAGCTCCGCAGGCATCGATTTCACAGTGGGGAAGATAGGAGGGAGCAGAGCAAACTCCGCCAATCTCTTGGTGTAACACTCGCTCCCATCAATCTTTTCGGTTCTCTTCTCACTTAAATCTTCGCTCTATTTAGCAGCAGACTCACATGATCTCTGCAAGAAATGCCACAGTTCCCGTGTCCCTCCCACTCTTTGTGAATTGAGGTAGTTCCTTCTTCATTGCTCAGTCTCTCTACGAAACACAATATGCTCAACCAAGTTATGAAAATTTCTAAATGAGTTATCTTAGGAGAATTTAGATGATCGATTCACTCCCCCCCCCCATTTTCTCTCTTCCATCTTCCATTCCTAATCAAGTGCTTCTCCAGTTCCTTTTCCGTGCTTTTCCCATTAAGATTATTGCTCCTCCTTTTTCACATTCCCAGAATGGAAAGGGCGTCATGACTACCTAATGAATATTCCAATGGCCGGAGCCGTCATTCGTTCTGATGAGTGGTGCATGGCTTTTGATTGTGATACGGCGACTGTGGATCTGCACCCATCCCACAACTTTCTTGTTTTGCCGTGTGTGCACCACATGAGGAAGACAAATGAGGAGGACGAAGGGGTTATGGGAACCATCCACTGTCCACATCAATTATCAGCCCTTCCCCTCCCTCTTCCACTCTCAAAGTGATCGGCATTTATCTCTCTCTCTCACTTCTGGATTCGACATTTCATCAACTCCGAAATGGTCGATGATGTTGAATGGACACAATCATCCATTGTATTTGAGTGCACACCCATTGTGCACCCTAGGGAGAAGGGATGTTCTCTGGGGTCCTTCCCCATTTCTCTGCCTCAATTTCCGTGTCAGCCAGAGGGGCCTTCTCTCCTCCTTCTTTATTCCTTCCACCCCACTCAGAATAGTGAACACTCCCATGTGAATGGCACACCATTGCAGCAGTTGCTCACTTCCATTTTCCTCCATTCAACTACCGTACTTTGCCCCTCTCCGACTGAAGTTCAAAGTGGCATAACCGTGACTTCCCTTTAATTAGATTCGTAGGAAGGTTCATTTGGTCCTCTCTCCTTCCATTTTCTCCTACAGAACCACTACTTTCTCTGTTTTCTTCCTTTGCTTCTTCTTTTTCCTCTTCTGCTCTCTTTCACATAGTCTGAGTGACTGCGTAGCAGCCCCGGCCAGCTACGCAGTCCTCATCGATCGACTGGAGGCACTTCTTCGCATTGTCAGTCCGAGGGTTCCAAGAGGGAAGAGGAGATTAGTGGCTCCCGTTCCCGTCCTTATCTGATGGAAGAGAGAGAGAGATTGGAGTAAACAAGGACGTTTTGGAACGCTTCCCTTCCTTCTTCTTTCTCCCGTCTTGTTTCATGTGACTTCATTAGGGGAGATGCCCCTCTCTCTTCTTCGATATTCCCGTTGAGAGATCGACTGTGAGGGTTGTCACACTTGATTCCTGTCAATTGGGTGACTCCCTTCCCATCACTATCCCTTACGCTCTATCACCTCCATATCCCCCTTCTCTCTCCCTTTTCTGTCTCTCTTTCGTCCCTCCTTCAATCACATTGTACCCTCTTCGACTACCCTTTTAGGTTCCTTGCTCCTCTCTTGTTATCTTCTTCATCATTGGATTGTTTATTGGCCGAGAGATCGTCCCTAGCCCTCTCTTTCACAAACTGTATCATGCACATCCCTTTTGACCACTTCAACGCATCCTTCTTTCTGCCACTTCTCAGTGCATGTCCAATAAGTTTGTTGGAATAATCCATCAGGACTGAACTCGAAGGGATCGTAAATCGGGGGTTCACACAGACGTCCCTTCTATTTTCAACCATTCTGTTAATTGAGAGGCGATTGCAATCTTGTTGTCCCTCTCTCCATTGTTTTCAATTGACTGAAGCTACTTTGCTCCCTCCAGTCTATTCTGCAACAGGCGACATTTCGGAGAGGTCGTCGTGCACCCGCACGCACACTGCCACTCGTAACGGTGTAGTGGCCGGCAACTAGTTTGGGGCTTTAGTGTGCCTACTAAAAACTATGTGTTGTGTGAGTGAGTGAGGGGAGAGAGAGCGAAAGATGATTCCTTGTTGTCTGAATGTCTCGATGACTAGCACTCTCCGTCCTCTCCATTCCCACTCTTCCTCTTCTCTCTCCGATGAGTGAGTGACCATTCGATGAGGAGAGATGCTTCTCCTCCTAAGACAATTCTTGTTTACTCATTGTCTAAAGAGTAGTAATCGATGATTCCTCGTGTAATGGGAGAAGGGAAGGGAGACCTTCGAAGTGCAGTATTCTCCCAGCCAATGCACTGTCAACGGTTCATTCTCTTCTCCTCTTCACTCTTCTTCCTTCATTACTCTTCATTCTGCCTCTTTTTCACGTAGATCAAACTTGGCTCTCCACATTGTCCTCCTCCTTTACACCTTGCGGGCCAAACTATCGCGCGGTCCGTCATTACTGATAAGGGAGAGGATGTTTATGGATGATTACACCCAGTCAGCTTGCCACTCCGTACCTGTCCGCTCCTTCCGGTCAAAAACATCTTTGACCCGTCTCTCAGCACGAAATTCTACTCGAATGTTTTCATAAGTGATTGAGATCTTCGTCTCTGAGAATTCTCGCTTCTCTCTGATCATTCATCATCATTTTTCGTTCCCCTCTTCCCCAACTTTTCTTCTTTCTCCTTTCCCTCTCCCACTATACTTCGGACTTGCCACTTGGTTCTGCCTGGGTACACATTACACTTCCCTCCAGTCAGAGGTTCTCTGAATAACTCAGTCCGCACTGTCTGGTCCCATTGTGCTCCCGACTTCCGCTCGTTAGCACCGATGCTCTCGCATGATCATTGATGTAGACAGAGTGGCGACGACGTCCCCATCTCTCCTCTCCTTGCTAAATAAATATTGTGGTGCTCCTCTCGAATTGTCCCCTCTCCTTCTTCATCTCTGCACTCTCTCCAATCAGCCCAATCTCTCCTCTGATTAGAGTAGAGTCGTAATTTCGAAGCTCTTCTTCCTCTCTTTAGTCTATTCGTCTACCCCTCATTCCGAGTACTTGGAAGCGAGTTGATTGTCAGTCTTATCTTCTCGTCTCTTCATTCTTTCATCTCTCTCCTATTAGAGAGACACCGATTGATGGGCAACAAAATCAGTGCTACTCATTGCTGAAATTTTTATTGAACCCCTTCCATCGTCGATAAGCATTATAATTTCCCTCGACTACCCTCTCAATCCTCCTCTTCATTCAATACTACAGTACTTTTTCATCGACAACAGCTACTGTATCTCTATCGATTGGCCTGCCGATGGCGCTTATCATTATCACTACTGCTCCGTTATCACTCTGAACTCTACACCTCGCGACCATTCCACTCGCCCTTCCCCTTCCCCCCTTCCTCATTCGTTACTCTTCTCCTACCGTACCAATCCCTCTATCGATCGTTCCCTACCGTATCCTCGATCACTTCAAGACCCTTCTCTCTATCTACTCGATTGCAGTTGTTCCGCCTGAGAAGGCGCGGCGCAACAGCCGCTGGCCCTCATCAACTGAGTAATCGAAGAGAAGGAAGGGGAAGATGGACGAGATGAACGAGTTGCTGGCCATCGTAGCCATCGTCGTCATCTGCTGTGTGATGTTCCTTGCCTGGTTGCTGTCGATGGCGATGTGTCCAGACACGATGGTCAACATCCTCTCGGGCAAAGGGTGAGTGGAGGAGAGGAGAGGAGAAGGGAGAGATCGATCAAGCATTCAATAACATCCGCACAATTCGTGCATCGCGTGCACAAGTACATCTCTAAGCTGATCGAATTAGTGCGTGTTGCATGGAGGAAGAGAGGAATTAGAAGAGGAAGTGGAGACAGACCAAATTCTTCGTTTAGTCTCGTGACACTGCTTCTAAGCAAATTCCAATCGAATTTGCTAAAGAAATCTCGTGGTCGAAATTCGAGGTTGAAACTAGGAGAGAAATGATGAATAGAGATAAGGTCCTTTCTCGGAATGACATTGATTGGCGACGGTAGACGATTAGTTCTCTCTCTCTCTTTACGACTCCCCCATGCAGAGGAATGGCTGAAATGGAAGGGAGCAGTCAGAATGACGCCCGGGGGGAGAATTCCCCCTTAGACAAACATCTCCCCCTCTATTCCTAACTCATTAGAGGAGATGAAGAGGCAATTCCGGATGTGTATAATTAGATTAGGATGATGCAGAGAGCTGAGGGGAAAGAGGAATTCCATCAATGAGCTGATCGTAATAGCAAACAAAATATGAGTCTTGAGAACCTACAAATATAGCCATGGCTAACAATGGATGAGGAAGCGAATATGTGGTCGCAAGTAAATTGATCTTTGATCTCTGCAGAAAAGGCAGTGGAAGTGGGAGCAATACGAGCTATCGCGAGTCGAGAGAACTCATTCGGAAGTCAGACGAATCTGTTGATGTCGAAGCAGGAGGAAAAGCCATCGAGGGAGGATTCGAACCCGGTTAGATATCATTCTTCCTATTACAATCAGAACGGAAGAAGAACAATCGATAGGTGATGCTCTACTACAGTAACCACTTGTTCGCTGTAGGATCGGAGGCAGGAGGAGTGGTGGTTGAAGATGCGGAACTGGTTCGATCCGTGTCTGCTGTGCTGCAGTTGAATCAGCAGAGACAATTGGCAGATAAGAAGCTGAGTATCATCGATGAGGAACAGGTGAGGGAAATGGACAAATACCCCCCCCCCCCCCCCCCCCCCCCCCCCCGAGAAGAATCGTGCTAGAATACTCAAAAGTAAGAGCAGCCGCAGATAACAACTAGCTGTGAATGGCTTACTTCTTGTAAGGTCAAGAATAACCTGTGATCGTTTTTTAAATAGCTAGCTATTAAAACATCACTGAAGTATCAGATTAGTAAAGGAAATGTTTTCGCGAGCGAGGGGAATTCGGCCCCTCGAGCTCGTATCGGCTTAGTCCCTCTTAGACCCTCTTTAGAAGTGGCAACAACATTCTCTCGATGACAGAAACATCTGAGATCAGTATGGTTACTACACTAGAGTTAATTTACCATATATTATTCAAGGAAAGCGAAGTGAAAGTGATAATTTCAGCTGACTCTCCAGTCCACAATTCACTCTGCCGGTCGTCCTTCCATCCTCAAACACCCCGTCACACAAGTCGTCGTTGAGACGCATCCTGAGCCAAACGGAGACGACGTTTGAGAATCGTCCTATTACACACAACACACGACAACCCTATGATTGCCACTGCTTAGCCCCCCTCGAATCAGGCTACTTTCGAACACGAGTATCCCTTCCATTACAGTACACTTCTCACCTCCCTCCGTACCATTTGTTTGCTTCAATCTATCAGATTATAGTTAGTGCTTTTCTTTTCGCGTTCCGCGTATGTCTCATTTAATGAGTGCCCATCCCTCTATCTCAGTTCCTCTCCCTGTTCAGCCCTTTCATACGAGGTAGTCTTCTAGTAATAATTGATAATCGAAATGCCCTTCTCCCCTTCATGACCCGCCCCTTCCCCTTACATGCCTCTTCTTACACATTCTAATGCACCCATAACGTTCCAATTGATTTTATCGATTGTTTTTGCGTTTCCGGTTTCTACAGTAACTCGGTTCGCGCTAGTCGATCGAATAATGACTTTTCGAGTGCTTTTGTCTGCTAGAATTGATTCGTGAAAAATTGTAGGTGATCAGTGCTTTCTTGCGTGTATTCTGTCAATATTTCTATTTTAATATTGATTTGCTTCCACCTGCGGTTATCAAATACTCCCAATCCATTGCCTCCTTTTCAACTTCTTTCCTCTTCTGACTGGGATGAAAATGATGTCATCGGAAGGGAGATCCATTCGTTATTTGTTTATTGTACAGTGTTGGTTCTTCCTCCGACCATCCTTTTCACTCCAGTCCGAAGTCAATCCCCTTCTATGAAACGATAGTCTCCACTGATTCATCCTTGTAAGGGCGGGTCAATAAACTGCTTTATACAAAGAAAATTGAGTACTAATATCCATGTGACAGCGAAGTATGATGAGTAACAGAGAAGAATTATTTTGTAAAGTTTACGTGGTATCAATAATGAGAATTGATTGAATGGATGAGAGATGAGTATGTGATAACGAGAAGTTGTAGAAGGGATCAGCATCCGAGTGGTAGATAGAAAGATGTGAATGGGAGGGTTAACCAGGAGATTATCCCCCTAAGACCCCTCTCAGACTTCTCTTCGCAACATGCAGTGACAGGAATAGGCGCCATCTGACTTTTATACATTGATAAAGAGCTGAGCAACCATGAAAATAGAATGGGTAACAGATGAAGATCGAGATTCGATTGTGATGAGAGACAAGAAAGAAAAGTGAAGGGGATGGACAAAAATCAAAATGATTCCTCTATGAATTCCTGAAATCGCCCAGTGATGAATAAAGATCAGAGAAATAAACCTATCCGGTATTGGTCAGATTTTCTCCGAAACGAAACTATCCGCTACCAAATGTTCTCTTCAAATAACCTCATTCTCTTATTGATAGTTCGATAAACGGGCCCTCGTATCTTCATTTCTATTACGCTTTCTCATTACTCGACCTTTCTAGAATGCATAGAATGACGAGACCGCGATATCGTATCATGAAATCTATATGTAGAGACCGCAAGGTGGGTGACCGAATTGCTTTTGCAGGGTCATTTGTGGATCTAATGCATACCTTTGAGGCTAAATAAGGTCATACTTTTTGCCGTTTGGCGATATCATATCTTAGACTCGATTTATGGCCCAAAAACACCTCGAAAGAGTCACAACGGAAAGGGAGTCGAAATCGGGACGAGAGCGAAGTGGGCGGAGCCCGCTCTGCCTGGTTTCTCCAAAAGTTTGAGCATAGCTCCGAGGATGGGAGGAAAGGCAGAGGTCCTCAAGAGCGCGCGCTCTCTGCACACGCCGGGTGAGAGACAAGCGAGCAAGTAGAGAGGAAGCACCGCCCCTTTGCAGTTCCATTAGCACACGCTCTTGAACCTTTGAAATGAAATGATTAATCGGAAAAAAATCCAAAAAATACGTTCTCGGTGTCAATCGACGCCTAAAATCAGGAACTATCCATCGCACCATGCCCGTGTTAAGAATTGTCGTCGGAACCTTTTCATTCCCCTATCATGAACCCTAAATCGGTCTTTTTTAGATATTTCTGATTAGATAATGCATGACGGGCATCATCTCGTTTATAGACACTAGTCAGACGTACCCAAAAATATTTTTTCCATATTTTTTTGGATAAGTATTCGCTGCGTCATTTCAAGAACCAGATTTAGACGCGCCTCTTTCTCCTCCTAAGTGGGCGGAGCCTGCGGTCTCTATCTATATGAGACCGTTCGCGATAGATTCAACAACACTTGGTAGGCATCGGAATAGCCAAAAAAAGTCGCAAAAACATGTTTCCTTGGTTGGTTTTCGATGCTGAAGATCATGTTATACTTAATTTTGCATGTATCGTTAAATTAGAGTATGGGTAGTGATATCCAACTTCCGAATAAATCTATCTTATCGAGATTTTGATTTAGTCAAAATACAAGGCTCGAAATCTCGCGTAATCGAGCATAATTTCAAGGCGAATCGACCTGTATATTTCATTGAAAATTATTTTTATGGTTTCGCGAAAAATCGCTTTTTAAAATAGTTTTTTTGATTCCCGATTGTAGTATTCGCGATTGTCGGTGATGAAGGAATTTTGCGAATTGAACCACCTAACAATGAATGTTGAACACAACAATTCCAGAATAAGTGAATCCTCTCACGGAAGTCCTTTGTGGAAGGCGAATTCGCACAGGAGTGGGCATTTGGACAGCAATTGAAAGAAGGAAGCCCAGGCTTTGTATGTGATACAAAATATCTTCGGCTACGCGCAATTTATGATATTTTAGTTGTTAAATGTGAGAATACATATCTGAAAAGTACACAAAAAGACACTTGAAATGTTAAAGAAGGAGTGTCAGCAAAATGGAACTTTTCACGCAAACATAACCATGACCTAACTTGCACAACCAAAAGAGATTCTGAAAATTTCACTATCATATCTCTATTTTGAACCGAGTTATCATTAGTTGGCAGGGTGCCAAGGAGGGCTTGTAGGGAAGGGACGTGCGGGAATTCAAATATCTTGAAGATCTATCAAAACATTGGTGGGAATCGAACCCGCAACCTACCGATCACATGGCAGCTGCTCTACCACTGAGCTATCAACCGATGGTTATCTACCCTCCTAGCTCTCGCTATGATCTTTGGAGGGTGAGCTAGGTCATGGTGAGGACAGCGACAAAAGTTTAACTTTGCTGGCACTCCTTCTTTAAATGATCGATGATCGGCTGAAGAAATGAAGAGGAGAAGGGCATATTTCATCTGCTCACTCTATCGATCGAAGGGAGGGAAGAACGAAGTTGTGACAGTTCTTCATTGTGAACTGAACAGTCCTTGTATGTTTCGTGAATAGATTTGAGAATGTGTATCGTCTAATCCTGTAGAACATTCTCCCCACAAACTTCCTCTCACACTAACAAAATAATTTATCAACGTTCATCATTATGCACAGAAAGAGATGTGAACGAGGGAGAAAGTCGTCGATTTTGCGGTGATTCTGAAATTGTTTTCTCCATTTTTTTTTGTAAAGTTGTATAAACATTAGTTTCAATCAGATTATGCAGTAGGTAGTACTAACTAAGAGCCCCCCTCCTCTCACCAATTCTCTCCTTGGTATCTCTTGAATGCAATTCTGCGTGGTCTCGCCCATGCAGCAAGGAGAGGAGAGACGAAGGGAGATGAGATCACTCGAGGTCCCGAATCATCTCCAATTCCATCCCATCTCCCCATCTTTTACTACTCTATTACTTTTGTTGCTCACTGAAATATACGCAATTGCATCCATAAAAAATGTTGGGAAAAAAAGAGGTGAAATGGGAAACTCGAACCTTGCATCATCTCGGTCGCATCCAGGTTGTGGAATCTGAAATGACGTTATCAGAATTCAAAGTTATCTGCAAATCCATTCAACTGTACGAAGTTGAGTGGTATTCCACTCAATCCTCTTCGATCCAATTATACTAAAAGAGACAATATAATTAACTCGATGGTCGATTAAATGATCATAATTGTTTACGGCTTCGCAGTCCTCTCCCCGATGTCCAATCTGAGGACAGACGAAAGAGCGGAGGAGAAAGAAGAAAGGAGAAGGACGGAGAAGAGGAAGAACGACAGACGAGGCATCTGCAAGAGGGAATGACGAAGAGACAGGGAATGGCACGAAGGAATAGGCACAAGGAGATATGAGTGACAAGCTGGCTGAAAAGATCGAGTGGTAATAACCGAGATATGATTGATATAAATTACGCAATGACCAGGTGAAGAGGAACGGATATTATTAGAGAAATCGTGGATATACTGGTACGGAAATGACATGAATGAAAAACAAATTAAGAAGACCGTGCGACCAGAACGACTAATGGGGGTTGGACGCTATGATGTTTCTATCGAGAATCAACGAGTCAAATGAGGAGTGAAATTAGTTGGCGCGTGCCTACAAAATGAGGTGAGATTGTGGAGTCGCGTGAGCCATTGCACGTTTCCTACTCCACTCACTAGCAGCACTTCGTAATAACTTCGAGTCCACTATTCCGAGACGGGTGATAGTCGAAAATAGCAGGTGAAAGGCAGGGGAATTGTGATATGGGAAGGGGCTGACGTAGGGGGGATTCAGTAGAGTACTGTTACGCCTATCACAGCTGAACATAAAGGGAGGGATTGACGTCCGAGGAATGATCTGAACTGAAGTCCCTCACTTGCCTAAAATAGAATATTGGAACGAAGAGGGCGGAATCCTTACTAAATGGAAGGAAAATCAGAAGATTAGAAATGGATATGCATCCCACTTCCGTGTACTTGAGCACTTATAATCGTATCATAGTATTTAATAAAGAATAAGGAGCGATTCAGTTCGAAGTCCCTAAACTGGAACTGCTCTTGAGATCGCATGCGTTCTATGTTCCAGGAAACCTGTCACAACCACGCAAATACTTGAAAATGCTTTATGAAAATATTTTTATGCTGCACCGAAATGGCTAAAAATAGAAAATTAAAGTTGTTGTGCTCGTGGAGGAAAAAGGTGTGGAATACTGCCTGTTATTTTACTAAAATTTATTTTTTTTGTTTAGATCAAAGAAGTTGCAACACGACACAAATAGAAAGGGAAAAATTCAAAAAAGGCATAAAAGCAAACGAAAGGAGCGGGAAGAATTATGCCTATTCGGAATGAATTGACTGACTCCCACTCAGAAGGAAAGAAAATGCGCAATTTGAGAAACTGGAATGGCTTTGACTCTGAAATATTCGCATCGCATCTATCGTGAGAAAGAAGATAACCACGCACGAATTTGATGAAGAGGATGAAGAGAATGAGAATAGACTCGGGTAGATTGCAGAAGAGTTCATTCATCCGAAGAAATTTGCAAAATATCGAGGGAAGAAAAGACGAAGTGGGGCAGAAATAAGAAGGGCAAAAAACCGTAGTTGATGCATCGAGTGAGGAATAGACAGAATGGGCGGGAAGAATCGACTTCTCCTCCTTTTCATAACATTCATTTCTCTCCATGGCATACTGACGATTCAGAAGCTTCGAGAAAGAAAGAAGTTCTAGAGCCAAAGTCCTTCTTTTTTTCTATTTTCTTGCCCTGTATTCGGCACAGATGAAAAGAATGGAATGGACGGTATATTTTATACTTTGAGTTAGAATTAATCGCAGTGGTTGATTGTCTTGATCAATTTAACAAAGTTATTATGTTGGGTTACCAATTACGGCTCATTTTACTCTGTAATAACACTTTGGTATCGGGTAATTCGAAATTATCTGTTTTGCAAGTGTGCATTAGCAGAATTATTATGTGTGCAATTCCATTAACAGACTCTCGGGAAGATTTGAAGTTTTTCTCGAATTCACTTTTCTGCTATCACATTTGCTTGCCCATCTCGTTCGGTCCTTACTTTCAAATCGTTTCCGGAGATCAACAATGATATTTGAGCAAAGTTCGACATTTGTATCATTTATCGAAAGTTTTATCATTCCCTGTTGAATGATGTGAACTGAAGAAAATGAAATGGTATTCCCAATTTTTGTAATTAGCGTAGGAAGATGAACTTCTTTCTACTATGTTTTCGACTTCCGATTTATCGCTTGTAGAAGTCACCAGTATTATTATTTTCATTATTTTCATTTCTTCTTCTCTCTTATCACCGTTTTATCTTCCAGATCGTCGATGTCCTCCTCGCTCGTCTCTTCTGACGGATTTGTATCTCCCTCCGTTCTCAAGATAACCGTTATGTCCACGACAATCGCTAATTCAGTAGAGGTTCGGCATCCGTCAACAATCTAACAAGTCTGCTCGTCCAAAGCCGTTTCTTTCCAGGAGATAGGATACACTACTGACCTGGAGGGGCTCGAACAGAATCCCCTTGCTCCTCCAGTCAAGGATACTGTACTCAAGGCTGTCATTGAGTGGTCAATCAGCTGAATGAGGAAAAGAAAGATGCAGAGATGAACGAGAAAGAAGTAGCTAAGTGGAACACGGAATTCCCTCGAAGGATACGGTAGATTTAATTTGTCGATATGGATACAATCTTGATCTCCGATTGCAGCAACTTCCGATCTGGTTATGGCCGCTGATTATGTTGAGGTTGGATTCTCTCTGACTTCGTCGATAGATCCATCACATTTTGATACGGACGAGAAACGAACGGAGTTCAATCTTCATTCATTTGAATGAAGGAGAAGAAAATGCGATGAAGAGACAGAAAAAGTGCTGTGAATGAGTGACACGGAGAGAGAACATTCATAAATCTTGTAAAATTGAAACGAACATTCAACGTTTAGTGGTATTGGACTTTACCCACTATGAGCCCGTTTGCGTAAGAATCGGACAATTGTTGGCACGAGCTAAAAAAAGTCAAATCTCTGTAACTTTGTGACTTGGGGTAATCTGACCCGCTGATCATGATAGTCATGTTCATTTTGGTCGAAGATCTGTCGTTGACCCCAGACGCCATGACGTCGAAATAGGCCAATTTCGCATATCTGAATTCCGAATGTCGCTAAAATATAGATAATAATTACAGTTGATTATATGAAATAGAATGAAGTCACGCATCATTCATTTTGTGACTGATTTCACTGTTTCGCATAAGATTATTTAACCGTACTGATTTTTTTTATTAATTTGTGTTCGTCTTACATAACTTTACAATTTGCAAGACAGGAGAGTTCGGCTGTCCGTGTACAGTTCTCTCAAACAGACTCCATTCGTAGATAATTCGTCTTGGGAGTTGAAATGATGGCATCCGTCGGGGTTAGATCAACTTTCCCTCCTTCGGGAGGGAGGATTCGATACTTCTGCAGGATGCACACCACACCCAGGAACAATTCCATCCTTGCCAGACCTGAATCTACTGATTAACTGCGATTAAAGAAGGACTGTCAGCAAAGTTGAAATGTTGACGTTGTCATAACCATGACCGACCTTTGTACAACTGTAAGAGATTCTGAAAATTTCAAAAGCATATCTCTATTTTGAACCGTGTTATCATTAGTTGGCAGAATGAAAAGGAGGGCTTGAGGGGAAGGAACGTGCGGGAATTCAAATACCTAGAAGATTTTTCAAAAACTGGTGGGATTCGAACCCGCAGCCTTCCGATTACGCGGCGATTGCTTTACCACTGAGCTATGCGAGTGACCCTTGAACTATTCTTTTAGCTCGCGCTATGATCGTTGGATGATTGCCTAGGTCATGGTTATGACAGCGTCAAAAATGTAACTTTGCTGACACTCCTTCTTTAAGCAGATTGCCTTGATAACCTTCGCCGGCGCATTGTCTCTTCCCGAGGGAGAAGGGAATCACTTGCTCCATCGAAGACTGAAGGGGTGAATCAGAGTTATGCCCTATCCCACAATACTCTCTTCCACGAGAATACTCTATTTGAGGCAACAGCTCACAGGTCTCAAATTTGAACTTACTTTGTTCACTGTCTTTCCATCGTCGAGTAGGAATCTTTCTGGTCTGAATTCTCGTGGATTCTCGAATACTTGAGGATCATTCATCACTGCACTTATCTGAGGGAGACACAGAGTACGAGCAGGGATAAACTGACCCCCGACCTACAAATGCTCAGGTTAATCAGCTTTCAATTAATGTCTCTCTTTAATTGACTTCAATTCCCTAGCCTCAATCAATATCATTCGTATTTTGTGGATAGTAGAGCCCCAAGGCCAGAAGTACGAAGGAATTATGTTGATCCTTTCATTCCTCGTGTCATACAGTTCTCCTCACCATTTGCGAGAACCATACTAAATAGAAAGAAGTGGATAGCTAGACTCGGATACCTCCGTGTCCACAAGTGTTCGATGCATCACATTGAGTGGGAGGATATTCGAGACTCGTTGAACCTATTGTCCACCAGTTATTGTAATACTTTAATCCTAGTGATGCCTAAAATATTTTCGTATAAAATATTTTCGAATTGCATGGATCGATACCCCCCCCCCCCTGTTCTCCCCTATAATACCTCTGCGATGGCAGCGATAGTGTATGGAAGTCGTGCTCGATCAGCCATCGTCGCTTCTCGATTTCTACCCACGACCGAGTGAATCTCAGCCCTTATTTTATCCTGAAAAAGGAATATAAGATAATCTAGTACAAAATGATATGAAAACAGGTTTGCCTCAAACCGTAACAGCGTGGGGCGCAGAGAGCGGGAATGATAGACATTTATGAGGCGAATCGCGAGAGAATCGACCATTTTGGGGGGTAGCGGGGGGGGGGGGGGGGGGGTAGCGGCGGTAGGATTCATGTTTGTCCGATCCCGCTATAATTTTGTTTTTAAGTACTTCAAATGATGCTCTTTTAAACTGCGTTGACAGAATTTTGATATCGGTCGTCATTGTCGAGATTCAGAAGGTCAAAGTTGGTACTATCACACTTTTCGGCTATCAAATCGCGCATACTTAAATGATCATAAGTCTGTTTAAAATAAAGACAAAAGGCCGTTTTTTTTTCCAAAGAAAGCTAACATCATGCGCTACAACTTTCATTCTCATTTCTGCTCAAAAGCATTCAAAAACATCGAAAACAACATTTGAAGTTGTTTCCCCCCCAAATTCTAGCACTTCCATTGGTCATACATGGTCACATGACCCAAAATTTGAAAATCGATATTTCGACCTGTTTCAACTTGGCGGAGGGCGCTAATGCACACAATGGGTTTCAAATAATGTAGAAATGTCCCTCTGAACTAGTCAGAGAGAGGGGGTGTCTATAAATGTGAGTTTTCATACGAGGAATTCAAGAAAATGCGCAAAACTGTACAATAGGTCAAAGTGGTCATAGAGATCCGGCTTATGGTTAGAAATGTAGAACACGATGAGCTGAACATTTCATCTGTTGAAAGTGAGTCTCTATCTTCTCGTTGAACCGTGCTACAGAGCCTGGAATTTGGCTAGGAATAGGCTAGAATCCCCCGAGAGCGCGCGCTCTAACCGTCTGGCGCTCTCGCCCTCTGACCTCCCTCTCCCTCCCCTCTATTTAGCGCTCCCTCGCTCGCCTCTTTCGTCGTTTTCTGCCATCTTCTAAGCTCTGTAGCACGGTTCAACGAGAAGGTAGAGACTCACTTTCAACAGATGAAATGTTCAGCTCATCGTGTTCTACATTTCTAACCATAAGCCGGATCTCTATGACCACTTTGACCTATTGTACAGTTTTGCGCATTTTCTTGAATTCCTCGTATGAAAACTCACATTTAGAGACACCCCCTCTCTCGGACTAGTTTAGAGGGACATTTATACATTATTTGAAACCAATTTTGTGCATTAGCGCCATCCCCCAAGTTGAAAAAGTCGAAATATCGATTTTCAAATTGTGGGTCATGTGACCATGTATGACCAATGGAAGTGCTAGAATTTGGGGAGAAACAACTTCAAATGTTGTTTTCGATGTTTTTGAATGATTTTGAGCAGAAATGAGCGTAATTGAAAGTACGGAAGTACGCTTGTCTGGAAGTCATTTTGGGGTCGCTTCACGAAAGTGAATGCTTTTTTTTGTTTATACTCCGATTTCCTTCATTTTTGGCGATAAGTGAAATACATGCATGTACAATAACTTAAACTTGAAATCTCAGAAATTTTTTCCGATTTCCAAAGTTACGAAAGTTTTGGTGCACCCGACCACCCCGCACCAAGATGAGCACCAGGAATGATGACCTCAACGTGAAAATTGTAGCGCATGATGGTAGCTTTCTTTGGAAAAAAATAACGGCCTTTTATCTTTATTTTACTCAGACTTATGATCATTTAAGTATGCGCGATTTGATAGCCGAAAAGTGACAGTACCAAATTTGGCCTTCCGAATCTCGACGATGACTACCGATATCAAAATTCTGACAACGCAGTTTGAAAGAGCATCATTCGAAGTACTTCCCACATAAATGGTTTCCTGATAGGACAAACTTTTTTGCTACCGCCGCGGCGTGGTCGATTCTCTCGCGATTCGCCTCTTATATGCATGGCAATTTCTTTTGATATCTTTCACAATAATGTTCACCTGCTCAGTCTGGTTGTCAGCGAGGAGAGCCATGGCCCATCGGAGTGTCGTCGACGTCGTCTCCATCCCAGCCATGAAGAAGTCATTGCACACATTGATCAACTGGTCGTTCCTGACAAGGGAAGGCCTTGCGATGTCTTTGGACTTTCGGAACGCGACCTAGTGGGATCGGTAGGTACATGAATTCTAAGAACTCCTGTAAAGTTCAATTTTGCTGAACGCCCTCAGGGCACGTAATCGATATTTGTGCCCGCGTTGCGGGTATGTAAAGGCTTCCAGAAGGCCTTGCCAGCAAGCATCGGTGGTTGAGTGGTAGCGAGTCAGGACAGTAATCCTATGGACGTAGGGTCGGCACATCTCCGGGGAAAACTTTTTTGCACTATTTTTGTGAGAGAAAGATCATCCCCCCTTTTCTCATCTCCCCCTGAGTAGTCCCTCTTATTCTCCCCTGGATGCTCACGTCAGATTTTCGCCCTTGGTCTTCCTGCCCATTGCCATGTAAGCGTGGACGAAGCAGTGGGGTTCCTCGTGTTCATCGAATGTCTTCTGACATCGGGCGACGTCCTCTCGCACGTGGTCAGGAAGCTGAGAGGGAACCATTACAATTCTACATTTTGCTAACTTTTTCCGTTTTTTTTTAATTATGGAAAGCACTCTCTCACCACTGATGTTGGCATGAGATAATGCAATCAAGAATATCATCTGTATATAAGTTGGATTCTCACAGTAGCATGGTAGGCACGATGTTTTCCCACTGCGTGCCATCCAATCACAGGAAGATGGGCAATCAAGGGAAGTTGAGCAGCTAACCATATGAGAGGACTCTTGAACTGATTCTCCAACTGAAATTACTCCTCAATCAATACTCTGTGTGGCACAACACTTAATTATCTTCTTATTAGCGCGATCGTCATTTCAGAATGAGCAAACATGCAGGAACAATCGCACAAATCACTCTGACCAAAGAAGTGCACAAGCACAGAAGTTGATCCACATTATCATTTGGGTTACACGCGAATTCACTCGATTATGCGAATGTGATGCTAATAGAACTTGAATCTAACCTGGAAGTTGAGTCGTTCAGAGTAGTCCATGAGTCGCTTGCAGTCATTGTAATGGTAGTGATATCCGAAGAGCACGTGATTGATCACATTCGCAACCAGAATCTCAAATTATATCAGTAAAAACGAGAAGAACATTGGGGGGGGGGGGGTGAGAAAAGCACAACGGATCACCATACGCTGGATATTTGAGCTGGTATCTTGGGAGTTGTTTCATTGTTACTAGTATGTGCTACACTACATCACTCTGATTAGATCCTCTAACTAGGCGATCATGACTTTCACTCTCCATCACTGTATAGGGGTTCATGGTCCAAATTTGAGGATTTCATCGCAAAATCATGGTTAGATAAACAGCAAATACTGTAACCGATCGGTGCCATTGTTGCTGGGATAAAGTACTATCTGAGGTATTGTACTATCGAATTGTCACGGTATTTGCTGTTTATCTAACCATGATTTTGCGATGAAATCCTCAAATTTGGACCATGAACCCCACACTGATGGAGAGTGAAACTCATGATCGCCTAGTTAGACGATCTAATCAGAGTGACGTAACGTAGCACATACTAGTAACAATGAAACAACTCCCAAGATACTAGCTCAAATATCCATCGAATGGTAATCCGTTGTGCTTTTGTCGGTTGTGCTTTTCTCACCCCCCCCCCCCCCCCCGAACATTGAATAGAACAGTTAAAGGAAATTGCCTGCAGAGGCCATCTGAAGTCGACGGCGTCCTTCTCATCGAGGGCATCCAATTGACGCATGAACTCGTGCAGAGAAGATTGGACCTGAGAAGGAAGGAAGAATCTTCTCTCTCCCTCTCTTTCCCTCACCAGTTGTTCCATTAGATTCTTGCCCATTCCGAAGTCTCTCAATATCTGGATGGCGACTCTTCTCTGTTCTCTCCATTTTTCTCCATCTGAGAAGATGACTCCTCCATTCTCAGTTGTCATCCACATCTCATCAGGGAAAGATCTCATCCGACCAGCGAAGTCTTCCCCTTAATCATCTCCTTCCCTTCTTCCTTCTCTTCCCCTTACCTCTAGTTACTAGTGCTTCTTTGATTGCTGCATAGCTTGTGAGGATGATGGTTGGTCGGGGAGTCCACACTGTGAATACATCCCCGTACTCACGACTAGATTCCTCCAGGAAGGCATGCAGACGAGAGGGGTTGAACTGAAGGGAGAAGACATGGGCAAGCTGAACTATCTCAAGATTGTGATTGTTGTCATGTTAGATATAAGCCGCAGGGAGTCTTCGAGTGGACTATCACTCTCAACAAGAATGATCATGTTCTCTCTTCACCACTCTCAGGATTATAGCTGTTCGGTATTTACTGTCCAATGAAATATCGTGAAGAAAAGGCAAACTTGAAGAAGGTTTCCGAAGACAGGAAGTGGTCGAGGGCCCTTGGGGAATCTCGCCACATACTGGTAGTACTTGTAGACATAAACACTGATGAGAACCACGAATGGTACCAAGTATACGAACATCTCTAAAGGAATATTTTAGAATGAGGAATCAACGAAAGCACATACAAATGACAACATTTGTACAGATAATCAACTACGCTAAATCGAAGCTTGGCGAGATGTGACAGAATTTAGAGATAAATGAACAAAACAAAGGCGACCATTGACGAGATTAAAATCTCGTATCAAATGAGTGTTGACGTCGAGAATCACGAGAAGAGAGAGGGAGGGAAGGAGAACTTCTAATCGAGATAATTGAAAGTAGTCCATGGCCTTGACTCCTCTCATCGCACATTGCGATATATTCAGTGATCAACGACTGAAAATTTGGCATTCTAAGTTGACTCTGCCGGAGAGGAGTGAGAGAGCACAGTGAAATGAGAGAGCGTCCTCTGACTCCTCGCATCTACTCGCTGTCAGGAATCTTTGTAGCTAATATTCAAACACATTCAATTCAAACACAGGTAAAGTCGCTAAAAAGAAAATTAAAAAGAAACCATTGTAGGAACTTGGATTGTTCCAGGCGCTAAACCCTTCCTTCCAATCCTAGACAGTCTTGCAATCAGCAAAAAGCACAATCCAACCTCGATTCAGCTTGTTTTATGTCACTTATTATATAGAAGTCCACTATGATTGAAAATGTTGCACGTTATTTATATCTATGTTCCTTGTTGTGCCTATTTTTGCAAGACGAACGTTGATGATCACAACAAATTTTTGCCAGTATTATTCGCTATCGACAACGACGAAATTACTTTCTGCTGATAAGAAACAAGTAAACGAAGAATCTCTGAAGAAAGAATGAGTCTGAAGACTAGAGAAAAGGTTTTGAAATCAATGAGATTTCGGTAGGGTAAACTTATGAGTATGAAATGGGATAGGATGGGTAATGGGAGTTCTCAGGGAGTGAATACAAAGGTATTCCGCATCACTCTCCATCTCTACGGTGATAATTTCGTATTTGTGTTTAACATTTCTTGCACTCCAATACGATCGAAGATTGATGAAGTGGGCGGTTCTTCCCTCGTTCTCTCGAGTGAACTTCCTTCTCTCTTTGGCCATTTCCTCTCTTCTTCTGCATATCCCGTTGATGATGAGGGAGGGAGTCACGAGAGATTCCTTTCCAACCAACTGATAGAAAATTAATCATAACGCTCTTCTTATTTTCAATCTTCATTTGTTTTTATATGTGAAAAAGAGCAGTGAAAATTACTCTAAGAATTCGCTAATACACAAACTGATTGCCTACGTATCTAGCTGTGTTGAAATATCGAGCCGATAAAGTTATGTTGTATTATTCAAATGACCAAAAACTGACCAGACCGAAGAAGTGGCTGAAAGCTTTCTTAGTCTGCCCTGATTCACAGGAGTAGTATAAAGACTGGAAAAAGTATCATTCATTCATTCATTCATTCATTCGTTTATTCCGTTAGGTGGGAGTTCAAGAAATAACGAGAGGGTATACAAGAAACGGATGTCCGTCGATTGGATCGAATCGGTTGAAGGTTGCTAGGCAGCAAGGGTAGGGGAGGGGACGGGATCAAAGATCAAGCCGAGTGGCAATAATAGACGGGGGATAAAAAGTGGGGGGTTGTGAACGGATGTAACTAGAAAATACACTATGCGAAGAACTAACATATTCTATGGGAAGAGCATTCCAAATGGACATGGTTCTAGATACAAGAGTGGAACTAGAATTATTTGGTATGAAAAAAAAAAAAAAAAAAAAAAGATATACGAAGTGGGTGTGCATTTCTGAGGGGGCGAGTGAGTGGCGCGCGTGTAAGTAGAGAAGAAATATCAAGAGAATAACGGCTGTGGATAATCGAATGGAGGAATAATATATCAATTATGAACCTACGGCGTTATAAAGTCATTAGATTAAGCTCATGGAGCCGATGCTTATATGATATAGGAGGGAGGGAACAGCGTACATACATTCTGCGGGTATAGTCACGCTGAACTCTTTCAAGCTCTTTAGTCAATGCTACACTATGTATAGGATTCCAGATAATGGAGCAATATTCGAGATTTGGGAGGATGAAAGTATTATACGATTTGAGATATAACTCAATAGAATTGCTACGAAAGGATTTAAAAATTAGATTAGATTTGGTACGGGCTTTAGAAATAATTTTACTAATATGGGATGAGAAAGAAAGAGAAGGGGAGAAATGCACTCCTAGATCTTTAATGATACATTTACTTGGGTCATTGCTAGGCTCGTTTAAGATAACACCGTTAATGGTGAATAGTTTACGGGGATTATGTCGGCCATAGTGAACAATGTGACATTTAATTTCAGAAACGCCAAGATTCCACTGCGAGGACCAGTTAGAAACAATATCTAGAGCGGATTGCAAGTCATCTGAGAACAGAGGGGCTTCAGCGAACAACTTGAGGTCGTCTGCATACACAGAATAATAAATGGAGGCCGGGAATTTTACACAGATATCATTGATAAATAAGATGAAGAGGAGAGGCCCGAGACAAGATCCCTGTGGCACGCCAGATATGACCGGGGATGGTGGGGAAAATGAAGTGTCAATAAATACGGATTGCGTACGACCAGAGAGATATGAATGGAACCATGATACAATGTGATTACAGATGCCTAACTCGGACAATTTATGTAACAATAATCTATGATCAATAGAATCAAAAGCTTTTCTGAAATCTATGTAAATTGTGTCAAAAGGAGAGCCATGCTTAGAGATGCGGAGATAATGTGCATAAGTCTCAGCAAGATTAGTGGAAGTTGATCTACAATTTCTGAAACCAGATTGGTGAGGGTCAAATAAGTTGTTCTGGTCAAGAAACGCCGTAATTTTACCTATGATAATCTTCTCAAAAACTTTACACACAGATGAAGTAAGTGAAATAGGACGAAAATCTGTTATAGAGTTACTAGATTTTTTTGGAATAGGTTTAACTAAAGCTTGACGCCATTGAAATGGCACTTGGGAGGTAAGCAGAGACTTGTTAAAAATAGTAAGGAGAGGAGATACAACAGATAATCTACACCTCGAAAGAACTATACTGGGAATAGTGTCGGGAGTAACATTCACTTTGGGGGCAAGCTTACTAAGTGCACAGATAACATCCACGTAAGAAATTGAAGGGAGATCGAAAATGAAAGAAGGGGAAGGGAGAGGGAGTGGGGACGATTGGGGAGGGCTAAAGACAGAAGAAAAGAATTTTTCAAAAGCTACACACTTCTGGTCATTAGATGTCAGTACGGAACCATCAGAATCAACGATTCCAGAAGGAGTGGTCTTGGGAGTACTCAATTTCTCCTTGCAATAATTATAGAAAAGCTTAGGATTGGAGGACATAACAATACGATTTTCAAGGGAGCAATGAAATCTATTTAGGGCAGAATTAAAACGCTGGGTCATAATAGCACATGCACGACTGTTTGGAGCAACTCTAGTTAATGTCTTACATTTCCCGTAAATAATTTTTAAAGTTCGTGGATATCTAGAGAAAGGGGAAGGTTTAGAGAGAGGAACAAATGTGTCTAAAACGTTATTTAGAAAGGCAACAAAATATCCAATCAGCTAATCTATAGTTACGGGATGGAGCACAAACATTCTGAGGAGGACGGGGAATGCGAAGGTCAAATGTCACACTGAGATGGTCACTAAGTGCAGTGGCAGGAGACACATTACATATAATATTCTCATTACAAAATAAGAGATCTAAATAGCTATTGAGCCTACTAGGGAAAGAGACAAACTGATTAAAGTGATGGTCTGACACGAAATCTAGTAGGTCATTTTGGTTTGGAGAAGAAAGAGAGGGCCAATCAACATTAGGAAAATTGAAATCACCAATTAAAATACAAGGAAAATCAACCGAAATATGAGTTTCTAAATTCAAAAGAAATAAGAGAGTCATTAGGGGCGGAAGGAGATCTATAAATAGTAAAAAATCTAATTTTCCTATAAGGGAGAGACGGGGAGTAATCTAAATGAATATCAACTACACACGACTCGACAAGTGGTGAAGAAAAGGTAGAAATAAGTATGGGATTCAAAGAATTATGAACTAGACACGCGACGCCACCACCCCTACCGTAATCAGCAGAAGTAACGCGATCGCATCGAAAAGGCAAAAAATCAGGAAAACCGCCAACAAGGAGAGAGTCGCTATCACTATTATCTAACCAAGTCTCAGATATGCAAATGATGCGGTACTCATGAGAAGCGATCAAGAATGAAAGCTGAGGGGATTTACATAGAATGGAACGAGCATTAGCATAGAATACGGAGACAGGAGAGTTTCTAGAGTGACGTGTACTTAATATCGATCGATTGTGTGTTGACCTAACGAGGGAATGACTAGAGAGTGAGGGGAGGGGAGACAAGAGTGGAAGTATGGTACCCTTGCTGCCACTGTCCTATCCTCTCCTCGTTGTCACGTGGTCAGTGCGGGAAGGCGCGATTGCAGCCGGATCGGGAGTCGAGGGAATGGAGGCAGCAGAGGGAGCAGAAGAGGGAGTTCCGGAGTGTCCTGGATGAGGGAGATCGGCAGAAGAGGTCTTAGTAGTGCGAGAGAGTCCGTAACGGGGAGGGAGCGGGCGAGGGGTACGGTAATTGATCAGAGTGAAGTCGCGCACTCCGCACACAATCATGCGAGCTTCAAGATTGCGTCGCATGGCCTCAGCGCGCGCTTCCTTCTCCAAGGACAGCTGAGTGGGAGTCAGGTCCTTCCTGATGAAGGCAAGAGAGTCCTTGAAGGGAGAGGGACGGCCTGGCTTTCCACGAATTCCAGAGAGGAGGGCATCACGAGTAGTCTTGTCCGGGCAGCTTATCTTGAGAGGGCGAGTACCGGGAGGACGATCAGGAGGATGGCGGTGATGAGAAATCTTCTTCTCATCCCACGCCTTCTTCACCGCATCACTGCCCGAGTACTGGACGAGGTCAGCGATGAGCTTCTCGTCGGCAGCTGCTCCCTCCTTCAGGTTCTCCTTGTGTCCAATGACGACTGCCCTGGTTTCTTTATCCTCGTACTCCGCCCTGTCAGAGATTACACGAGAGCACGACTCGTACACAACGCGTGCCACGTCGAGAGTGGGGGCGAGTGAGGTGGGGGCAGGGGGAGGATTGGCGAGAGAGAGGGTCTGGAGAAGGGCGCGTACATCAGAGAGCATGGCCATGACAGCGTCTACTTTGCAAGAAAGCGCGTCCACGCTTTCCTGGGAGGCGACTCGCACCGAATTGGGTTTGGCGGCAGCAGGGAGAGGGGCCTTGAGAGGGGTCCTGGTTCCCGACATCGCGCAGGGGAGAAAGCGTTGAAAAGTGTCCCACCTGGTCGAGTGGGATTAGACCACCTCCGTCGGCTTCCCACGTGCCGACTAGCGAAGACCAGGTAGATCAGCGACGGCGAGAAAGGGGAGGAAGTCGAGGCGAGAGGAGAGGGAAGGCAATTTCCCTAATCCGGGAGCGAGGGGGGAGACGACCGCTCGCGACGGAGACAAAGACTAGACTCGGAGTATCAAATTTGTAAAAATATTTTTAAGTTCACACACCTTGTTTTAAAGTGTTCACAGGTGCTAAAAATATTTCGATCTATTTAAAATCGACTTTCTCTATGTTAGTTCTCTTTGGTCTCTCTCTCGATTAGAGGGAGCAGTATGTGATTCTCACTTGGTATTCCATCATGAGGATCGATAGGAGACTGCAGATGTTCACATGGATAATCACGGGGAAGAAGATTCGAATGCACTGAAATCATTCTCATCCCTTCCATAAATAACCCGTCTAGTGATCACAATTCACGTAATCTCCCCCCGAATCTTCTTCACTAATGAGCGCACTTCAAATTCGTTCGTCACGACGAGGACTCGAATCGTCCAATTTAGATCTTCCTTTAAACTTGAGAAATGACGAAAGAGGGAACTCACGTGCACGTTTTCGACGAATGCACACTTAGCTGCCAATGATTTGTGCAGTTTAGTCTTTCTCCAATGTCGATTAGTACGGTAGAGAACATTGATAAGCTAGACTTGTGATTTTTTCTTTCTAACAAAAAATGAAATACCATTGAAGTGACGAGGAAAGTGAGGAATTGAATGTCGACGATAGGAAGAGAAGGGAAGAAGAGAGCACAGAAGATGGAAGACGACAACTGAAGGGAGAGATAATGAAGAGACTTATGAAGAAAGGGTTGTCATCCCCGTATAAATCCGAATAAGAATAAGAATAATCCCGTAGCGAACCACTTCTCACCAAAGAGATGAATATGGTGGCTGAAGTTATGGGATGATTGAGAATCGAAGCGACGTTCGTCCGATAGAAAGTGGCCACGGTTCTCTCCATGCAGAGAAGAACCATTGTGAAGGAGAGAAGAATCCACCCGAACATGAGAATTCCCTTGTTCACTCCCTGCAAAAGGAATCACAGCATTTTCTTTATCCTTTTTTGCCATTGTAAGCTAAGGTGCGCGATCAACCATACATAGATAATAGAATGTTCTGAAGTACCAAATTCAGACGCCTATTGATTTGGTTTTCTCTCGTTCCTTCAACTCTTGACGTTCTTCGATTCGTGAAGGCTCTTTCGGAGTAAAATGTTGCTAATTTTTCAAATTTTACTTTTTCACCCAGCCCCCTCGATAACCTAACAAGATCGTGCAAGATCTTTTCCATCAACGGTTTCCATCTATGGAACCGAGTGCTTCGATTAGCTGGTCGAATTATCTTACATTCTCTATTCCGTTTGTGATATTCAGTTCAGCAAAAAGATTGAAACTGACGATGAAGGGAAGTTCATCGTCCTCGTCGACGATGAATTCCCTTAGAAGGAGTACGGTAGTCCCTCTCACGATATTGATCGGAATCCGAAGGAGCATCGTGCAAATCAGAACTCTGAATCAACTAATTGCGAATTCAACTCACTCAGGAACTGTTACTTTGTTCGAATATACAATAATAATTATTACCGAAAGGATGGTGTCATTATGTGGCATCGGATGATCTGACGAAAGGAGATTAGAGTGAAGAGAAGAGAGAAGAGGTAGGAGATGAACTCTCCCAGAGACACCAAACTGAGTCGAGTGACCATCACTCGAAACAGAAAGAAATCGAAGATAAGGTTCTGAAGGCAAGTAAATCCAAAAAAGAGATTCAGGATCTGCGAAGAAAGATGGACGAAATTAAAGTATGGAAAGAGAAGAAATATGTACAGGGAAGGATGCTGATTGAGACTAGACACCGAAGGTAACTCATCCTTAAAGAAGGAGTGTCAGCACGCTGTCACGCTGTCACGACGCTGTCATAACCATGACCTAGACAATCATCCCATGATCATAGTGCGAGCTAAGAGGTTAGGCAAAGGTCAATCGCATAGCTCAGTGGTAAAGCAGTCGCTGCGTAATCGGAAGGTTGCATTTGAAATTTTCAGAATCTCTTATGGTTGTACAAAGGTCGGTAATGGTTATGACAACGTCAAAATTTCAACTTTGCTGACAGTCCTTCTTTAAAACCCTTCCTTTATCAGTTGCACTCGCCCCGCCCCTTTTTTTCTTGAGATAAGCGGAGATTCGAGGCAAGTTTGAAGATCCAAAATGTCCTTATCGGAGCAGATCCGAAAGATTCACAGTAGCATTAATAATATTCGTTGAAGTGATAATAACAATGGTAAATCTGGTCGTAATCTTCCCTTTTTCTTTCATATCTCTAGGTTATATCTGAACTCTACGAACTTTTGCAAAAGCTCTAGAGGAATCAGAAACGTAGAAAGTGCGAGAGGTGTGTCGGTGTGCTCATTAGGAGTTGATTTAGACGTCATTAGCAAATGGATGTTGATTTGAACACTTGAATGACCGATAGATGCTCCTTCCTCAATGAGAATACACCTCGAGAAACCAAACGATATTGTGAACTCATCCCGAGTGGCTTGTAAAGTCAATTAATATGAAGACTACCACATAATATATTCCGATTTCGAAGCAAAAAGTGAACATGTATGGGACGAGAATAGGGACTGATTGTGAGGTAAATCAGAAAATGAAGCACTGATGCGCTCTTATATTTCTGTCTATATTTTTGCAGTGTTTATCAATGATATTCCTTCCGGGATCCGTCTGGGTGCAGTGTGTATTCTGGGATGAGGAGCAATGTCTACACTCTCCTCCCCACTCCAATACTAATGAAGATGCCGATTATGATACACACGGATGTGGTCCACTTAAACACATTCTAGAGATCAACTGGAGTGGGCATCATTCAAGTCAAGGAAGCAATAGTGAAGATTGATTCTTAGTTGTTCGTCACTTCTCCTTTTAGCCGCCGTCTCATTCAAAGCTTACTCGCGCATCAACAGGAGAGCAACATTTTTTACTATACATAGTTTTTTCGTCGATCGTCTCCTCGTAAGTCTTTGTTATTTATGTAGGTCTAGTCAAAGAATATTTGGTGTTGGTACCTATCTCTACCGGATTTTTTAGGGGTAATATTGAGAACGTTCACGTAATTAGAATTTATTTTGAGTTCAAATTTAATTCTCACCGTTGTGATTTTCGAAAGACCATGCAAGATGCGCAAACTCGGGCGTACCCAGTGGCATCTATTGCATTCATACAATAGTTTGAAGGGGGCGGAGATATGGAAAGAGCGGGAAGAGAATGTATAAATAGCCAATAATGAATACAAGCAATTAATCGATCCACGAGCTTTCTTCGTCTCTTTCCTATTAGTTGACCTCTTCTGACTACTTGAAAAGTATAATAATATGTTCATTCCTCTGTGATACTTTCTGATTTTCGTGTCCCTCCCTCCCAATTCCTCTTCCTCTCTCCAGTTCCCCTCGATCGATGGTCGCCCATGTGAAATTGGTCTCTTCTGATGGCATCGAATTCCCAGTGGAAATCAAGATCGCCAAGATGTCCAAGACCGTTTCTGTTCTCATTGAGGTACCGTACCTACTCATTCATTCATTACGGTACTCTTCTCTCTATCGATCTCCCTCCCTTTGCAGGCCCTTAACATGGAAGAGACAGAGGACGAAGAGAGAATGGAGAAGAATCCGATCCCTCTCCCAAATGTAGAGAGTGATGCACTGAGGAATGTGATCGAGTGGTGCAATCGACACAAGGAAGATCCCTCCCCCCAGGAGGAAAAGGAAGAGGAGGAAGGGAAGGAGAACCATGAAGTACCCGAATGCGATAAGGAATTCTTCAAGGTACCGTTACACCAAGGGTATACTGTAATTGAGATTGTTACGGTATCTGATACTACAAAAATGAGCTGCAGTAGCTGATAGTACACCAAAGGCTTACTGTATTTGATACTAGAGCAGGGAGAAGTAGTAGTAATAACAACTGATCGTTCTCTTCAGCCAATGAATCAGAAGACCCTCGCTGATCTCATCGTCGCTGCCAATTATCTCGACATCCGAGGTCTATTCCAATCAGTGGCCAAGAAGTTCGCCAGCATGATCAGGGTCAGAGATTGGAGTCCATAAGAAACGAGTGATAGGACCCATTCCGCACAATATTTTTTCTATTTCATATTTCCGCCTGATCATTTTCTCATTACCTAATTACGATGAGTATTTGAGGGTAAATCGACAGAGGAGATCCGTGCCCACTTCAACATCGTCAACGACTTCACTGCAGAGGAAGAAGAACAGATCAGGAAGAAGAATGCATGGACTGACAACTGAGAGAAGAAGGGCCTCCATTGCTCCCTTCCATTCCTCCCTTCCATGGCCAATTCCTTGTTCCTATTACATATCATGAGATAAAGACTGAGACCATTGGAAGTTTTCGAAGAGCAAGAGACGGAGAATCACGTAAGAGAATCATAAATGAGTAGATTGAAGAAGTCAGGGAAGAAATAACTATAACAGAAGGAGGAAAGATTAGACAATAAGGATCTTACGATTTGAGAAAAACGAAAAGGTAAGATTAAACATGAAAAAAAGGAAGGAAGACAATATCAGAAGAAAATTAAAACGCATTAAACATCGTAGACATGAACGTAAACCGTTCCCAATTAAATACATTCAAGTATCTGTTGCTCCTTTCCCTTCCCCTCCCTTTCCTTCTGTCTACGATAACACGGTGCAATATCTCGACAAGACAAGCCTTTTGGCGTGGATTTTATCATTCCGACGCCCTCGAATCACTGGGATTGTGACCGATTGTGTGTGTTGTTGGTAGGGGTGGGGGCAGGAGGTACGGTAGATCATGGGGAGGCTATTTTACAAGTTGCGAAAGAGGGGATTCAAGCGATACGGTAGGGGTGGCAGTGGGATACGGTAGACCAAAGAGGAGGCGGGGCACACAGCAGAGGAGAGAGGGGCATCTTGAGAAGAGCACTCCATCACTTAGGGAGGACCCATGTAGCAAGACTGTTCAGTGCGGGGCTTCGTCACTCCTGCAATCACAACAATCAGTTTACGATAGAGGACAAGCTATCAGGGGACGGAGACGGTACGATGAAAACAGGGGTAGGGGGAGGGGGAAACGTACCGGGAGAGTTGTTGCTGGCACCGGATCCGAATCCTCCGCCTCCCGAGGATCCTCCAGACGACGAGCCTCCTGCAGAGGGATACGGTAGACAGAGAGAGAGGGAGGGGATACTGTACCCAAGGGGTACTCAAAATGGGAGAGGCATCCTACTTGACTCACCCCAGGCGTACTCCTCTCTGGCGTATCCAGATCCTCCACCGCCAGCTCCAGATCCGGGCGCTCCCATGTAGGCGGACTTGTCCATAGTGAAGAGAGAAGAGGGGTCGAAGAGACGACTCGAACTGAGGAAGAGAACGAAGGGAACACCTTTTATAGGAGATGCGACCTCAGTCTAATTGATCCTTTGAATGAGATTGAATGAATAATGAAGATGAGAGAGCATACTCTCTTCGGTCACTAATCCCTTTGTGAGAGACGAGAGGAACAAATGAGGTATTGGAAGTTCCAGGAAGCAGTTGCGGCTTGAGATTACTGTAATGGGAGGGAAAGGAGCAGAATTAGGGAAAAGATTATTTTGATCATATAATATTTCGATGTTCGGAAACTTAGAAGTGCAGCTGGTGTCTGTGCGAGTGCCATGATGGACAGATCAATCGTTTTCACTGAAGAAATGAACATAGAACAATAATGTTGAAGGAATAGGATGCGAAACATAGAGACCGCAAGATGGTTGACCGAATTGCTTTGTCGGGGATATTTGTGGGTCTAATGTATCCCTGTGAGGCTAAATAAGGTCATACTTTTTTACCGTTTGTCGATATCTTATCTCTGATTCGAGTTATGACCCAAAACTCCTCGAAAGGCACAACGGAGAGGGAGTCGAAATCGGGATGAGATCGGAGTGGGCGGAGCCCGCTCTGATCTCATCCCGATTTCGACTTCGCATCGAATCTAGCTCGAAGTGGAGAGGAAAGCGAGAGGATGTCAAGAGCGCGCGCTCTCTATTCACGCCGGGTAAGAAACCAGTGAGAAACTAGAGAGGAAGCTCCACCCCTTTGCAGTTCCATTAGTGCACGTTCTTGATCCTTTGAAATTCATCGACTAATCGGAAAAAAATCCAAAAATTACGTTCTCGGTTTCAAACGACGCCTAAAATCAGGGACTATTCATCACGCTATGGGCGAATTAAGATTTGTCATCCGAAACCTTCCATTTCCCTATAATGAACCATGAAACGGTAATTTTGAGCAATTTCTGATTGGACAACGCATTTCGCCTACCCTGCCATTTATAAACACTTGTCATACTCACACAAAAATATTTTTTCCATTTTTTTAGGTTAAGAATTCGAGCCGTCGTTTGAAGTGCCAGATTTTGAGGGCGCTCTTTCTCCCCCCAAGTGGGCGGAGCTTGCGGTCTCTAGCGAAACAGATGGATATTAGTTGAATCACTTTCCTACCATGCCCATCACACTCTCAGTAGAGGGATTTCGAAAGAAACTGAAATATCCATTTGAAGGAGAGAATATAATGAGGAGTTGAGAATAATAGTTCAAGAATTATCTCTTCACAGTGCACTACTTGAGATCTTGTTTCGAAGATGCAGTGCAGTGTAGAAAGCACATCTCTCCTTCCAACTTTACTCTGATTTTTAAAGCCTGTGTCCTCAGCTGAGGCTCTCGAGATTCTTCCATTTCAGCATGTTTCCTCAGCATGTTTCCTCCCGAATCTGCTTCAATTTCTCTGGAATCCCTAGAAACGGCGCAGTTTCCCTTCTTCTTCTTCTCGTCATCGTCGAAAAAAGTGTTGGAATAAGAATAGGTTGGCTGCTGTTTGTGAATACTGAGGCAGTGATTTCCCACGTGGGAAGAACGACGACAGAAAAGGAGAAGGTATTGGACATGGATGAATTGAAATTGACCCAATTTCCAGCAAGAGATCCATCTCGAAACTTATTTCGGATTTATAAACTGGGTAGTCCATTAGTGAAAGTGGCAGAGTTTTGGAAGAGGTGGAGTAACGACAGAAATAAAGCGAGAAACGAGGCCGAAATCTATCCTCCGCCACTCTCCCCCTTCTCTATCTCTCCATTCTCTCCTCTCTCCTCTTCTCTCTTCGTCTTCTTCTTTTTCCTCTTCTCTTCCTTGCTGTGTTGGGTGCAATTTTCCGCCTACTTATTAACTCGTTTCTGTCTTGTTTGTGCATGTTCCGACTAGTTCCTCGGATCTGGAAGAGGAGGGGATTGAGATCGGATTAGAACATGATATGGAATCGCCCGATCCAATTACTATTTCGCCATCGTACGGAAATTCCATTTCATAAACACTTCGTTCTGCTCAAAATTGCCTTTGTTCCTTTGGTTTCTTCACTCGACAGTTTCGGTGTTATTAATCAGCCCACTTCTTCCCCATTCACTTCCTCTCATTCTCCCCTTTCTTCCTTTCTTTCATTGCATCTGTCCTTCAAGCTGTTTCTCCACTAGAATCCGCGTCTCATTTTGGGATTTATTCATGATTTTCAACGATTCATGGAAGAAAGATTTGTCAACCAGCCAAACTAGTGAGTTTTCGTTTGATGACATGAAAAGCAATAGTAGTGAAGGATTCGGTTTCTTCTTTGCTCAATTGACGCGATAATTCGACATCCACAAGTGCTCTCATACTCTTCTTACATCTTTGTTGTTCTGTATTGAGAAATTATTTACTTTTTTGTTTTCTTCATTTTAAAATCCAGTAGTTATGAGGAGGGTCTCCCAGGTAGTTTTTTTGTGCGCCACGGAGAGATGCATCAAAAATGAATGGAACTGAACCAAAGGGAAGAGTTGTCGAAACCCTCTCTCATGCTTCATTTCACCAGAAACGCATAATGATGCTGCGAAAACACAAGTGTACTTTACTTTCTTCTCTCACGTAGGTCTACATATTTGCAAATAGCCTAAATGAATTCGTTCTCTGAATTGTGCGCACTTCATCGTCGAAGGAACACAATCAAAGCGAGTGAAGTTATGGCCTAGAATAGGAATTGCACTGTCTACCCTCCGAAGATCAGTGCTTCATTCCTCTTCCTCTCTCTCCTTCGTTCTTCTCTGTTCTCTCTCCTCTCTCACTCCGTATTGCCAGGCCTCCTTCTCAACATACACATACATACACGCAACTCCGTTTCTTCATCCTTCTCGACTCCCGACCATTTGCACTCAGTATAGCTCAATAGTGTAGATGTGTGAAATGAGCGACTAGGGCTGACACATTTCGACTGATGAGAAAATTTGGAAGCAGTGAGGATCTTCATGGCCTCTTCTCGTATCTCAAACATCGTTTATTCGGATTTCCCTCCATCTCAGTTTTGTACCTACACAAGACGGGTTCTATTCTGTCCATCGTGGATTCAGAGTGCGAAGAGAGGGAAGGAGAGTGGTTCCTCTCTTGCTTCCCTCCCTCATCAGGCTCTCTATCCATCAAAGACGACTCCACATCCGCTCAATTCATTTTCAAGGGCGAAATTTGTCCTCTTTTCATTGATCCTCTTCTTTTCAGTCCTCTGTTCAACCTTTTTCTCAATGATTTTCTTAATTTCTTCATGAGTATTCTCAAGATCATTTGAAAATTAAGCCATCAATTGGTCAATGATGAGATTAGCATTCGTCCTCCATGCAATTTATCACCACAAACAGATACTTCATTCTGAACTTTGATATTTAGCAACCTCTTGATAGAAGGGGCGAAACATTCTCAGCTTTGCATTCGTGTAATTAGCCACTTGAAGTGGAGTGTTTCTGCTGGTTATCTCCGCTGTAGATGGACGTCGATGCAGAGGGAGTGAGGGATGTCTATGAAGGAGGGAGGGATGCGTAGTGGATATCTGACCTGCTTACCTCATCATCGACGACTCGTCAGTTGTCTTCTTCCTCCCTTCTCTCTCTTCCACTCACTCGTATTCACCATATCTTTTCGAGCCATCGCTTCCTATTTCTACTCTTATCAAGTCCAATTTTGTCTCTTTCTTAATTAGCGTACGAATTACAACTTCATTCGCAAATTCTTTCGCTACATAACAGGACGCGAATTCATCGCATATTTATAGGACAATGGGGGGAAGATTGCCTACTGCAATATTCTACTACATCACTTTCATCAATGACCTAATCTAGCCATGAGCAACATTGTTTTCATTTTTTTCTTTCTTACTCATTTAAACGATTCCCGATGTCCTCCTACTCTTTCTAAATTGGATTACTCTTTCCGTCTCTCTCACTCCTTCCTCTCTTACAAATACCACTCAATTCCCCCACCTCCAGTCTGCTTTTTAAAACTCTTCAATGCGCTTATCCGATATCTGCAAGCGCAAAATTCACTTCGATTCTCCAGTATTAAGATTTATAAGATGCTGATTTTCTCAATGACCTTATTATCATGGGCTTCCGAATCTACTTCCTTATTTCCTCATTGCACTCTGCATTTCATCTTCAAATTCATATTTCCTCTCTTTCCAGTTCATCTTTCCATCGAACTCTCAACTCACTCTCTCTCAATCCCCTGTTCTCTCCTCCTCTCTCTCTCTTTCTCTGTCCTCTCCTCCTCCTCCCGCCTCTTCCTTCGCACGACCAACTGCGCCTCTTCGACTCCCTCCAATTTTTACAGCGTTTCTGCCATCGAGCGGGAGGAGGCAGAGGATACAGAGAGGGAGAGGGAGGGAGAGAGGGGGGGGGGAGAGGGATTCGACGAAGAAAACGAGAGAGCGTGTGAATAAAAGAGAGTTGGAGTGGCGGATCTGATGTGGCTAGGAGATGCGAGCGGTTGTTGTATCTCCCTTCCCTCATCTCCTTCCCTCTCTCTCTCTCTCTTCTGTCCGACAGATTCCCTCGTTCTCTGCACTATCCCATAGTACTTTTGCAAAAAAATCATCTTTTACTCTTACTTTTTCTTGCTTGGATATACTTCACTTTTGCCGTTGAAACGTGAATTGTGGAGTAAATATCACACTCCGTTAACTTCCTTTGGAGCACAATACTAGACGCTAATAATTTTTAACTGTAGAATTGTGAGAAAGCGTTATCGCAAGTATTATAAATCCCTTCCGATGCGAGTGCTTCCATTCCTTTCATTCGACTTATTCACGTGCACTCGATGTTTCCATTCAATTCGCGGGGATCTTACGGGGTTTCATAGACCAATAATCCAAGTTTGGATATGCGAGGGAGGAATGAAGTCGAGGTCCAAATATGGGCATTGCTTATTCTGACTCTCGGACAAGCCAGATAGAGCAATAGAAGCGAACAAAACCCATAGGCCATTTAAATATATTTAATAGTTCTAAGGAATGTGTTAGAAATAGGAGAAATTTAAAAAATCCATAAGTTCATATTTTTCGATGAATCGGAGATAACGTTTGCATAAGCTCGATTTTTGAGAACTCTCATATCCGTTTGATTCCAGCAGAGACAATGTTTTCATCTTTGTCCCCCTCCGCGTTCCTTCTCTACTTCATCTCATTCTCATCTTCTCGCGTCTCACACAATACGTCACATTTCTGGGTTCCGAGGTTGCCTGTCGCTTTATTGACACTACTCGCTGTGTTTTTTTCTAAATAAATGATGGCTAATGGGCATTCAGATCGACCGATGCACTAGACTTCATAACTACTTCTACTATCGATTAATCACAAGTCTTTCCTCTCGCCATGGCTGAGAAGGTCACTTTATTTATTTCACAAAACATTACGAAAGAGTATTCAGGAGGAGTCATCTGGTGGAGAACAAGACGACGTCTCCTTCTTGCGAACTGTCAGTACTTTTTTTTATTTCGATCGTTTCATGAAATACTCAATGGCACTCACGAAGAGGAGAAAGTAGAGGCAGTGGCGATTTGTCCATCTTCCTTCGTTACCGGCTAGCAGTGATCTGTCTCTCCTCTCTCTCCACTGATCTCTCTCGAACTCAGTTTCTCGCTTCTTCTCGACGATCTCTTCCACGTTGTGATAGTCGAGACAATCAATGAACTATCCCCAATCTCTAGTATTTCTCATCATCCTCTTGCATTAGTAGCTTTTAATTATGAATTAGTAATTTACATGCTCTCCTCGTTATGATAGTGAACCAATGATATACTGGTCTGGTTTATTCGCATATACTCATAGAATTTTCTTTAAATTTAAAGAAAATTAGGAATGATCATTATTTTTTCTATTTCCAAATCCTCATCCGATTGATAGTCAAATGAGCGCGGCTTCTGTTGATCTCTCCCTCAAGAGGGGCTGTTTATTTGCCGATTACAACAATTGGAGGGCAGAGACAGCAGAAGGGCGACCATTCCACTCATTGCACCTCACTTCTTCACTCATCTCACGATAACCATGAATGATCGAATATCCAGGCATCAAAGTGTCGCCTATTCTTAGTAGATCTGCAATCTTTCTCTTCAAGATAATCATATGTTTCTTCCGCAACTGCTTCCATTTGATTACCATTCTCTCTTCTGTCTCCACTTCATTCATTTCTCCTCCATAACGGACTCCATGTGTCGTTTGACGTCTCTTTCATTCTGATAACTTTCCTCAGGGGAGAATCCCACCCTCTCTTCTTCCTCTTCCTTTTCTTCCTTGCAACATCTCTTTTCTACGCGTGCGACTCCGTTTCCCGACTGAGTCCTAAGGAAGCTTTCAATCTCCTCCTTTCACACCTTCTCTCCTTCTTCTGAAAGACGAGATAATACGAAGAAGAGAGACCGCTTTTCCCTTTCTATTCCTGAGTGAATTTGCATCTTTTAGCTGTTTTCTGTTCTTTCTTGGCCCCCTCACCCACACCCTCTATTCCCTCGAGATTCTGACTATTTCTTCTGTTTTGCTTTGTTCCCATCTCATCCTCGATCCCTATCTGTGATATCCCTCCATCTCCCTCCCTATCATTTCGTATCGATCGCTTTCGATCACTGTCACCTTTCTCTTCTAGCCAGCGTCTAGAAGAACTTTCTGCCCTTTCGTTATCAGTTGGTTATCGATTTTCGATAATCGTTAAATGGACGAGGATCTATCATTCGACGAAGACGGTCTGCAGTATGTCACAAGGGTAAAAACTATTTAATATTTGAAGCATCCCTGTGACTAGGGTTGACAAAGGAAGAAATGAAGGGACGAGGAAGGACGGTCTATGCAAAATGCCCCATTATTCCTTGCGGAAGGATGAGAGAGAGCGGCAATCCTTCCGGAAGGATGGGGAGGGGAATGGAAGGGGGAATTTTTTCTGGATACCCCCATGGGTCCTCATCACTAAATGAAGTATTATTTGGGTCATGCTGTTGAAACATAGAAATGCCGGGTTAACAAATTTTTCAATCTCGAAATTCAGCAAAAATAAATTATGAGATCTAGGTCCGAAGTTAGTGTGGTTTATTAACATATTACCCTAGATGACAAAAACGCGATATATTGCGATCCTGTAATTCAATCGCAAACTGGTTTTTCATGTTTGAAAAATCAGTTTTATTTTTTTATTAATTTTAAATCAAAAATCCGCAAACAAACGAATACGCCATGTTGTACAGCATAAAATTCTGCATCGAATAAGCCTAAAAAGCATGAAAAATTTTGAGGCATGTTTTGAGATAATGAGCGCCGAAAGTAGATCAAAATTAACAATTTGTCGGAGCTGATCAAGGTTGGTGTTTACCATTTTTTATGCTTTTTCGTTGCTGATGAGATATGAACTCTAGAAAACACGAAAAAAAAGCCCTATTTTTGGCTGTAGAAAGAAATGCGGAAAATGGATCTTTTTTGTGTTTTCTAGAGATCATAACTCATCAGGAACGAAAAAGCATAAAAATGGTAAACATCAACCTTGATCTGCGCGACGAGCTCTACAAAATGAGCATAATGACGAGGTGATTCCAAGAAATTTTTTAATTTTGATCTACTTTCGGGGCCAATTATCTCAAAACATGCCCCAAAATTTTTCAGGCGTTTTAGGCTTATTCGACGCAGAATTTTATGCTGTAAAACATGTCATATTCGTTTGTTTGCGGATTTTTGATTTAAAATTAATAAAAAATAAAACTGATTTTTCAAACATGAAACACCAGTTTGCGATTGAATTACAGGATCGCAATATATCGCGTTTTTGTCATATAGGGTAATATGTTAATAAACCACACTAACTTCGGACCTAGATCTCATAATTTATTTTTGCTGAATTTCGAAATTGAAAAATTTGGTAACCCGGCATTTATATGTTCCAACAGCATGACCCAAATAATACTTCATTTAGTGATGAGGACCCATGGGGGTATCCAGAAAAAAAGTTTGGTCCAGATCGGAGATCATGATGTCCGGGCACAACAGACAAACCCTCGAATCTTACCGATCCGGTCTCTTAAAGAAAGAAAAAAACCCTCCAGTTGAGGAGCGTTACACCCCGGATAATGATGCAAATCGCATCGTAATCGAAGCGCATAGACTAATCATGCTAATCCTAATTTTTGTGAAGATTGAACATCTTTGAGCCCGTTTTCACCTCGTGATCCTTCCTCAATGATCGCAATCCTTCCGGAAGGGTGACCGCTCTCTCTCATCCTTCCGCAAGGGATGGGCGATTTACATGCTATTCAGAATCGAGAGGAAGGCCTTCCTCTCCTCCTTCCTTTGTCAACCCTACCTGTGACAGTACACTCGGATGCATAAGAGTGATCACAAGATCAACTTGCATTAGGGGTCCTTCACATCTTCGATCTTTCCATCCCTTTGTGCAATGTATATCCATTGCTGCCTATCAGTAAGGAACACCAATCTCTGTCATCTTTTGAAATGGTGCACTGAAGGGAGTCTGTCCGAGGACGTCTTCCCTTCTCTTTCCCCCTTCCTCTCCCGTACGCTGTAAACTCGAGTGTTTCTCTCTCTATCTCTCACTTCTCTCTCTTGATCTCAGAGGAACTTCTTCCCTCTCTGATCTCGTTATTTGCCGAGACTCGAGCTTTTTTGTTCCCATATTATTGATTATGAATCATCTTTAGACAATGTAATTAATGAGAGAAAGGAAAAAGGGAGCCTTCCTCGAGGCTAACTCTCTGTCCTTTGAAAAATATTGAAACTCATGTATCTGACTGACAATACAGTGTAGAAGCTTTGGTGAATATCATACGAGATACACTGACGAATGTTCCAATATTCCCAAAATATTTGGAGAATCGTTGGTTCCCCTCCGTGAAAGTGTCCTTGTCTGGGAATGAGGAGTCTAAATGTCTGCGCTCTCGGGGAAATTCGAGAATCGCGACTCGCTAAAGGGAATTAGGGAAAGGCAGAGAAGAAAAAAGTACTACGGAAGTTAGAATCTGAGAGGAATTCAAGGGTTGAGATACTGATGAAGAGTGATTGCTTGCAGGGAGACATCGTCGCCCTCTCGTGTGTTGCATCCCACAATCGAGATGGAGTGAGTAGACAGCAATCAGTACTACTATTGAGTCAATTAACAACGAGTATAATAGAAGAAATGATTGAAAAGGAGAGGTGTGATGGTGAATACAATATGTCTTCCTTTCAGGGAGGAGATCTAGATGTGGGTATCATGTTGTTCTATCTAGCTAGTTTTTATCCTTGAAAATTTATCCTTAATAGATTTAATCCTAGTAAATTCACTTCGACTACTATGTAAATATCTGTAAAAGGAAAAATATAACAATAATTCAACAGGTGCTTGGATCAGAGCGAGTGTGCCTGTGCACGGAGGGATTCGGAAACAGGATGTGCACACTCGAAGGAATCAGCGACCGAGTGAGGGAGATGGGGGATTCCCTGAATGGTCTCTTCCTTCTCAGGACATTCCTCCCGATATCTCAGTGTGCATGCTCTACATCGACAATGCTCTCTCGATGAGAGCCCTGCAGGAGATGATGAGTGCAGAGAATGAAGTGAGGGAGAAAGATTCACTTTCAAATTACCTCAGAGTGATTACTCTTTTTTTCAAATTAAATAATAAATAAACCGACCTCTGAATCCTCTTTGAGTTGAATGCATCGGGTGCTGGAGGCCACAAGACTCTGCTGTATGGGCATGCAGTGCAGTTGAAACACGTCCAGAGCGAGATGGTATGCCTATTTGTCCCTCCTTATCAATTCACAATACATAACTTGCAATTCAAAAACATGTTGGATATTTTGAAATCGATCATAGAATTGACCTCTTTTGAGCGCTATATAAAGTTGATCACAACTGCGCTCAATTTGAGCGAATGTGGGCGTGAACTCAAATAATATTCTCAGTATCTCGCTTGTCTCTCTTCGTGTTCCTCCAATGACAAACTGGCATTCGATGTGGGTGTTCAAGAAACGAATGAGGGTACGTTCTCGGTTTGCAAACGATCCTTTTCATTTATCAGAAAAGAGGTTGCCCTAACTATTGCAGGAGAGGCGTGTTGGTGGACGATTCATCCGGCATCCAAACAACGATCAGAAGGAGAGAAAGTGAGTGAGAAACAGATTGAATCCGTATCTTCAAGTTCTCCACATAATATCATTAAAATATAATCAATCAATTAACCATTCGATCGATATGCAGAAATCAGTACTGGTGCAATTATCGAAATTGTAGGTTCGCGTGGGAGATGATGTCATTCTGGTTTCTGTGGCTACGGAAAGATACCTCGTGAGTTAAACATTCCGTTCAAACCCTTTCGATAGTCTCGCCGGCTTCTTTTTTGTACTCCAACGGGGAGAGAAATGTAGAATATCTTGAATGGATTCTCTATTTTCCTTGCAGCACATGGCATACAGCAAGGGATACCTGGTGATCGCCTCCTTCCATCAAACTCTCTGGAATATCGGGAGTGTCTCTTCAGGCAGCATCCGAACGAGAAATATGGGTAACTGCTTTTAATTCAGACTAGAAATTTTTTTGATGTCGAATTGTGCTATAATCAATGTTTCGAATAGTGGTCTTCATAATTGTTCTCCATTTTTTTCAAACCTTTCTCTTCATGATCAACTTCTCAATTTGTAATCTTCGCCGTGATCAGGCTATCTCTTCGGTAACGACGTCGTTCGATTCTTCCATGGAAACGACGAATGTCTGACGATTCCCGAGAATTGGAGTGAGCATCCACAACACAAGTGAGTCATTCCAGTTACACGCAGAGCGTGGATCACAGTCACATAATTGAATACTATCTTGTATACTTCTCCCCTTCATCATCATCATTGCAGCATGGTAATCTACGAGGGAGGATCATCCGTCACTCAGGCTCGATCACTATGGAGAATCGAACCGATTCGAACCAAATGGCATGGAGCACTGATGGGATGGGAACAGGTGAGGAAGGGTGGACAAAGACCGTATCATTTCATTCTTTATTCAATATATTTTTTAAAAGCAGCGTTGGAAACTCGAAGCTTTCACTAGGACATTATGGACAGCTCTTTTGTTATTTAGGTCTTCGTTTTGTGCTCTCCCGAAACGCTATTGATCTCTGCAGGTTTTTCGCGTGCGACACATCACATCTGGGCGATATCTGGGAGTAGTCGAGAATGCAGTGCAGTTGTACCACAAGGCACGTACCACTTTTTATCATGCATTTTTGGTATCTTATTATGAACACGAAGTATAAGAGTATGAAAGACCTTTCTTCTACGCGCAATGATCCTAGATGAATCTGCAGAGTCCGTAAATCGGAAAAGAGTCGATCATTTTCTTAATCTGTTTTTGTTTTCAGGACAAAGCGGACTATGAGTTGACAGCCTTCGTAATGTGCCAGAATAAAGTACGTATCTCTTGTTGCCTTCGGTGGAATTGAATTGGACATCTAACGCCAATTACTTCGTATTTGCACGATTTCATCGTTCTACCAATACAATATTGATCATACGTTGGTTTCCCCGCAGGACCCGAAGAAGCAGATGCTGGATGAGAAGGAAGAGGAAGGAATGGGCGTGGCCTCCATCGTCTATGGAGAGACCAATGTTTTCCTCCAGGTCAGATATCCTGATAAATAGAGAGCGGAGAGGAAGAGGGAAGACCGCTCTGTGCGACGAGGAATGAGATTTTCTCTTCCGGAAGAATGAGAGGGTGGGGAAAGTCTTCCGGAAGACCAGTCTCGTAAAACTTGCTATGGTGAAAATCGAGTCCGTATTTCATGCAAATGCATCTAGTCGTATCCTAATACCATATTTAAACTATTTTTTCACAAAATTTCTCAAAAATCCGCTCTAAAATGCTCTAAAACAGCATTTTTCCTGGCCCTACTCTTCCGGAAGACTTTGAACTTTCCCCTCCCTCTTCCTCATTCCTCGGTCTCTCCCTCAAAAGAGCGGCAGAGTCTTCCTCTTCCTCTTCCTCTCCGCACTCTACTGATAAATCAGAAAAAGTTATCTCTCGATATTCTCAAGTATCTAGGAAGATGGTAATACGAGTATTCTTTCTTTATTGTTTCAATTTCAGCACGTCAGATCTCAGAATTGGCTCTCGTATCAGACCAATGAAGTTACCAAGAAAGGACTCGGAAAGGTGCGAAATACGAATCACTGCCATTTTAGAATGTGATTCGAGGATTTTAATTGTTCTACTCTATATTACATATATTGAAAACCACATAAAATGTTGTAGGTGGAGGAGAAGAAAGCGGTGGCTCTCAAGGATGGGCACATGGACGATTGCTACACTTTCTTCATGGCATTGGAACAAGAGAGCAAGTCTGCGAGAGTGAGTCATTCATTCTGCGGGGTTTCTTCCGTGGTCTCAATACCTGTGGCCTTCAAGTGCAAACGCAAACGTTCATTTATTTGAGGTGATCAGGAAATGTTCCTCCGTCCTCAATCGATTCCTCAAAGGAATTGAAGCGCTGCAAATCGAAGGAAGTCAATCGATAGTCTGGCAGAAAATCGATCTGAAAGAGGCGAGTGACAGACAACGATCTCACTATATTCATACTTCAATGTTCCACAAACTATTCTTGCCGTTGCGTATTTACAACTTCTTGAATAATACAGTCAGAAGGGAAGTGTCTCAGACGCTGTAAGTCTGATTATACAATCTGATTGCTTGCAGGTGCTGAAACTGATGGAGGATCTCATCGAATTCTTCGCTCAGCCATCAGAGGATCAAGGTATTTTCAATTTTATCTATTCTTCAGTGAAAGAGTGAGTATATACTGAATTCGATTGTAGATTTCGAAGAGAAGCAGAATCACCTGAGGACTTTGCGATCTCGCCAGGATCTATTCCAGGTGGGAAAAACAAGGAATTCTCGAATCAGAGCAATATATAGGAATACTTGAAAGAGTGCAACAAAATGTCAATAATTGAAAATAGTTTCTCAAGCAACATTAATTGTTCTCAGGAGGAGGGAGTACTCAATATGATCCTCGATACCATCGATAAATTCTCTCAAATGGAGGCTCTGCCCGATTTCGCAGGAATAATCGGAGAAGAGAATCACGTATGAAAGTTTTACCCGAATTAAGCATAATAATGTAATGGTTGAAGGAGAAATGGGAGCAGATCTCGACGTATCTCTATCTTCTCGTCGCCGCGATGATCAAGGCATTCTTTTGATTCTATATTTGATGCATCGTATGACTAATCAATCTTAGTCGTCCGTCAATTCCATTTCTTCTCAGGGAAATCACTACAACTGCGCCCAATTCGCAGCGGCAGCGCGACTCGATTGGCTTTTTGGCCGTCTCTCCAATCCACAATCTGCAGAAGGAATTCTAGACGTGTTGTACTGCGTACTCACTGAGTGAGTTACCATTGATTAGTTGATCGAGAATGTAAAAATGATCGATTCCTTCTCATTTATTGGTATCTTCTTATGCACAATTATCAGATCTCCCGAGGCTCTCAACATGATCAACGAGGGTCATATTCTCTCTGTGATAGCACTGCTAGAGAAGGCGAGTTCCATCTCAATCTTCCTCAGCAATCTCTTTTTTCTTATTTACTAAATCGATAGTGGGGAATTGAATAAGACAACGAAAATATTCCTGCAGTACAAATTGTATTTGCTATGCATTTTAATAATTAATTAATTACAGGTCGGTCGTGATCCGAAAGTACTCGATGTGCTCTCTTCTCTATGCGAGGGAAATGGAATGGCAGTTCGATCTTCTCAGAATATGATCACTCAGCATCTTCTTCCCAGGAAGGATCTACTACTGCAGACCAAGATGAAGGATCACGTGTCATCGTCAGTCCACAGTATTAAGCGCCAGGCAGTACACGGACAAAACCGAACAGCGCACCAAATACTTTAATTGTCTATGAAACATGAATGAATCGACCACTTGCGTGCTTCGAAACAGATTAGGATCATTTGTGTTTCACAAACACTATGAAATGGAAACGGTTTTAGAGACCCAATTGTTCTATGTTTCACAATTGGTTCATATTAAAACTCGATACAGTAAGCTAAAATTCCGTGCAAGAGCAAATTCGCTGCTTTTTGAATTTGAAAATGAGCGCGAAATGGGCATTTGCTTTTGCACGGGGCTTAATACTGTGAGTCTATATCCAGTTTATGAGAAACGCAAATTCTACGTATAAGCATAGAAACATCAAAGAGTGGAGTGAAGGAATGGATGTCGAAGGGAAGGAGATTCTCATCATTTCAGAGTGATGCCCAATGTTCTCGTGGGTGTCGTGGAGGGGTCTTCCCTCTTCAAGAAGTGGTACTTCGAAGCGGAAGTTGAACACGTTGAAACGATGACTAAGGTCACTCAATTTTCATTTGCTTTTATTCCCTGATTTATCTTCAGACAAAATATACAATAGTGATAGATTCCAATGATCTAAATACGATAACTGAGACAGAGCTGTTGAAGGAGGAGCCATATCTACGAGTTGGATGGGCCAATTCGGTGGGGTTCAAGCCTTTTCCTGGATCGGGAGATCGATGGGGATGCAATGGAGTGGGAGATGATTTCTACTCCTATGGATTCGATGGACAATACGCTTACTATGCTGGAAAAGCGAAGAAGGTCAACATTTTTGCAACTTTTTTCCCTTTCTCCTTATCTCTTTTGATAAATTCGACATTTTTTTCTAATAATTAAAAACGTGCTCAGATCTCTCAACGATCCCTTCGGAAGGGAGACATCGTTGGATGTGCCCTTGACTTGACTACTCCAGAGATTCGATTCACTCTCAATGGACAACCAGTTAGTTTTATCCCATTCTTTTTTTATCTATTATCCAATCTCGCAAATAATACTCCAAATGCTAAATAATTTCATTTCCAGCTGGCAGCAGTCTTCAAGAATTTCAACACAGACGGATATTTCTTCCCCGTGATGTCGTTGTCCGCCAAGGTCTTCTTCTTCTTCTTCATCTCAACTTCCATAATCATTTTAATTTTATTATACAAAACAAACAATAACATGTTTTTGTAAACATGTGATGGAGTGTATAATATTTCAAATTTATGAATTCTCTCTGACTATGCAGGTCTCGTGTCGCTTCGTCTTCGGAGGAACGGAGGGTCGACTCAAGCACGGTCCTCCCCACTCATTCTCGGCCATTTTCGAGGCTGCCACTGGTACGTTATCCTCGTTTTACAAAGTAATGTAAGCATGCCAATTTACCATTGTATTGTTAATGAAAACTTTAAATATCTGCAAACTACTAAAATGAGAATGGAAATTCTAGACAAGATCGACATCTACGAGTGTCTCTCATTCGGCGACGTCGCGAAGGCAATCTATGGAGGACCACAGAAGATCATATCGTAAGTTTAAACTATTATTGTCAAGTTTATAACAATCAACATGCACTTATATGAGGAGGGATAATTAACGAAGAGTTTTCCGAAATAAATATTGATCATTTCCCATGCCAATCACACCAGGAGAACTAGTTGTCTCTCAGGCACGTCGATCCCTTCGTTCCCATTCCGATCGACATCAGCTCAGTTTCCCTCCCTCACTTCGCAATGGATGCTCATACCAAATTCGCAGAGAATATTCACGAGGTTCGCTCGTTTCCCGTGCTTGTCCATCTAGGATTAGAAGGCAATTGAAAGAAATGAATAAATCATTTGGAATTCGAATGAACAATCAACAAATTGTAGAATTGGGCACTGCGAAAGATCGACATGGGATGGTCATATGGAGAGGTGATTTATGATGTTTTTATGATAGCTTTGAATAATATGGATTTGAGGTGCGAAATGAGCAACTGAGGAGACATCCTTGTCTCACGACGTTCAATCGACTGCCAGATGGAGAGAGGAAATACAATCTGGACGTTGCTCTCGGCACTATCAAGTGAGTCAACCTAAGATTCCATCGCATCCATTCCAATTAACGATCTATTATTGTGTTTGCAGATACGTGGGGAAGTAAATGTATAACTCAACTTTGCAGGTCGATTGAGGCTCTCGGGTATCACATCATCTACGATGACCCACCCATCAGATTGAGGCCAGTGAGACTCACACCAGCGTAAGTCCAGAAGGACATTACATATATTCTTATTCAGTAAAGGAAGCATTTTTGGTTCGGGTGATGTAATTCCCAAAAAAAAGAGATGACTGAATGGACTAAACCATGCAAGGCTAATTTGAACAATATTTCTTCAAAAATATATAATATAATAGGTACACACAATCAAATCAATACAAACCGGCCCCACTCGACACGAAGGAAATCGAATTGGGAGAAGAGATGGAACCGTTGATTGAGGTGAGAGACACGAATAACTGTTCCCAAATACAGTAATGAATGTTCAAATTATCCTAGTAAACATGTTTACATGTAAAGTGCTTATGCAGGGTTCATAAATATTGAAACTGTATCATGATACAGTATCTTTTTCCTCGTCTCACCGCTCCACTCGAGCAAATCTCCAGAAATGAGATTGCTGGAGCGCCGCCAATTTTACTCTCTGACACGCTGTGTATCATTCTCCTTTTCAATAGGCGCTCGCGAAGAACATTCACAACATTTGGGCGAGTGACAAGATCAAACGAGGATGGACTTTCGGAGTGAATGAGGTCTCAATTTTTTTTATTTTTCAGTTTCCTGGGCAAATAAATAAGTGTTTAAAATTGCAGAGTGCAGATTCGAGTCAGAAGCGATCTCCCCATCTCGTCCCTTACGAAATGGTCGATGCACAAATCAAAGAAGTCAACAGAGAAGATGCCATTGAGAGAATCAAGTACGAATCACAATTGATCATTTAGGGTTATTGTTATATAAATGTACGGAGTAAGCGAACTGGATCAGATCATAATTTCATTATTGATAAGTGAAGCAAGAAGGGGAGAAGTGCTAATCAGATTCTTTCTTCAGATCCCTCCAACTCTTCGGTCTTTTCCTCGAAGTTCCAGCAAGCGAACACGACGAGGGTCAGCCATTACATTCATTCACATATGAAGCATGTTATAAATCAAAATAATTGAAATCTCTTTAGCTGCTGAGCGTGAGATGGCCACTCGACGAGATCACACGAGGACTTATCGAGCAGAGGCCACTTACGCTGTCAATTCGGGCAAGTGGTGAGATATCCTCCTATCAAACTATTCCACTGATCACGATCATGTAAAGAGATTGTATGCGATAAGGTATTTCACCAGCAATGAAATTGGCGCAGGTACTTCGAATTCGAGCTAATAACTGCTGGCTTCATGAAGATTGGATGGATGGACATTGCTGGTTTGTTCATAGTTAAAAATATTCCGTGATCATTAAATTAACATGGGATACTTGCAAACGGTGAATCTCAGCCTCTCCGGATTGTCAACTGGGAAACGACGATCGTTCGTATGCATTCGATGGATTCCTTGCTCGAAAGTGGCACCAGGGAGCGGAAACATACGGAAAGGAGTGGAAAGTGGGGTTGAAGCTATCGTTGAAAGATTGCAATTCCGTAAATTGAAGATTGGTGACGTCATCGGTTGTTTCCTCGATCTGAACGACCGGACGATCGCCTTCTCTCTCAACGGAGAACTGCTACTCGATCCATCGGGATCGGAGATGGCATTCGACAATGTCATGATTGGTCTGTTTTCTCTTTATCTATTATCCATGATCACGTTGATCAACCGACAGTGAGAGAAGATAGTATCAGTAGAAACTGCAAATCCAATTTGCCTTCTCAATTGTTATCCATATTAATATTGCAGGGGAGGGACTGGTTCCTGCGATGACTCTCGGTTCTGGTCAACGATGCAAGCTAAACTTCGGCCAGGATTCAAATTCTCTCAAGTTCTTCACCACTTGTGGACTACAGGAGGGATACGAACCATTCTGCGTGTGCGTTCCTTTCTTCTTGCGAAAGGCTACATTTCGGCTAAACTATACAGACTTGTACTTCATATTTCTGTCATTCATCTGTTTACGCTACTGTATTTCTCAAGTGATGAGGGGATCCATTGCACAGAGAGACGCACTCATGATGCTGACCCCTCGCTCTCTCCTTGCAGTAACATGTATCGTCCGATGCCGATGTGGTTCGCCAAGCATCTCGCTCGCTTCGAAGACATCGCCTCTTCTGATTCTGCCCTCGAAGTCTCCAGAATCCCCGCGACTGGAAACTCCCCTCCTTGTCTCAAATTGACACAGAAGGTTCGTTGATAGTACTGTAAAATAAATTATTAAAAAAAAGTATTTGATCACATGCCAAATTTGATTGTGTTGTTTCGAGTATCAGTTTGGCGATCTTCGTTCATTTTCATAAAATGACTCAAACTCTTTCATTGAACAATCATATCATCTCTCTCTTTATCAGGCGACAACTTCTGAAGGTTCGAACGTGGAAAAATCGAAGATGGAATACATAAGGCTCTCCCTGCCTGGTAACCAAATATATTCATCTTAGTAACTCAGCTATTTTTTTCAGTCCGATGCAACGATCAATTTGTTCGCAACAAGGACAAAGAATCGATTTTCCGTCAACTGAAGGTTAGGCGTTGCTACTTATATTCTATCTAAATTTGGAATCCAAATTCGGAATCTCTTAAAAACTCGATTGAATTGTTGCATCGTGTAAATACTTGAATTCTCTTTGAGGAATACCGTCCTCCTCGTTCGGGATCCATCGCCAGTGGATACAAAACCATCGGAATACCCAAGGAATTCGAGAGCGACAACAAGAAGGTTCAATCTAGTGTTGAATAGGCACGACCTCTCTGAGGAAATGTCCTTGTGGTGATCGGTTTGGAAGAGGGATAATGGGCGTCATATTCAGAAGTCGATCTCTCGTACTCTTCTCTCTGCCTTCAGACAGGGATCGGATGGATCAGACGAAGAAGCCAGTCAGTTTCTGTTCTATTCTACTTTCTACATTTCAAAAATTAGTTTCGGATAAGCTTCCGATAATTGTTGGAGTAGTAGTAATATGGAAACGTAATAATGATTGGATTTCAGCGAGTAATCGTAGTAAGCAGGCTTCCTTCGATGAAACTGCAGAGTACATCAATCCTGAGAGCGGAGCTGTCAGGTATCCAACCATTCTTTCTTGAAAACAGATATCTCAAAATCGCAACATATTGTTTCCCTCGACTGCAATAATTGTGCCCCTCCCACTTCCCTCGATTGGCGTGTGCTGAGACCTCACTACTCGATTCCTAACCGATTGATTCGTTCTGAGCATCGTCCGTCGAGTTTTCTTCTCTCACTCGATCAAATGCGTGTGTGATTTTAGACAGCGACGTCGCATTGCGACTCTGATGAGTTTCGGTGTGACTTCGTGGGAAGACTCCGTGATCACTTGGCTACGAGACGAAAACGAAAACCACGAGGAGGTCTTAACCTCAGTCAGGTCTCTCTCAACGATCTCTGATCTTTGATCTTTGATCTTTCTCTCGTCGTCGTATGGTGGCATCACGCTACGAATATTGGGAGGAGTACTGTAGCGATGACTAACACACCCTAACCCCCTTGTACTCAGCTTGTCAACTTTCTCGTTGCATCACAGTTGATTATTAAACGTCGCCTCTTCCTAATCCTTTTCCTCACTCTTCGCTGCGCCTTCCTAACCCCTCAATCACTAACTGATCACGTGGGACAGACTCCCATTCCCTCTCTGAGATGGAGAGTGGAGAGATCTCGTCTGTCCTTTCTGAAGCTGTGTGTGCAGCCTCGCCATTGCACTCGCATCTCTTCGTCCTGATTCCTCTTCTTTCCCTGAGAGATGGATGATCTTTGAGGGAATCTCTGCTGGATATGCCCCATGAGGAACGAGCTGCAGCTGAAGATCAACTGAGGGAGATCATGGAGAGGGAACGACCAGCGAAGAAGAGTGGCATCCTAGGAAGACTCAGAGATGTCTCCCACGGTCGACAGAAGAAGTGAGAACTGCTTCATACGAGTGCTCCCTATGCTTCTATGGCATTCATCTACCAATATTACACTAATTGAGAACCGGTATATTCAACTCGATCTCAATTAATTAATTTCTGAACAATTAAATTTTCATAATTTAGTATTGAGTGATTAATCAATTATTGCTTCTAGTGCTCATTTCCTTTCATTCCTTGACTACCCCCTCCCAGAGAGGGTAGTAAAGAACTCTTTTCCCGTTCTGTGCATGTTATTTCGTGTCTTCTTCCATTCTTTCCTTCTCTGCTTCTAGTCGCGACTCGAAGGAAAGAGAAGGCATCGTGAGACCGGGATCCCTTAGGAATGCGAAGAACAACTCGAGGAGTTTCGATGCAGGAGCTATCGAGGCAGACATTCAGATTGGAAGTGGAGGGAAGGATGTACTCGGTGAGCAACAGTACACTTCATTCCTTGCAAGTTGAGTACGAACATTCGAACAGGAAGAATTTTTTGAACTTTGCAACTTGTTGGCGAGAAGCAAAACAAATTGGATTTGAGTGAAACCGTAAGTTGTATGCAAAATAAGACTAATTTAAGCTCCTGCAATCCCCGAGATGCCCTCCTCTGGTCCAGGCAGACAGGCTACCATAAAGAAGGGATCGATGAAAAAGAAGAAGACGAAGAAGGACTTGGTGGTGGTGGAACCAACTAAGGTACGAGAAGAGTAGATTAACATTCCTCCACTGGCCTTCAATCTCATTGACGATGATTGTTGATTGCAGCGTGGGTCGATCATGCCTACGGAGACTCTCCCAGATGGAAGTCCCGTCGAGAATGACTCCCTCGCCCTTCTCGCTCTCAAGGATAAGGTAGGCGTCAGTATGAATTTGACAATAATACAATAATGAAGCACGCATATTAATTGGCAAATAGAGTATTGAATTCCATTGGCTGTTTGTAGGTGGACGAGTTCTACTACGGAGTGCGAATCTTCCCGGGACAAGATCCTGCCAACGTATGGGTCGGATGGGTCACCCCACAGTAAGGGATTAATAGATTTCGAATTTTCTGAATGATCGAGAAATACGCCGCGTTATGTTGGCCAGAAGCATTCGCTTCAAAAGCCACTCGCGAGAATGCATGTAAATGCGAGATAGTTTTCTTTCTTTCTCTACACTCTCTTACCTCTCGCCCTGACCCAGTAGAATGCCTTGCAATGCTAATGATTATGTCAACCTAATTGCAAAAACTCTCGTGATAATCAGATACCACTACTACCACGACAACTTCGTGGGTTCCATCGGAGTGAGAAGGTGCAGATTCAACGAGATGGACCATCACCACGTCACTTCCGAGAGGTATTCTATCTTCCATATCAATCTTGCTGTATCTAGAAAAGTGCACTCAATCAGGTTCAAAATGGTGTGTATTTGAGCGTGGAGTACCGAGGTTGCTACGTCGTCAATGCTGCTGAATTGCTCAGTAACATCAGCGATGCTGGAAGCACCAAGGTTAATACATACAGATTTTACTATTTTAACGCTTATTTCAATTGTGGTATCATCCATAATCTTATGCAGGTCACTGGCACTCTCATTGGCTGTGTCATCGACACTTCCATCGGCGAATTGACATTCCAAGCTGCGGGACAGGACACTGGAGTCAAGTTCAAGGTACTATTGGGTCATTATGTCCTTCTACACATCAACATTAAGAATGGAATCTCCGTAACTCCGTTCTGTATCGATAAGAGTACTAAGAGTCTCTTTGATTTCAGTTGGAGCCGGGGGCGATGCTCTTCCCTGCTGCTTTCGTCACTCCGACGACACAAGAAGTTCTGCAATTCGAACTGGGACGAATCAAGGTACACAATTGACGAATCTAGAATGTTCTTCCACCAATGATTCATGCACTGTTACATTCTTAACAAACTGTAGCCATTTCACGAGAATTATTCTTTGCAGTACACGTTCCCTCTGTCTGGCACAATGTTCTCATCGATGCAGGTACTCCCACCTTAGGCATTCGTTCCTTTCGTATTCTTATCGATAACCACTCCAATTCATTAGAAATCGCTTCTTCCCTCGTGTCCTCCTCGATTGACAGTGGAGAGACTCGTTCCCATCTACTGGGCGAGAGTCCCAAATGAAACACTGAGAACGACAAGTCTGAAGCTCAGCGAGACAAGAGGTCTGTACCTTCCAACTCCATTTTTGTGGATGCAATAGATCTGATTGTGTAATCCCAGGATGGTCTGTCCTCTGTGATGATCCCGTTCGAATCATGGCAGTGTATGTCCCTGAGAAGGACGTGGCATTCGATGTACTCGAGATGATCGAACAGGTAATACTCTATCCACCAACATTCACTTTCTTCACTCCTCTAACTTCACAATTCAGCCCGAATTTCTCCCCTTCCACAAGCAGACGATGGATCTGTACTGCAAATTGGCCAGTCACGGAAATCATAAGGTATCATCCATTTTTTGCGTAAGCGCTTATCTGTGGTATGAAAAGAACAGTTAGATGCACCTTCTTGCAGGTTGCGCACACTCTCTGCCATCATGTAACCGAGGATCAGATCATGTACGCGGTCATGAGTCACTGTGAGTACACCTATTCTAGGGGAGGGGGCTGATCGAAGAACGAAGAATTGGCAGTGAATGAGGCAGACTTCAACCACATTGTTTTCCATGAATTTGTTGGAAAAAATCGAAAATATTTTGACTGACTGTAAGTGAATCAATAAATTCCCTTTGCAGCCCTCGCCGGTCCCCTCCGTCAGGGATTCCACAACTTGCTCATCGCCACTCATCTCTCTTCGCATTCAGCAGCAAGAGAGAGTATGGCGAAGGAGTACATCGTCCCCCTGGTCAAGGTACTCCCCCCCCCCCTCCTCCCCCCTCCCCCCCCCCTTCTCTCTTCTCTATCGATACTCTTTGCAGGATCTGAACGAGAGAAATGTCTTCGATCCCGATTGCGAGACGAGGCATCCACAGGTTTATTATTCTGGATTAATTTCTCCTTCTAATATCTTGCTTTAATATTGTGAATGTACATGTAATTATCACGATCTCGTCGTCTCAGATAATGAGTGAGTCGTACACAATGACTCCCGTGATGGTCTCCGATCCTGTCAAGGAAGTCGAGATGGCGTACGTTATCTTCGATACACTTCGAAGTGTTGAATCTCACGACAGGATTCAACATATTCAAAAAAAGCTGGAAGATAATTAAACATGCTAATTGCAGTGTGAGTCGTAAAGAGGAGGACATGCGTCTTCTTCCTCCCTCCATCGATCTCGCCCTTCTCAAGAACCACGTCGTGGCCAGTATGACTATGGTGAGCACTCCATACACTGAATCCATAAAGAGGATGAAGAAGAGATCTGATAAAATAAAGTAATAATTGGAAGGATTCCGTGACTGCTCTCAATTGTAGGCGACGAAGCATGCAGTGATGAACTGTCGAGATCTCATTGGAGGATCCAATCTCAACCACTTCGAGTAAGCATCATTTTACTCCATCACAAACATGCTATATCTTAATTCAGTACCCTAATATTTTGTTTGGCTCAAAAGTGAGTGACTTCTCAGGCCTCTCCTCAAGCTCTTCGACGCTCTTCTCGTCATTGGACTGATCGATAACGAGGAAATCGAGCAAGTTCTCAAGCTGATCCATCCTCTCGCATTCGATGAGACTTACGAATCTGGTGAGCATTCCAAGGAAGAGAGCCAGTGACTCTTGAGACTTCAGTATTTCCTTTTCCGTGGGATATTAGAGATCAAAGATCACTTGAAGGGACGACTCAGAAGGGACTCACAGAGATAGAACTATCCGAGGGAGTGAGACTGCAATTGGTCTCTATACTCGATCATTTCTGCGATATTCAACTAAGACACAGAGGTAATATTTTTTTGCATTTTCATAGCAACAAGCAAATGCATGTTAATTCTGACAAGTGACATGTGAGTAATAACCATTGAAATATCTATAATAACAACTAAAACCCGTTGTTTAGTGGTCTCTCTCGTCTCGTTCGCGGAAGGATTCGTAGGTGAACTGCAGATGGACCAGTGCAGGAGGTGAGGAGAGAATGGGGAGAGGTCGGATGATACTAATTGAATATCAGGTACATGGACATCAAACAGACTGATATGCCACCCGCAGAAGCTGCAAGGAGAACCAAGGTGAGGGGAGACCGAGGGGTCTGCCATTGCTCCCCATTGCAGGAATTCCGTTGTCCTCCCCGTGAGCAGATGTTCCGATTGCTGCAATGCAAGAAGAAGGAAGAGAACTCGACGATGCTCGACGATGACGTCAGTCCTTGATTCCCTCCCTTGATCTGTGGTCGTTTCCTACCCTCGAAGAGACAATCAATTGCAGGTCGAGTACGATGCGTGTCCCATGCACGAGACACTGCAGGAGAACTTACGGTGAGTCCATTCCATTCTCGATAACTCTACTCATAAACTGCTCCTTCATTCATTAATATTGTGATTGTTGCAGTGACTTCTGCAAGTTGCTCACTCAACGGATTGGATGCAAGGATGAGGAAGAGGAGGAAGAAGCTGTGATGGAGGTACGAAGAGGACTGAAGACACACTCTGTCTGAATCCATCTACTTCGAATTCTAACAATAATGTGATTTAGTTCGAGGATGGATCCTCATGGGTTGATAAACTGGCTCGACTCTTCGTCAAAGTTCCTCCTCCAATCATCGAAGATGACTCGATGTTCGCCAAGGGAACTGAGAACTTCCGGTTCGAACCACTCTATTATTATCAAAAACGGAAATAAATTGTAAAAATGTAATACAAATACCTTGTCTAACATTTGTAAGCAATGTAATTAGACACAATGAAAGCCTTCCTTTCTGTGTGTTCAAAAAAGTATATATTTTTTTCCATTTGCAGTAAGATGATCATCGAGACTCTTCGGAAATGGGCGACTGAGTCATTCATTGAGAGCAGTGACCTAATCAGGAAGATGTTCAGACTACTGCTCAGACAATACTCTGGAGTGAGAGAAGTGAGTAAGAAGGGAAGGGACGCAATAGTTATTCCAACGTTTTTCTGGTTTGTGTTCAACAAATAGAATTATTCTTGATCGATAGATCACGAGAAAGACACCACTTCAGCTGCGCGACGCGATGGCGCAGACGTACGTCCTCCACGAGAGAAACGTGCAGGACGTGGCTGATTTCGTCGTCTACCTCATTCAGATTCGGTCAGCTAACTGTTCATATCAAATAAATGGAAAAAATTGCACGATAATTAGATGGATCTTCTAGTGAACTCCTCACGGTGCAGTTCGAAGCCACAGAAGAAGCAATTCTGAAGAGGGGACTGTGGTGAGCGAATACTTGCCCATTGGGGGCGGCTGTCTTGTTGATTTACGGTTACCTATTGAGAAATAATCGATGACCACATTTTTGAAGTAGTAAATCGATTAGAGTGTATGTTGTGCATTGAAAAGGAGTTTGTGTAATTGCAGGAAATTGATGAACAACCGTATCTTCTTCCAACATCCCGACCTCATGAGACTTCTCTCCGTCCACGAGAATGTGATGACCATCATGATGAATATCCTCACTGCACAACAAGGAGCAGCAGAGCATGATGGAGGAGAAGAAGGTGAGGATGAGAGAGACTATCCCTTCCCTTGCTGATTCATTGTCCTTCCTCCAGGTCCCGATCAGTCCACTCACAAGGATTGCTCTGAAATGGTCGTCGCTTGCTCTCGATTCCTCTGCTATTTCTGCAGAACTTCGAGGCACAATCAAAAGGTGCGCAAAAAGGGAATTGAAGGGAATGAAAAAGGGAATGATTCAGGCGATGTTCGAGCATCTTTCCTTCTTGCTCGACAATGCTACGATGCTGCTTGCCAGACCATCACTCAGGTACAGACACACTTACACTCCATCCATCACAATCTATTCGTGTTCGCAGAGGTTCCGTTCCCCTGGATGTCGCCTATTCTTCCTTCATGGACAACAACGAACTGGCACTCGCACTGAAGGAGGAGGAGCTAGACAAGGTGCACAGTACTGTATCTCTCTGATTACTCGATCGATTGTAGGTCACAGTGTATCTCTCCCGCTGTGGACTACAGCCAAACTCGGAGTTGATCACTAAGGGATACCCGGATATCGGATGGGATCCCGTGGAAGGAGAACGGTACTACCAACTCATATCCAATTATAACTATTTTCTTTCTTTAATGATAATCTCTATGGTACTTTGTATATCCTAATCGATATCTTCAGCTACATCGACTTCCTTCGTTTCTGCGTGTGGATCAATGGAGAGAACGTTGAGGAAAACGCCAATTTGGTCATTCGACTGCTCATTAGGTCAGATACAGTTCATTTTCAATATAAACAACATTTCTAAACATGCTTAATCTCAAATTCCAATCCCCACTGCAGACGACCGGAATGTCTGGGAGTGGCACTGAAGGGAGAAGGACAGGGACTTTTCGCCGCTTTCAAGGTTTACTATTTGGTTTATTGAATCAAGAAAACGAAGATTGATCTAGTCCCAAACACATTCTTCCTATCTAAACAGTGCAAAAAATGCACCAATGCCGATTATTAAAGGAGGCGATCGCTCTCTCGGAGGACATTCGAATCATCGAGGAAGCAGCAGGAGCTGCAGTGCATGGACTGAAGAGTCCTCTCCTGCAGGTGTCAATGACCTACCCCAATCCAGAGACTGAAGGTAGACATTGTCTATACTCTGTGGTAGCAGGAATAATTCCTTCTGCTCAGTAAAGAAAAAAAACGACACAGAGTATAAGGGTGTTTCAATCGTGCAGGTGAGGACTACATCGACCTCGGGGCGGCCACTCTCGACTTCTATTCTTCGCTCGTCGATCTACTGGCCAAGTGCGCCCCTGATCCACTCACCATCCAGGTACCTCCTTCTCCTCTCCCTGTCCCCTTCTTCCTTCTCATCTTCTTCCTCTTCCAGGCTGGCAAGGGAGATTCAGTGCGAGCTCGTGCAATTCTCCGTTCTCTCATTTCACTCGACGACCTTGGTCATATTCTCTCTCTTCGATTCGTCATTCCCAATCTCAATGTGCAGGCTGATGGTGAGTATCGAGGAGGAAAGGATGAGACCTTTCCATATTCACATCACGTACTCGTAACGTATCGTGAGCGTATTGTAAATGATCTCGTCGTCCCTCTATGTATCTGCATCTCCCTCTGTTTCCTTCCGTTCCTTGCACTGCTCGTCAATCTCCTCTCATTTCAGTGCACGATGCAGATTTCGAGCTCGGAGGCATGTTTCCTTGTCCTTCTCTAGCTGTCGTCTCCTTGCATGATTCACTACACTTCCACTCACTAATGATATTCTAATGCCTTGGAAGGATGAAGAATTGAAGAAAAAATTCTCATTTCATCGAGAGACATCATTCTTCGTCCTCATATTATGATTATAAACTAATAGCAATAACATCAATATCACGTGTAATTAATCGGATTGTCGTGACTAGAGCCCCCGTCTATTCAGGTTCCTTCCCTGCTCCAGTTCAGTCGAAGCCCTCCACCTGCTGCTACGCCACTCACTCGTTCTCATTCGCTGCTCTGGCAGCTGAGATGCACACTGCACAGAAGATTTCAGTTTTCCCCTCGAGGGAAGTAATGAAACCAGAGAAGAGAATGAGCATCGTCAAGGGAGTGAGGAGACAAATGACGAAGACGAAATCAGTCGAAGTTTCCTCCTCTGCCAATTCATCCATCAAGACTTCCTCCTCCACTCAAGATGTCGTCTCCAAGTCGAATAGCGTCGACAAGAGTGGAGAGAAGGAGAAGAAACAACTGCAGAAGACAATCTCCCAAGTGGTGATCGACTCGAAGTGGACACCGAAGAGGGGGAAGAGACCCAGACTACAGCGAATGCAGAGGATACAGCAGTCACCTGGGAATACCAATGGAAAGGAAGAGTGTGAGAGTTTACAAGACTAATCAATAATCGAGTAAAATCCCCTGACTAAACGTGTGACCTAGACCTGAGACTGCTCACGAGCTAACGATTGAATTCATGTTGAATTATATAATCCATTGACTTCCAAACTTGAGTGATACCAGCGAAAGCCCTCATTGATACACTGTATTGATGGTCTTTGATTTGAATGAGTTCAGACACTGGTCCTCAGCCTGGTCTCCTCCCCAATCACAAGCAGTCCGTTCTCCTCTTCCTCGATCGAGTCTACGGCATCGATTCACAGGTATTTCCTCCTTCTTTTGTGGACGAGAAAAACTTTCTACCTTTTCATCTTTACTAGTTGCATAAAAGTGTCTTCATTAAGTTCCCTTGGTGTCTGAATATATCTCATCTTTCGCACACTTCATTCCCAATCTTTGCAGGAGATGCTCTTCGATCTCCTCGAGCATTCATTCCTCCCCGATCTTCGAGCTGCAACTATGATGGACTCGGTTTGTCCTATCCATCATTTACAATATTCCACAGTGCAGTAATGGTAGTCTTCATTGCAGCCCCGTGCCCTGGAGTCAGACACCGCTCTGGCCCTCAATCGATATCTGTGCAATGCCGTCCTCCCTCTACTCACTGCCCATGCCCACTTCTTCACTGATGCAGAACACCACTCAGCACTACTCGATGCAATCCTCCATACGGTAGGGAAGACACGAATGAACGAGGACTGACTTGGGGCGAAAGACAAGCACGAATGACTACCATTGAAGGTGTATCGGATGAATCGACTGAAGTCTTTGACGAAGAATCAACGAGATGCAGTCTCTGACTTCCTGGTTGCGATCACTCACGAACTACCACCTGGTGAGGGATTCCATCTTGAAAAGAAGCATTCGACGGATGGTCGAAAGAAGTTTTTAGACTTATGGTTCAATGTGGACTAATAATTATCATTTTAATTTCGTAAATAATGCTTGTTGGCTTTCAGGAATGATGATCAAGCTTCTGAAGAAGGTGATCATCGACATTCAGCAGATGCACGAAAACGTCCTCGTACCACTCAGAGTCAGCCTTTTTCTTTCTTGTATTCCAATACACCTAGGCGAAACAAACACTCTTCTCAGAGGTTTTAGGATTTTCAGTAAAAATAAATTATTGCAGATCATGACTCTGCACTACGAACGCTGTGGAAAATACTACGGAACGGGCAATAATTTTGGAGTTGCCAGTGAACAGGTACGAAAGACATCACACTTATCTAGACGAGAAATTGTGACTTATGAATGAAAATATTCTATTGCCAATCTTGAGGAGAAACGTCTGTCGATGCTTCTCTTCTATGCGATCTTCGACTCTCTCGGCTCCAAACCCTACGACCCCGAGTTGTTTGGAAAGGCGCTCCCTTGTCTCACTGCTATCGGTATGTCGATCCTAGAGTAGGCATCTACAACATCCTTCACTTCCATTATATGGACTGGAGATTGAACAAAATGTCATTGAAGGATCTGCGATCTCTCCCGATTATGCCTTGACGACGGGCTCAGATGACATTGCCAAAGTTAAAGTGAGTTATTATTCCAAATCTTCTCACTGCAAAAATATTCTAGGGGAAGAATTCAAGCAATTTTTTGAGCATTTTTGAGTAAATTAATGCATGTTTTTTGCAGGACCAAATGGAAGAGGGAGCGTGGATTCCACGAACTGTTGACGTCAGCAAATTCGAGCTCAATACCGATCTCAATCAGGTGAAATTTCAGAATGAAAACGTAGTAATCTAAATATAAAATTCAGATGTGCGTCAAATTCGCAGAGCACTTCCATGACTCTTGGGCAAGTAGAAAAGTGAGTAATCTCGAGCCTCTCCATTTATTCGGATTTGACCACCGAGCTAAATATTCCCCGATTTCAGCTGGACAAGGGTTGGGTGCACGGCGAACTCTACTCTCGCATCACCAATACTCATCCCAGACTGAAACCATTCAGCCAACTTCGTGATTTCGTACGTTATTGTTTTGTGTACCACACCTTGAGTTCTTTGCTTTCCATTTTTGTGCATATCGAGGTTGAATATTGTTGCAGGAGAAGAACTTCTATAAAGAGCGATGCACTGAGTGCATCAAGGCATTGATTGCATGGGGATTCGCCATCGAAATGGCAGACAGGTGAGAGGACTTCCTTACCATTCCTACTTCATCTCTCATCTATGTTGCTCTTTGACCTTGACCTTCTAAATATTTGAGAGTGCTGATAATGGATTGGCAGTACTTCTCCTTTTCAGAGATGCATCAGATCGAGCGAATGCCGCTCATCATTCATCAGGATCCAGTGCAAAGGTAGACAATTCACAATGATTTCAAATGGATTACCAAGAAGAAATTCGACCCAAAGTATCACAATACTGATTGTGAATGAGTCCTCGATTGTTCTCAGGACTTTTCCCCGAAGCCAATCGACCTTTCATCGATGACACTCGAGAAAGAAATGCAGACTTCAGCCGAGAAGATGGCTGAGCACTCCCATATCATTTGGGCCAGAAAGGTACCCATCATTGTAAATTTTGAAAGAAATTTAAGTTAAGTTCTTTGATCGTAATTTCGCGTGTATTCCAGGTGCTCAATGATCTCTGCACGAAGGGAGGAGGAATGCCGATGACTCTCGTCCCTTGGGATCTCCTCACTGATTTCGAGAGAAGGAAAGACAGATTCAGAGCAACTGAAATCCTCAAGTTCTTCCAATACCACGGATTTCAAATCTACAAGTAAGCGTTGAAACTGCACTGAATTGATGGCATAATTGAAGGCGTCTTCGGTAGTTCGTTACTTAAATGAATTCCAATTTGCAGTCGGAATGATCTGGAGGGATCTCAGACGGAACGTATCAAATCGGATGAGGCCATCCAGAGGAGTTCAGTAGAGAAGAGATTCGCTTTCAATCTACTCGAGAAATTGATCCAGTACCTCGAACAGGCAAGTCCATTGCAGTTTGTGCTGCAGATAACATGATTTTTAAAATATGTAATATTATTCTGTATATTCCTTCATTTAACATTTTTTTTTCGTATTTTTACATGATTCCTTCTAGGCCTCTCTGAAGATGAAGAGCATCAAGCCCTCGCAAGAACTCACAAGGAGAAATTCATTCAAGAAGGAAGGCCAAGACGTGAAGTTCTTTGAGAAGGTAGAGTTCCCCTTGATCTCTAAAGGGAGTGAGGGTATCTCTCAGGTGGTTCTTCCCCTCATGCATGCCTACTTCAATGCCCATCGAAGTTACTTCCTGGAGGGATCTTCCATCGTCACCACTGGAACGGCCAGCAATCGAGAGAAGGAAATGGTCGCCAAGTGAGGGCTGCACCCATTCATTCATCCTCGCAACATATCCTATCTAGAAAGTGTGAAAATCAAAGTCCTGAATAACCAAATGCTGGACATTCAGATTGAATGTTAAATAAGCATACTTTATGTCATGGTTTCAGTCTCTTCTGTCGTCTGGCTGCTCTCCTCCGAATCAAGAATCGTGCCTTTGGATCCGTGGCTAAGATCACAGTTCGATGTCTGCAGGGACTCACTCAGGCATTAGATCTCAGGTGTGAGAACTCAGTCGAAAAGTGTTTAATTGGACTGCTTGAGAACGTTGGTGAAGGTGAACTCGGACATCGTTCGTACTTCCCTCCTCACTTTCTTCAACAACTGCGCCGATGATTTGTATGCTGCTGTGAAGGAATTGAAGGACAACGGTGAGAGAAGAACATGAGAAGTCCATTCTCAATTCACTCCATTCAATCTTGCAAAGAATGAAATTGTGAACAAATTGAGGATTAACCCCCTTTGAGGCCAGTATGTTCTTCTCCGTGGTCAGAATCTTCGATCGTGGATTTCCCTCGAATTCGCCCATCAGATGATCATTCCCGTTCTCACGACGATGTTCAGTCATCTGGCTAGAAATCACTTCGGAACTGATCTACTACGTGAGTTGAATGCATAGTGTGTTCGAAGTGTGTTCGAATCAATCAATACTTTCATGAGTGCGCTAATCCATTCGATCGTTCTTATAATCTCTCTCTATCTTCTTCAGTGGACGACATCCAGGCGGCGTGCTACAAGATCCTCGATTCTCTCTACATGGTCACTAGTCTTTCCTCGACTGCTGCACAGAGAAAAAGCATCGGATTCGAGACTGACAAGTGCGTTTTCAAAGAATTTAAAAATATCGATTATTTTCTCCAAACATTAAAGAAGGAGTGTCAGCAAAGTTGAACTTTTGACGCTGTTATAGCTAGGGACCACAAGGGGTATTGCCGAAATGAAGCTATGTCACCCCAACTATGCTCAACTTGCCCATTGGGATCCAAAAAAGATCATACTTTTGGCTGTTTGTCGATACCTTATCCCAGAATCGTACTAGAGCGCATAAAGTTCGCGAAAAACCGACAACGTAGAACGCCAGAAAAGCGAGACTAGGGAGTGAGGGGCGGAGCCAATTCCACCCCCATCCCAGTCAAAACGCCAAAAATTTGGGTAGAGCTTCGCCCTTTCCGGGTTGTGCCTTACCCCAGTGAGGAGAGACAAAAATGCGATGCAGGCGCGCCCTTTCGTATTTTCAGTCGCTCTCTGCACGCGCCGGGTGAGAGAGATGAAGAAAGAGCCCTCCCAGACTCCGCCCCCTTGCACTCGTTCGCTCGCGTTCTCTCCTTTATGAAATGTTGCGCGAAGAGAGAGCACAAGCGTTATTCTCAACAAAATCGTTCGTTCAAAAAAGAATCTGAAAGCTCTCCCCGAGAGGAATCCCGTGGTTGGTCGACGAACTGTGTCTGACTCCTCTGAGTAGGTCAGAATACATGTTTTGTAGTGAACATAGCTATTACGCACTACAAAACGTGTCTTCTGACCTACTCAGAGGAGTCAGACACAGTTCGTCGACCAATCACTGGATTCCTCTCGAGGAGAGCTTTCAGATTCTTTTTTGAACGAACGATTTGGTTGAGAATGATGCTTGTGCTCTCCCTTTAACACTTTCTGGTGGAATAGCGTCGGAGTCAAGTGGGCGGGGTTTGCGGGTCCTAGTTATAGCAATGACATAGCCAACTCTCCAAAGATCATAGCGCGAGCTAAGAGGGTAGGAACCATCGTTCCCATAGCTCACAAGGGAATGGTAACTGGAGCCCGTAAAATTATTCGATGAGACCTAGTGTGGCTTCATCAGGACCCCGAAGACATCTAAAATCGTTATTCAGAAAGTGCTCAAAAAATTAGTTAGCTTGAAAAAATAATAAACACTGTAATGGTACAGAAGCAGATCCGGCGTTCCCTGAATAAGAATTTACTTATTTTTCAAGCTAACTAAATTTTGTGAGCACTTTTTGAAGAACGAAATCCGATGTATGCAGTGTCCGGATGAAGCCGCACTAGGTCGCATCGAATAAATTTACGAGCTCCAGTTACCATTCCCTTGTCAGTGGTAGAGCAGCTGCCATGTGATCGGGAGGCTGAGGGTTCGATGCCACCCAGATTTTTAACAAATCTTCGAGATATTTGAATTCCCGCACGTCCCTGCCCTATCAAGGACTATCAGCGCCCATGGCACTCTGCCAACTAGTGATAACTCGGTTCAAAATAAAGATATGATTTTGAAATTTTCAGAATGTATCATGGTTATGAAAAGCTTGACCATGATTATGACAGCGCCAAAAGTTTAACTTTGCTGACACTCCTTCTTTAAAACAGTGCATGTAAAGAGTGTTCTCCACAATCAGTATTGTAATCCCCCCTGATTCTCTCCTGCAGACATCGTCCTGGTCTCGGTCAGTGTTTGGCTGCCTTCGCTTCCTGTTTCCCCGTCGCTTTCCTGGAGGGAGAATTCAACAAGAACAACAAGTACTCCGTCCTCGCTAAGAGTCAGGACCAATCAGTGCAGGTTTGTCCTTTTCAAATCTCTTCACTTGTACATTCAATTCTATGCTTCGAACAATGACTTTAGGTGCAAGAGATGCTCAATCAACTCTCAGCTCACATTCCACAACTCGATAAACTGCTCACAGACATGGAACAGGTACACTGAAGACACTAGACGTGTTCATTGTAATGCCTTCTCGATAGGTCGTCGCAAACAACACCCACTACGCTGAGAATCCGAATGTCTACGACGTCGACCTTCCTCTTCTAACGACGTACGTTGGATACTGGTTCAACTATGGACCCGATGGAGCGAAGAGAGAAGGATCTCATCCAATCACCAATGTGAGCAATTTCAAGTAGATTGATTAATTGATAAAGAAATCAATCAATGGTCCTCATTCCCAGGTGTCGTACGAGACAATCAACCGAGTCTTCTCCGTCCTTCTCACGATGATCAAGATGCACGTGGGAGTGGAAGATGCGCCGTGGCTGTGCAGAGTCAGCTGTGAGCATTACCTCATAAGAAGCATACAAATATATTTCAAAAACTGTTTCAGTTTTCTCTGTGCCCATCATTCCGAATGTGACGGCAGATCCAATGAAAGACCACGTCCTTCCCATCGTAGACAGGATAAGGAGAATCGCAGAGAAGGTTCGTCATATTCTCAAGCACAGTTATTCGAAATAACGAAGCAATGGGTGATTCAAGATTATTAATTTGAAGAGCACCGTTAAACATAGAAAATCTTTTAAGTTGTGATAATTTACTCGCAAGGGTATTTTATAAGCACGATTAATTGAAATAGTGCTGCATAATGGTACGAACTAGATTGATGGTTGCAGGCGTTCAAGGAGGAGGAGCACATGCGTACTCATCCAGATGATGCTGATGAGGGAACTGTCGCAGAGGTGATCGCAGTGTGATTCACTCACTCACTCCATTCAGTCTACATCAGCAATGCTCATACTTGCAGGACAATGCTCGTCTGGTTCGTGATTCCTATGCCATCTTCCCCATTCTCATCAAGTACACCGATCTGCATAGAGCTCAGTGGCTAAAGGTAAATTATTGTTTGATAAGTTAAAACAAATAAAAAATATTTATGTGAGGTCATACAAATTGTCATCGATAAATGGGCTTGGTAATATTCGTTAGCAGAGCAGCCAAAGATTGTGAACATAATTGGACGGTTTTCTGTAAAAACTAAACTGCAGGCTCCTTCATGGGAGACTGATCTCGTCTACGAGAATGTAGCCGTCATCTTCCGCATCTGGAGTCACTCCCAACACTTCAAGGTCAGAAGATTACCAGATTTGTCCCCAATTATTCACACATTTCCAAATAATGATATTGCAGCGAGAGGAGCTGAATTACATGGCGCAGTTCGAGGATGAGGGAGGATTGGCTGGGGGAGGAGAAATGAAGACTGGAAAGGCTGCCATTGCAGAGAGGAAGAAGAAGAGGAGAGAAGGACAGGTGAGAGGAGAGAGAGAAGGGATCGAACTGACTGAGGTGGAGAGATGGACTGAGAAGTTGCAATAAGGATGAAGTGAAAACTAACCTGATTAACTGTGACTCAATGGAAACAGGGATTGGCTTGATGTAAGATGATTCTAACTTGTCCTCTAACTCTTCTAACTTGTGTGCAGGAGAACGATAAGATCCTCACCCTCCTTCGTGCTCCTCCTCGTCGAAGTGGACAGAAACCTTTCTTCGTAAGTACCCCTCCGAATGTGGTGCAGGCGGTGTGCAGTCGAGTGTGCCTTTCATCAACTCCGTTTGGTAATCGTCGCCTCCGATTGCAGGTGAAGAAGGACAAGCACGCGAACAGCATCGTCATCGCGTGTCTCAAGAGGATGCTGCCCGTGGGATTGAATGTCTTCGGAGGACGGTGAGGAAGAAGAGAAGGAAGAGGGGGCAATCGGGAAATAATACTTGGAAATCTTTGCTACACTCAAACGAACTGTTTAATACAACTTGATTAACGGGAAAAATTGCAGCGAGTTGGATATCGTGCAGCAGTGCAAGGAGAAGTTCCTGCAGAGGGAAAACGAAGACAAAATCAGGGAATTCATCAAGGGCCTCCTTGAAATTCCCGTGCAGGTCCGTTGGAGATCAATGGTTGTACCACAGTATCAATCTCTTCTTGTAGACTGATCCGACTGACAAGAATGCATGGCAACTCAATCTCTATCGGAAGATAGGGAAGTCTCAGATGAGAGGGAAGGATGAAATGTCCCAAGATGCAGTCATCGAGAAGATCTTCAATATGGGACAAGTCTCGGCCATCCTCCATACGGTACCCTACCCTCCTCTTACCGTACCCTGTCTACTGTGTCCTCCCTACCGTACTCCTGTTGTGTCTCGTTGTGAAGTCCTCTTTCAGTGCACTCGAAGGGACAAACGAAAGCGACGCGGCAAGGTGTGCATTCTTTTCTCGTTCGTTTTTTGTTGTTGTAACCATTGATGTTCTCCGTTCTAGGCTCCACTTCTGCCAGCGAGTTCAATTGATGTTGGTTTAGTAGGCATTTGAGCACCCTAACTCCTTTCCCAGAAATATCACTGCACATCATTCCACACTGCTTCTTCATCACTACAGTAATCCTTGATGGCATACTGTAACCCCCCTTTTTTATGGATGTTGTAACTCCCTGATGGTGCATTCCAGACTGAGCATCCACAAGCCCTGGTAGGTCAAGCATGGCGAAAGGTCGTCTCGACACAGAGGAAACGAGCAGTTGTAGCCTGCTTCAGAATGGTTCCACTCTACGGAATTCCACGGTGAGATTTCCCCCTTGGTGTGCCTACCGTAACCTCGTATTCCCTCTCCCTATCGCATGGTGTGTAGTGTGGTTGTCGTCAATCGTCGCCGTCTCTTCCTTTCTTCTTATCTAGGAATGGCTAAGATTCTCTAGAATGATGAGAGCATGCGAGTGTGGTTTCAGGTGACTTCTCGTCAAGAGAAGGAGGACAAATGGAAGAAAGTGCTGACTCTCCAAAGGAAGAGAATGGCAATCTCCCTCATCACTGCTTCTCATCTCTACAAAGTCGATCTGTACGTTACGAGGAGATGGAGAGATCTCACTTCACTTCGAGATACGAGTCACTATCACTCCATCTAGCACTCCATCGAGATATCAGGAAAAATACATTCACAATTAGATATTCGACTCGTATTTCGAACTCTTATTCTCACTGAATTTCTAAGGTAGATGCGTGATTTTGGCAGTGTAAACAAGTTCGTTAGCTCGAGTCATAGATTCGGCCTTATCATTAGCGCTATTCGACCAACTATAGATCCTTCTCAAAAAGCCTTAATTTGAGTGGAATCGTTCTTCTTTTCCCCTGAGTTGTGATCACTCCCATCTCTAGCATGACTTCTCTATCAACCCCTTTCTCTTCCTCATCTATCCTTCCGATAACCAACCAACCCTCATATCAGCTCAATTCATGGGAGGTTCTTGCTGTTGCAGCCATCGTGGAATCAATTTCTTCCTTCCCGCATTCTCGCAGTTGTGGATGGAAGAGGAAGACGTGGGACAGGACAAACTCATCGCCGAACTCTGTGTAAGCATCTTTATATGGGCTGCTCATCCATTTTGAGTGCATTTGAGTTGGTCGGATATACATCTGTATATATTTTTTTGCTTTTCACTTTAGATGTAACATAATAACTGATTCAATTTGAGGAGGGATTGGAGGCAGTTGAATCATCTCGTCCAATCGAGATCAATGAGGAAGGAGTACTAGTGGCCAGTGAAGAAGCTGAGGAAGAAAAGTGAGGAGAAGGAGAAGAGAATTGTGTACTCAGAAAAATAGATCAGAGACTGACGTAATGTTGATCTAGTTGAACATGTTGATCAATGATATCTTTCGTTAATTAAAGTGTTCGAGAGGAACAAGAAGTATGAATACGACAGGTAAAAGTATTGTTCAGAGCCCCTCCGGATCCTCTCAAGCAGCTCATCAGTTGCTTCCAAAGAGCAGCGACCAGCGAAGAAAGCCAGGTTAGAAGCATTTTTTGATTCAGGAATTTGGATTAATCGAAAATGTAGATACCCTGGAACGATCATTGTTTCCAATTGCGATCGGTTCGTCGATGCAGAACCCCTCCCCGTATAATGGAAAGGAAGTCTAGCTGCAGGCAACTTCGATCGCCGAGGATGAATTGTATGTTCGATTCGCCGATGTGATGGCCCAGTCAGTGCACATCGAAGAAGAGGACGAAGATGGAGGAGGAGACGAGGGAGACATCGACCCTTCCGTCTGTCTCCGCCCTCAATTGGTCTTTGATCTTTCTCTATGCAGGAGCAGGAGGAGGAGGCGCAGAGACTACGAGCAGAGCAGGCCATTCTGGCAGATAGAGGAGCTGCCATCATGTGTCTCATGTACATCTCAGCCAGCAATGGAGAACCCAACGAGATGGTGAGGAGGGGAGAAGAACTGACTATACTATCGGTAGAAAACCCCATGCATTTATTTGTGATGGAATGAAGTAAGGGAATATCTAGAGAATACTGAAGATCCCTCTACAGGTTGCCCAGACTTTCCAACTCGGAATCCATCTGTTGAGTGGAGGAAATGTCGACATTCAGAAGGTAATTTGAAATATCCACCGGTGTAATCAAATAAATAAATGAATAATAAAGAATAATAAACATATTCTTCAATGACGCAGTAACTTTTCAGTTGTTGATCGAGTATCTCCAAGCGAAGAAAGACGTGCGATTCTTTACTTCCATGGCTGGATTGATGAACAAATGCTCGGTTCTCAATCTGGAGATGTTCGAGAGACAGATCAAGGCAGAGGGATTGGGCATGGGGGCTGAGTTGGCCATGGGAGACCATCAGGTGGGAGAAGAGAGAAGGCATGCTGATGATGATCGATATTCAGAATCTGAACGACGCAGATTTCACGTGTTCTCTCTTCCGATTCCTCCAATTGACATGCGAAGGACATAATCTCGGTTAGTTGCTATGACAATGATCAATGGATCAGTCAATCATTCCTAGTGGATTATTGATGGAAGTGTTTTCTCGCTTGCAGATTTCCAGAACTACCTCCGTACTCAGCCGGGTCACACGACCTCAGTCAATCTCATCAACTGCACTGTGGATTATCTGTTGCGACTGCAGGAATCAGTGATGGACTTCTACTGGCATTACTCGAGCAAGGCAAGAACATCCATCCCACTACGAGGAAGATTCAATTGGGAAATGTATTCAGGAAGTGATAGACGAGGGAGGGAAGGAGTACTTCCTCCGTGCAATCCAAGTATGCTCCCAAGTGTTCAATACCCTCACTGAATCCATCCAGGTATGCTTATGCTTACCTCGGGACTGTACTTCTCGCATAACTATTCCAATGATCTCTTCTCCAGGGTCCATGCGTTGGCAATCAGATGACTCTCGCCAATTCTCGTCTCTGGGATGCCATCAATGGTCAGTCCATTCAATCAATGGCATCACTTCTGATCCATTGAATAACGTCTCCATTGAGAAGAAGTATGATTGATCACTTGCAGGATTCTTCTTCCTCTTCGCTCACATGATGGAGAAGTTGTACCGCAATTCGACGCAGCTCGAATTGCTGAGGGAATTCCTCAATCTGCAGAAGGACATGATCGTACTCATGTTATCTATGCTGGAAGGTCAGAGATTCACGAATATGTCATTGATACTTTGCGATGGCATTAATAAATTACAAACTACCAAGAGTACAAATTTGTAGTAATAATAGTAATGTTATAATGAAAAATAAGCATCTCAGGAAACGTTCTGAACGGTGCGATTGGAAAGCAAATGGTGGATGCTCTCGTGGAATCTCAGCCTTCCGTAGAGAAGATTCTCAAATTCTCCGACATGTTCTTGAGACTGAAGGACCTCACGACTTCACAGGCGTTCCAGGTAATAGAATGAGCTCTACTGCAGTGGGGATTGAGATGGAAGTTTACATGAAGTGGTGTGATCTCGTCTCTATCTCAGGATTTCGACACGAACCAAGATGGATGGATCTCTCCTAAGGAATTCCAGAGGGCGATGGAGAGTCAGAAGATGTACAATGTGTAAGCAGCTATGATTGATTCCATCCGATAATACATCCGAATTAATACATAATAATATTTGTTATGAAGGGAGGAGATCACGTACCTGATGATGTGCACTGATGTGAACAACGACGGAAAAGTGGATTACATGGAATTCACCGAGAGATTCCATAATCCAGCCAGAGAAATCGGTGAGAATTCGAGAATTATCATTATCAATAGTTAGAATGAAAAATAATATGTATCTGAGGTGCACATTTTGATATTCGACATACTAAGATATATGTACTAAGATATTCGACTGACCTCAGGTTTCCTTAGGTTTCAATCTGGCGGTTCTTCTCATCAATCTCAAGGAGCACATCACGAATGATCCACGACTGGAGAAGATTCTCGAGAAGGCACAAACACTACTCGAGTAAGTTTTTGAAGTTTGAATCACGGTCGGAAAATAGCTAAAAATATTTCTGAAATCATGAAAGATGTCAAAAAAGTTACAAAAAATATTGATGCTCTCTCAGATACTTCGACAAATTCCTTGGTCGAATCGAGATAATGGGATCATCGAAGAGAGTGGAGAAGATCTATTTCGAGATTCAGGTTTGTGCCATTGCCAGTGTTAATTAAACATGTTATTCATATGCAGGAATCGTGGCTGGAGCAGTGGGGGAAACAACAGATTCGAGATTCGAAGAACCAGTTCCTCTTCAATGTCCTGCAGGAAGACTCAAGCGGAAAACTCGAGGCGTTCATCAACTTCTGCGAAGGTTCATTTTATTCTCAATATTATTATGTATGTACATATTATAAAGTTCAAAGTATGAATATTATAACTTGCAGACACGATCTTCGAGATGCAGCATGCGGCTGAGATGAGTACTGGAGAGGCGAATGATTCGAAGACGGAGAGGGCAATCAAGCAGAGAGACTACTTCCTACAGCAAACCACTGCTGGACAGTCAGTTCATACTCCTCACTCATTTGATCCACTATTTGAATGCAACATCATGGTTTCCGTCCATTCAGACACCTGAACGAGGCGATGACCCATGGATACGAGTTCGGAAAGGCAGCAGCGAATGCTCTCCATCCAGAGAATATGAGCAAGAGTCTCAAGTATTTCGGAGTGAGATTCAGGTGAGTGAATTCGTTCCCTTGATTGATGAGATACCATTGTATGCATCCTTCTCCTGACAAATACTCACTCAAATGGGTATTAGGACAGAATATCTAACAAGTCTAAATATTTTTACATCACTATCGAGAAAAGTTTTTTCAGTCAAATGAGTTGGGGCCAAGTGATCATCGCAATAGCAAAGGTCTTCATACAACTGGGATACGCTGCTGGTTCGTTCTGACTCTTTCTTTCAAAAGGTACAACTAATCGTGCTTCACAGGTCTGACTCTGCTGACTCTTCTGACGACTCTCTTCCGATTCGCGTACTATCTCACTTCGGGAGACGAGAGTGATCAACCCACGGAACAACCTGCACTCCCCATGCCAGAGTGAGTACTCTCCCCCCCCCCCTCCCCCCAATCCCCTCTTCAGTTCCTCTCCACACATCCATCACAACTCTCCGATTCTTCCTGAATTCCATCGATCTCCCCACATCGATACTCCCTTCGGAGTGAATAACAAGATGAATGGAGATGCTATACACGAGGATGTAGCGACTAAGATGGAGAAGGAGGTGCTCCTTACCTTTCACGTTCTATCCGTATTACAATAATATTAGCTGTTTTCATCTTTCTGTATTCATTGATAGTTTCAATGTCAGGTGATCGACGAGAAGATCCATGAGGAGAAAGAGGCCGAACCAAAGGTCAAACCGACTCCGCCCCCTACGAAACCCCCGAGGTTAGTTACACACTACAGCATTATTAATGGCTTGTGAACAAAGTTAGATTAAAGTGTCATTAGATTCTCTCAATCAGATCATCTTTAAACGACACTAGTTTTCTCGCACAAAGGATCAAAAGTGGATGAACGGTTGTTGGTTGACGTCACTAATGCATCTCTCTCAGCATCTACGAGTCGATCGCAATGCCCGTTCTGCACGCGCAGTCCCAAGTCGCGCCATTCGAGCAGGTACTCTTATTTATTTGCGTATGGTTTGTTTAAATTTAATTGGAATGATTTTCTATCGCAATGTAAGAGTAAGGTAGTTGAGTTATGATTCGATTGCAGGCCAATTTCTATGAGCCGAAGATCGCAGAGACGAGTACAGGAAAGAGCAAGGGATCCATTATGGTGTGCTACCTAATTATTTCACTAAATCTTTCGTATCATGTTCAGCCATGCATGTTGAGCCCAAATTCGATAGAAAAATAGGATATTTGAGACCTTTTAGCTGTTGGAGAGGAATTCACTTGATGTAATGATTCATATGATGAATTGTAGAATCTTCTGGCCCGTAACTACAAGTTGATCGAGTACGCGACTCTCATCTGCGCTTTCATCATCAACGTCATCCTTCTCACTCACAAAGTGGACGTCGTCGAGAGTGGAACACCCGGTATTCCATTCCACTCTCCTATCGTTAGAGATCTCACCCCACGAGTTTTTTGTAATCACCATGCTGAATCGAAAGGAATAATTTGTTATATTATTCTAGTTGTATATTCAGAAACCTCGGATGGGACTGAGAGCGAAGACGACGACACGGAGACGATCTACATCGAATCTGTCGAATTCGGCCCCATCTACATATCCGGCAGTCTATTCGCCATGGTAACTCATGCCACTGACTTCATATTCCAAAGAACTATTGCCCATCTAAACAGTTTTAAAAAATGAAAGATAATGATGTAATTGATTTGAGGCCCTCAAGTGTTTCTCCGTCTTCCATCTGTGTGCTTCATTCGCCCTCCTGGTCTCGTTCTTCCAACTCAAGGTAAGATCTTCCCTACTTTGAGCTCGCTAACCATTCTTTCCAGATCCCTCTTATCACATTCAAGAGAGAGAAGGAAGTGGCTCGTAAGCTGATGTTCGATGGATGTTGGATCAACGAGGACGAAGAGATTGACTATGACAATATGCTATTCTGGTGAGAAACTGCACTTGTCTCTATTATAAAGCACCATTCAGTGTGAGATAAACTACAAGTCACAGATATTGGTAACGAGATATTTGTGAAACAAACGCGTATTGAGGTACATCGATCGAATGGTCATCTCTGCCAAGTCGTTCCCCATGAAGTATTGGGACAAATTTGTAAGGAGAAAGACCAAGCAGAAGTACAAAGACCAGGTTGGAACATTATGTTACACTTATCTGATATTTTTGTAAAATTAGTCGGATATCACTCCAAATCTTAATTTTGCAGTACGACGAGGAAAGTCTGACTGAGATTCTTGGAGAGGAGAAGGCTGCAGGAGATACTTCTTTCGACTATCGGTGAGACTAAGGACGAGCGGCCAGTTTAGTCAGTGCGAACACTAATTGAAGTGCCAAATTATTCTTCAGAACTGACAGCGAACGAGGGCATAAAATCTAAAAATGAATGTGCAGTAGCAAGGCACCATTGTTGCAGATACACTTGCTGGTTGTGGCTGGGAGTCATTCTCACCAATGGCCAATTCATCTATCGAGTAGGGTAAGGGAGTCAACTGTCGAAGGGATGAGTGCATTCTCGATTGCAGTTACCTGATTGGTTCTGCCCTCGGAGTCTTCGTCTCTCCCTTCTTCTACGCTGTTCATCTCGTCGACGTCGTCCTTTCCTTCCCCATGCTCAAGGCCATTCTACAGTCTGTCACTCACAATCTCAAGCAGGTTTGATCCCTTCACGAGAACCATTAATTTAACTACGTCACTCATTCCAATCCAAATATCTCGGAATCAGGATAAAAAGTTTACGAGAGTAAATTAGACTAGAGCTTTAGTTGTTCTCTCCACTAACCGACACAACAATGTACTAACTAACTGAATTCAGTTGATCTTGACCATCATGATGATTCTGGTCGTCATGTATCTTTACACCGTCCTTGGATTCAATTTCTTCAGGAAGTTCTACGTCCAGGTGAATACAAGAGTACTCATCATTTCTTCATCTTTTCCATTGCAGGAAAGCGATGAAGAGGGAGAGGAACCGGATAGGAAATGCCATTCCATGATCACGGTTTGGATTCACTTATTTGAATGTTTATGCTGCATCTCGAATTGTGCTTTGATCTTTGATCTCTGCAGTGCTTCGTCTATCACTTCTATGCTGGAGTGAGAGCAGGAGGAGGAATCGGAGACGAACTAGAGAGTCCTTACGGAGATGATCTACAGGTTGGCATCCATCCCCTCCATCTCTTGATCTCTGATCTCTTGCAGTATCTCCGTATGCTCTACGACATTTCCTTTTTCTTCTTCGTCATCGTCATCCTCGTGGCAATCATGCAAGGCACGCACTTCTTTCACCAATTCCATTCAGAGACATCTTCCTACAATTATGCCAATTAAATGATTTTCAAATCGATCTCAGGTTTGATCATCGACGCATTCGGAGAACTGAGAGATCAACAGGAAGCAGCGACTGAGAAATTAGAGAGCTCCTGCTTCATCTGTGATATCAACAAGGTCAGCAGAGGGGAAAGAGAGGGGAAGAGAGAGGCGAAAAGGGTTAGAAGGAAGAACACACATCACAACGGATTAATCTTGATCAATATTCTTAAACTTTTTTTACTACGTCATTCCTCACTGAAAACTGAAATTACAAAAAAATTTTTGAGAACATGGAGAATATCCAACTTTTTCGAGTTGAACTAAAACAATTTAACGTAATTGATACAGGAAACCTTCGATCGGATACCACGAGGATTCGAAATCCACGTCACGAAGGAGCACAACTTCGCTTCTTACTTGTGAGTACTTCCTTTGCATACCCATTAGCACTATTCCACTATTCATTTCAGTTCTTTTTAAGCTGTTTCTTTCTTGTGGTCGTAAGAGTGTGAATGCTGTCTCAATCAGGTTCTTCCTTCAACATCTCGTGAACAAGGATCAGACGGAATACACTGGACAGGAGACCTACGTGAGAGAGAAATACGACAATCGAGATTGGGAATTCTTCCCCGTCGGAGAATGCTTCGTGAAGCAGTACGAAGACCAACTACTGCAATCTTGATTCCATCCTCTTCTCTCTCCATCCTCTTCCTATCCATACTTTCATCATCATTAGTACATATTCAGCCTGCACTCATTTCATCTAGATTAGTAGTAGTTCACAATTTTCTATTGCCTGAATCAATTGGGGAAGTCTCGGCTCGATTTATCCATTGCGCCCATCAGTGGAAGAGTTGCAGTAGAGATATCTCCTTTGGTTCCATATTAGGATATATTTACCCCCATCCTCTCTATCAATTGATTAATTTTAAATTTCTACTGTTGCGCCCATCAACAGTGCAAATTCTTAATCGATTCATACTGATAGTAAGTATTCTTCTTTCCCATCCTGTGCTAGGTGACCTTCAGTTTTCAAAATTGCTCAGTTATTAGCTCTATATTTTCATTATTTATGCGATCACTGACTCTAATCGCCGTGCCTTACTCCCCCTGGCCGATTACCGGTTGTTCATTATTATCTGCAATTTTGTGAATTGTGTCAAAGCATGGTTTTGTTAGTTCTCCGCTGTCCTCAGATACATCCATTCTCGCCCAAGTGCGATAAAGTTATATCTGAAATAATCATTTGATGTCGAACAAAATAAGCGACTCATTCAAACATAAGATGGATTCTGCTATGTCAAATCGATGAAAAGAACATAATTAAAAGTCTGAATTTGGAATTTTTCGTGATACGAACAATAAATTCAACGGAAACGAGAATAACAATGCAAATAAATTCGTGTCTCGATCTACTAATTAATTAATAATTCGTCGTATTGTTTTGCAATATTGACATTGTTTCCTCTCCTCGATGGCATTTCCTCAGTAAACGAGATTATTTTGCCCATAACCACGACTCGGACTGGAACGACGATGAAATAAAGAGCTGATAACTTGTCAGCCGTTCGCTTTTCATCCACTATGGATCTCAGGATTTAAAGCGATCGCAGTCTTAACTTTTCATGATACATTCGCCACTCTTTTCCATTCGTCACAATCGAAGAATTTTGGGCGAAAAGATATCAATAACTTTCGCTGCTATTTTGTACATTGCTTTCAGTTGGGTCTAGCATATTTATCCTCCCCCCTAGGAATGAAATGATCATTTGCATTTTCTCCCCACTCTTATCACTTCATTCATAGCAGAATTTGCGAAAATGTATGTATTCGCTCAATATTTCAAAAGGAGGAGATTCTAATCTCCTCTTCTTTCCATGATCGTACAATGAGTGTCGGATGAGCAAATAATGACTGTCGCTGTTATGAGCCCGTTTGCGTAAGAATCGGACAATCGCTGGCATCGGCCGAAAAAGCCAAATCTCTGAAACTCTGTGTTGTGGGGTTATCTGACACGCTGATGACGATAGGCACATTCATTTTGCTTAAAAATCGATCGTTGGCTCCAGAAGGCGTGACGTCGAAAACTACCTTTTTCGAATATCTTGATCCCAGAGGTCGCTAAAATTAAGCCCACATGACATCCCGGGCAGAATTGAATGGCGAACACGCCTGTCTTTTTTCATAATTCATTTTTCCATTAATTATTAAAATAAATTAGTAAAATTGAACTTTTTAGTGTCTTAATTGTACCCGGGGAGACATAGCTCAATCTGACCGTCTTGACGAGAGGAACCCAAATCTGTGCTTAAAGAAGGATTTTCAGCAAAATTGAAATGTTGACGTTGTCATAACCATGACCGACCTTTGTACAACCATAAGAGATTCTGAAAATTTCAAATGCCTATCTCTATTTTGAACCGAGTTATCATTCGTTGGCAAAATACCAAGGAGGGCTTGAAGGAAAGGGACGTGCGGGAATTCAAATATCTAGAAGATTTTTCAAAAACTGTTAGGATTCGAACCCGCAACCTTCCGATTACGCGGCGACTGCTTTACCACTGAGCTATGCGATTGACCCTTGCCTATTCTATTAGTTCGCGCTATGATCGTTGGATGATTGTCTAGGTAATGGTTATGACAGCGTCAAAAATTTAACTTTGCTGACACTCCTTCTTTAAATATAAATAAAAAAACATCGCCGAAGGCTAATGCCCGCGAAATAGTGAGTAATTTGGAGTGAAAAAATACAGAGTCAGGGAGGGGAGGAAGGCGAGGAGCAGGGGAGGGAGATGTGACGGGGTCACGAGACAGAGAGACTCGGGTAGATCAAGGGAAGGAGCAATGGAATCGCAGATTATGCATGCAAAAACATTCACTATTTCGCGGGCATTAGCCTTCGGCGATGTTTTTATTTATATTTAAGCACAGATTTGGGTTCCTCTCGTCAAGACGGTCAGATTGAGCTATGTCTCCCCGGGTACAATTAAGACACTAAAAAGTTCAATTTTACTAATTTATTTTAATAATTAATGAAAAATGAATTAGACAGGCGTGTTCGCCATTCAATTCTGCCCGGGATGTCATGTGGGCTTAATTTTAGCGACCTCTGGGATCAAGATATTCGAAAAAGGTATTTTTCGACGTCACGCTTTCTGGAGCCAACGATCGATTTTTGAGCAAAATGAATGTGCCTATCGTCATCAGCGTGTCAGATTACCCCAATAGGCAGATATACAGCGAATTGACTTTTTTGGCCGATGCCAAAAATCTTCAAAATTGTCCGATTCTTACGCAAACGAGCTCTTATATTTCATCATTTCAAGGGTAGTGCGATTTATTATTAGCGAATTGGCATTCTCCTTCCTCCCAAATATAATTACTAGTCCATTGTGTGCGTTGTGTGTATTTTCTCGTTCCTTAGACAGCAGAAAGATGAGTGAGTCGTAGAGAAGTAGTCGCAAAATACCGTCTTTTACTACGGCGACTCGGTCAAAACAACAACAATGCCTGTCTCTGCCCATGCAGAATCGTACGGTCCCACGACGATGGAGACACACCTACAACTGAATTGTGCACACTCTGCACGGGTTGGCGTTCTCCTCTCGACTCCTCCACTCATATTCCTCTGCTTTCAATTGGTCGGACATTGCAGTTTCCCGATTCGCTCATACGATCTAACAAGTGTACCAATCAGGATAGGAATCACGAGAGAGAAACTAAATGAGCCCCCTGAATAGCTTCCTTCTCCCACAGAGGCAATCAATGCTCATCGTACGAATAGAGTGACACCACTCTTTCTCCTGAATACTGCTACGGCGACTGTCGAATGTATTGTGTATAGTGAGCCATCTTATTGCGCCTCTGAGATGTGTTCTCCGATAGGACCTTCTCTGCTAGATTGGAAGGAGTGAGAATGAGTGATGTTCCCCGCGGGGGAAGCAGCCCTTCCTCATTTCTCCCCTATGATTCGATAGCAGCAGCACTCACATGACGGGAAGGAACGCCCTTATGATCTCTCCCTTCTCTCTCCCTTCTCTCTCCCTCTCTCTTCTGCATCATCTCTCTCCTTTCTCTGACCCTCTCCATTATCCATGCTCTCTACTCGTTCTCTGACATCAAGGGAGAAAAGATAGGGAAAACGGCTGAGCTTCGGCTGAAATGCAGAGAAAATGGGGAGGGTGAGAGGGGAGCATTTGCATGCTTTTTGCTGCTTGAGGGCCAAAGTCCGCGGTGCTTCAACAGCAGTTGATGGGAGGAGGGGGAGAGCGCGTGATAGAACTGTCGCGTGCCTCTTCACTTATGATCAATGCACAACTAAGTACTAATAGTACTGAATGAAGAGCGGGCAGAAGTAGATTGAATAATATGTTGATTTTTCTAAGTAGCGGCGAATTCGATTATCTTAATCGTTCTCAATCTTCTTTCTATATATCCCCCCCCCTCAGAGTGAAAATGCCCTCGCTGTCTCGTGCAATAGAGAGAGAGGGAGGGAGACGAACTTCTCCTCTCTGTCGGGGACACCCACCTCGTTTTACTTGCGCGCCATTCGGGGTTGCTCGCACTTGTATAAATAAAGGCCGTTCTATGAGTGCTAACAATTCGCTCCATCGAACCTTTCTATCGTTCCTCGTTCTGAAAGTACTCCTTTCTCGGCTTTCTTTCTTCATTTCCATGCCATCTTTATTCTGTTAATTCATTCGATTGTGCTTTATAACTGTAGTGAGTCCTATGATTCTTCCCTTCTTCATCCTTTCTTACGAATGATTGGAACGCGTTGTCATTGCTATCTATTTATCTCATCAGCTTCTCATTCATTCCCCATTCTCTCTCTCTCTTCTCAGCTGACTTCAGTCCATTCCCACAGGACGAATGCACCTGAACTGGAGTGGATCAGCTCTTGTTTTGTTGCCCTATTCGTTCAAACTCTTGTTTATGTGAACGGGAGCGAGAATTCAATCCGTACTTCTCCCACTCTTAATCGTGCTTGGTACGCGACTGCCTCATGCAGAAGAGTGTCTATTCTAGGACTTGCTTATGAGAAGACAGAAGGAGGAAGGGGAGAGTGAGTAGTAGTGAATGACACGGCAGCGATACTCATTATCTTGCCACTCTACTGAAATAATGAGCAACTGCATCGATGAAAGCAAGGGCTCCTCGAGGGAATGAGAGTGATTACTGTAGTTGAAGCCAGGTGTATGCAACCTTGTACCCTTCGATCCTCGAGGAAGATGCTCATGCTCGTTCTTTGGTCTGCTGAATTTGAGAAAGGGAAGGAAGCGAAGCATGCAGTGGGAAGGAACCGAATTGAGCCCCCCTTTCTCTCTTTCGATTCCACTCTCTTCCCCTTCCATTTTATCTCTTTCTTCTGACCGGAAAGGAGTGTCTCTCTTGTCTCTTCTGGTGCTTTCTTCCCTCCTCGGAGGTCATAAAGAGGCACTATTACGAAAGGAGAAGCGAAGAGTGAAAGTAAGCAAAAGTAGCGAAAGATGAAGTAGTAAATCACTCGACACACTCACTTTGCTCTCTTACTCTCTAGTTACAAAAACAGAGTATAATTGCTTCCCTCCCCTCAATTTTCGAGGACGGCGAACTAACTCTGTTCACTAATTTGTTTTGATCCACAGCCACCAGAATAATAATTCTTTATCATGCGACAGTGCAGAGGTATAAAATAGATGTTACAGGGAAAATTAGAATCATGATAATTACGATGTCATATCTAGATGACAAAGGGAGTATAGCCGTCAGTTACAAGCGAGAGTGAATTAGAGATAATGAGAATAATCAATACTATTTATAGCTCTAGCTCTGAGCGAGAACAGTTCACTATTTCTAGAGATTACAATATTATTAGGGATACGGTTCCATAAGGGCACAACTCTATTTGTGAGAAATGTGTGGTAAAAAGCAGATTTGGAACGATGTTTACGTAACTGGAAGAGATTGGGGCGCCTAGGTCGATGGGGGGCTAGGAGGAGAAAGGAAGGGCAGCCTATGTCTACATCTTCGTGAATAACTTTATATACGAATGCTAAGTCAATAATTGTACGACGATACTCTAAAGGTTCTAAATGGAAATAACGTAGGCGATCAGGATAAGACCTGTTAGGGACGCGACATTTAAGGAGTACAGATTTGGTGTATTTGCGCTGGACACGCTCGATGCTATTAGACAAATTCCTACTTTGAGGTGACCAAAGTTCAGAACAATATTCGAGGATGGGGCGGACGTATGTGACAAAAAGTCGAGAATAAAGCTGAGGATTTTTTGAAACGAAGGTGCGCAAGATGTATGAGCAACGAGAACGGGCCTTTGAGATCGTACTAGATATGTGAGCACTAAATTCTAGTTTATTAGAGTATGTAATTCCTAAGTCGGTGAATTGGGATACGGTAGGAAGAGAAATACCATTAAGAGTAAAGATAGAGGGAGGATGTGACCTTCCTATAAGCATTGTCTCGGTCTTAGTGAGGGATACGGTAAGGCCCCAATCAGAGGACCACTTAAAAAGGATATCAAGAGAGGATTGGAGAGAGGCAGGATCAGAGTAAGACCAGAGTTTGGCATCATCGGCATAAAGAATACAGCGAACATTTGGAGGAAGTAGGGAGGGTAGGTCACTAATGTAGAGGGAGAAGAGAAGAGGCCCTAAGACAGAGCCTTGAGGCACGCCTGAGTGGGCAGGGAAAGAGGGGGAGGAAGAGGTATTGACTGATACTGATTGTGATCTACCGAGTAAGAACGAACGAATCCAAGATAAGAGGGATCCACAAATGCCTAGAAGTGAGCATTTGTGGATGAGTAAGTTGATCGGGATAGAGTCAAAGGAACGCGAGAAATCGATAAATGCAACAGAAATGTAGTGACCATCGTTAAGTGCAGAGTGCCATTGAGAGAAAGAGTTAAGAAGTGCAGAGGTGCACGATCTACGTGGGCGGAAACCGTGTTGGTAAGGGGAGATGAGATTGTTCTCGGAAAGGTACTTCCAGAGAGTCTCGCCTACGATTTTCTCCATAACTTTGGAAGAGGAGCAAGTAAGTGAGATGGGTAGAATCGAAATGGGAGATTTTTCGTCTGGGATGTGTCTGATAAATGGAACCATAGACCACCCTTAGTCACTGTATTCCTACCACTGACTCTTCTTAACAACTTCCTTCCTTTTTCTCTTGTGACTCGCTCCGGCTTAACTGCCTCCCTAACTCTCTCTATTCTACATACTTTCTCTCGTTCCATATCGATGAGAGTAAGGTCTCCGTCCATCTGTCCTTCTCCCTTCTCCCTTCCCTTCTCTCACTTCACTCTTCCACTCTCAATTCTCATCTGTCACTCACAGTTCTCTCTTTTCTTGCACACGCCATTCGAGGTGACGCACTCGTATTTTGCCCTGATGGGAGTCAGTAGGTGGTATAGATACTTCATGCCAACCATTTCCCTTTTCACCTCTTGACTCCTCGCTCGAAATTCAATGGTATTTTTGAGTGAGTACTCCCTCTTCTCTGTCTCAAGTAAACAAACATCGGGCGTAAGAGCGGGTTCTTTCTTTGTAACTAGTTGTGCTGTGCGCTAAATTCAGCTGTGATCAAACTTCACATGCGCTTTTCACGGCAATTTTGGGGTGAATGGTAGAGTTCATTGTACCCCCGCCCTCCCCCCCACTCCTGTCGGATCAACTTCAAGATTAGGCGTCCAGATTTTATTTCTCCCTGTCTGTCTTCGTACAGAGGAAGGATCATCCCCTCAATCTACAGCCCCATTACAGCTGGCGAAGTCAATTGTGAGCTACATGAAGCAGACTATCGAGTGAGAGCACCAATGAACTAAAGAAAACTGTTTTTTATAGGAAATATTTGGAAAAGAGAAGCCGTTGCGTTTGAGAGAGAGAGAGAGAGAGAGAGAGAGAGAGAGAGAGAGAGAACACGAATATAAGAGATGACTGTAGAGTTAGAGATGAGAGAAAGTACTGTGAATGAGGAGAGAGCAGAGTGATCTCAGTGAACGAGAGATCACTCCAAATCTTTTCTTTTTGTTCCCCCTTGTTGTTCTCTAAACTCTCCGTTCACGCTCCATCTATCTTCCATCGAAATTCTGTCTACTCAATGAGCAGACGAAATCATCAGTAGAGCGCACGGCGGCGATTTCATCGAATTCGATGGTACAGTTCACCTTCTGCTGGTTTGAATTTACTACTTCTCTTGCATGATCATGGTGGAAAACAAGATGGGAACGTAGACTTCATCTTTCTCTTCCACTTAGTCGTTGAATGGAAGGAAGAGTCTAGACTCGGCGTCTCTCTTAGCGTTCCCCCTTATTATTTGGTTGAGAATCTTCGATCTCTCGACTCTTCTTGTGCCAGTCTTATTCTTGTTTACTCGACGAGAGGGAGGGAGAGGGGGAGGGAACAGACTCACTGACTAGATGAATTCATGCGAGAGTCGCACGTAGTGGTCACTCTCATTACAAGGGGGTCAGTATAGCAAGGGAGAGAGAGGGGGCGGCCCCCTTTCCATACTCAGACCATCAGCTGATGGAGAGAGAGAGAAGGGGCGAGAGTGGCAGAGAGGGCAGAGTACTCACAGCACTCAGACCATGCAAGAGAGCATCGCACGCAATGGGAGAGAGGCCGCACCAGGAGCGGAGAGACAGAGACGCAGAGTGTTTTGTGCCCCCCCTCCCCCTTTGTGTAGAAGAGGACTAGGCCCCAGGGAGTCCCCATGGGGAGGACACAGAGAGGAGAAAAGACCCTCGACCTCGGAGATCTCTGCCCAGTCGATGGGTGGCAAGAGCATCCTCTGTCTTCTACTCCGAGTGAGAGGGGGGGGGGAGATTCTTAAAACATTGTGTTCAACTATCGATCGATCAGCTTTTCCCTCGCTTCACTCCTCGTTTCTCAATACTTCTACTCGTCTTCTCATGTGACTTACCTCCTCCTCTCCCTCTCCCTCTCCCCCTCCCTCTCCTCCCTCTCCTCCCCCCTCCCTCTCCCCCTCTCCCCCTCCCTTCCTGTTCCACCCCCTCCCTCCCCCTCCCACTGCTCCTCTTGAGCCAACACCTCTCGCTCCTCTCCTCTTACAGTACCGAAAGATCGAGAGACTTCTTTTTATTGAACGGATCGAATGGATTAGTCTGATGGAGAGTACGATTCACCCCTAGGTGCTCCCTCCCCTCTCTCTCTCTCTCTCTCTCTCTCTCTCTCTCTCTCTCTCTCTCTCTCCATTTCAGCCCCAATGTGTGCACGCTCTTGTTTACTCTTTCCGCTCTGATTTCGCTCGCTGATCATTCTAGTTTGCAGCTATCTCGTTCCTCTGCTCTTTGTAGTTTGATCTTCTTGCAGAAGCTTCCTCTTCTCTGCCCTCCCCTCCGCACTCGCTGCAACCGCCGATGTCTGCAGTACAGGATATCTTCTGCTTCGAGTGAGTGATCTTTGATCTTTGAGTCTTCGTTCGATCATAGATCACGACTGAGAGAACTCTGAGAAGCAAGTCTATTTGCCTAAGTGGTGGTGACTGGCGGAAGATCCTCTTTCCATTGCATAGTATCCCCTGAGGGTCACCAGATCGAGAGGGAACAAAGGGAGAAATAGGAAGGAAACCACGTAGGGGGGAGCAGAAGAAGTATGAGAGGGCAAAGAAGTTCCTCTTCGATTCCTCCCTCTCTCAATCAAGTCAAACTAGAGATGGGAGGACTCGAAAGGGAGGGGGACCAGGGTGTCTCTCTCTCTCTCCATTTCCATCCCGAATCAAAGACAATTATCCCCATGCACAACAGGGAATCCAGCCCTTGAGCCAGGTACGGAGAAGGAGGGAATCACCCTCTATTTCACCCCTACTATCCCTCTCTTTATTGCGCAACGCCATAACAAAACGCCTACATTATTGTGCCCAAGGGGGAAATGATGGATGATTGGATAGTGTTGATGAAACCTCACTACTTCTTTTCTTCTTCTCTTCCTCTTCCTTCTTCTTATCGACTAGCCTGGCGAAGTTGTTGGAGCAAAAGACAGCATCTACACTCAAAATATCGATGGAGGAAGGGAAGAAGTAGGAGAAGAGAAGAAGGCGAAGAATCAAGAATGATGGGTAAACAGCACATCATCAGTCTAAGATCTGGTTACAATCTAAGGGCTGCTCTAATCTCAATACTCAGAACCATTCTTTTCCCTGAAGAGCAAGTGAGTTCTAGTGTATTTCAAGAAGGAATTTGTCTGGAAAGTCGGTTTGTCGATTTGAGAGAGAGATTTGAGATGTGAAATAAGAGCAAACGAAGTCGTAAAAGGCTACGGTAATCTAAAGTGAGTCGGCGAGAAATCCAATTAGTCACCGAGGAAAAATGAGTCCGAGAGAGGTCCAATGACCCCCACGCTCTATTCACGTGATTGAATGAAGGTGCACAGAGGGGCACCAAATGGTCCAACTCCCCTCCACTCTCGTGATCTCGGATTAATAATTCACCTGGTATCGGCATAAAAATGTACACTTATGGATGGAATGGGTACACACCATTTATCAATCTAACGAACGAAAAGTAGGGAATGTTTTAATTGCAGCGAGGATTCCTTTCCTTCTCTTCTCGATCGCAAGCCATCCTCTGCACGACGAACGCGCGGTCTGAGTGAGAGGAAGGTCAGCCATTCTCACTCTGCCTCATTCTCTCTCCGATTGGTTCATTAATTGTTGATAACTGGTTCCAATTAACATGGTCTGTTTAAGGGAGAGGCACCCCCTTCGGCAATTGTCAAATCGTTCATCGATACGGGTCTGGGCAGGTCATGCTTTTTTTATTGACAAATGCCTGACGTCATTAATTACTATATCAATGTTTGTTTATTTGATGTTAATCTCGAGTGAGCAAAGGAAATTCGAAAGTAGAAAGAAGATGTGTGTGAATGCCAATGCCAATGACGAATGGCATCATACTCTATTCCATTTACTCTTTCTTCAATCAAATAGAGCGAGAGAGTGAAGGAATTCGAGAGAGTGCTTCTCCTTCTTCTCGTTTTGCTGAGTTAGAAAGTAGAGAGGGAACGATTTCGGATCTTTCTGATTCTCAGATTGCATACATCTGGGGATGGAATGGATGTGTAACTCGAGATCTAAACATTGTGTCGATGACGTCTCTGCTTCCCCCTCAGTCTCATCTAATTCCTCCTCTACTCCTTCTCTTTTAGACGTCGTCGTGCTAAACTCCTCTCTGAATGCGAGGATGAACTGGCCTGTGATGTGCCCTACTCCCTCCACAGGAAGAACCGATGGGCAGAAGTGAGACGAAGATTCACCACTTATTCCCATCTTTCGATATATCCCACATCGTTCTTATCATTTGTTAACTATTCCTTCTAGTCTATTAATGATTGTTGAATGGAGGGGCAGCATATGTTCTAGTTTGATCTTGCATCAGCATCTGGTCAATCACATGGGCCTTTTTTACCATGGAAGCTGCCATTCATTTATCGCCCTCTCTCTCTATTTTCTTCCCTTTCTCTCTCGATCCACAGCAGAAGAGGGAGAAAGGAATCGTCGCCTCTTCCGTATTTCAAACGCTCTCTAACTGTTCCTTTTCTCTCTCCATCTACCTTATCTATTAGCTTTTCTTAGCCGTTACTGATGTGAGGGAGGAGTTTAGAGAACGAGCTACCGCTGAATTTATGATAAGACAGAGAGAGTATCGGAAATTGGGAGAGGGAGACGGACTGACTCTTTAATGAGTTTGACCATTAGTGAAAGAGAGAGAGAGAGAGAGAGAGAGAGAGAGAGAGAGAGAGAGAGAGAGAGAGAGAGAGAGACCATCTGGTGAAGGCAACCAGTGAGAAGCTGTCAACTCTCTCCAATCTGCACTCTCTCTCTCTCCTTCTCTGGTAGATACTCCGTGAATGGAGAGTCTCCTCTGACTCGTGATAGAGCATCCATAAATTGCCCGTCGAATGGACGTAATAGTGCACAGTGCAATCACTTGGGCAGCTGTGCATCTAAGCCCTCTGATCTCCCATCCAATGGATCTCTCTAATCCGAGAAGGGACTCAAGAGTCTTGACCCATTCTCCCCTTCTCTAAACCCCGTGACCCGTTGTTCCGTGTGTGTGATTCATTGCACATACGAGTTCTCCCCTTCTCCTTCTCTTCATCATTTACAACACTACTCTTGTTGCTCAAAACCTGAACCTATCTCTGCCAAGAGTTGTTAGGAAGTTTTATGGGCGGTTACGGCAGACATCATCACTGAGCGACGCCCAGAGAGGCCAAACAGGGAACAGACTACAGAGATCAAAGATCAATTACAGTGCAACGCTCCTGCTCTGCTTGGGGACGGAGGAGAGGATGTGGCCATCGCAGTCGTAGAGAGAACGGCGGCGAAGAAAGGTGAGCAAGGTCGCCCTGCCTTCCTTCCCTATCCTCCCCCCTGAGAGTGAGAAACCCTCGTATATCTACACACATCGATTCTCAGCTAGGAGATGCAAGCCAGAGAGATTAGTACGCACTCCCTTGAGAATGGAAGCAACAAGAAAATGGAGATTACTTTCTCACAAATCGCAAGAGTCTCGAGTGGTGATGGGCGAGGGATTGCAAAGGTCGTCTCGAATGGTGCACTGCAGGCACTCGACTCGTCTCTGCCGTGCACTACGTGGATAGAGAGGGAGCACGACGATCGAATATGGCCAAGGGAAAGGGAACCAATCAGGAGAATCTCCTCACTCAAGTCAAGGAACAAGAGAGGTCAGCATGCACTACAAAAATAGAACATGCCATTATGAAATGTAGCAGATTTTTTCGATTTAATATTGGAAAATCGTATTAATATTTTAATTGGCATTATATTAGGCTTTCTTATGAATATTGGTGTTTATGGCTTCCGTAATCTTCGACAGCACTGGTTTGATCAATGAACTCATATTAACGTGATACCACTATATTACGAAGCAAGGGAGAACTTATTATATGGGAAGTGTCAAATTCCCTTTGTCTCTGGATCTGTCGATCCCTGTTGATATTCGATCTCTACTAGCTCCTAATTATCGCCCCTTTCGATCTTTCTCCTCATGGTCGAAGAAATATACACGAATCAATCCCGCTAATTCACACTTTCGGGAAATGTAGTAGTTTAAATCGTACTAGTGATTATTGAACACTCTCTTATTATCTCAAATCATTCCTAGGAAAGCGAAAGTAGGTAAAAGGAGAGAGTATATCTGACATGTGAGAGGGGCGAGTGGATGGGCATTCGTTGATTGTGTTCCTTCAGACCGGTGCTGCTGTATTCCCTCTGCAAGACTCCCTCAGCTGAGAAGAGTGACAAGAAAGAGCAAGTGAGAAGAAGGGAAGACGCCCTCTCAATCACTGTGACCATTGCAGAAGAAGACTTCTCGTCGTGCGGGGGCATTCAACATCACTTCGGACGACGTCTTCGTCCCTAGTGATAATGAGGTGAGAAGGAAGAAGAGAGGAAGAAGGAAGTCTTCCCCTCTCAATGGGCAGAGTGCCTTCAGAGAGAATCCTACTTCTTATCGTCTCTGTTGTAATCTTGTATTAAATATCATCCGATATTTTCCTTCACGTGGTAAAGAGAGGCATAGATAGATTATTCATTCGATTTCTCCGATCTTTCCCACTTTGACTGTTCCTGGAAGTTGCTAAGATGATATCGTTTCTCTCTCTGGTGCCATTCAAAGTGTCGACGGTGAATCACAGTCAGTCAAACTCTCGTCATATCGATCAGAATCGCATCAAAGATTACGCCCGATTGTTTACCAGTTTGGGAGTGATTCTTCACTGACTCCTTCGTCTTTTCAAGCACGCGAATGGCTGCTAATCTGATCGTCATTTCTCCTCTCGCAACCAAAAACCGATTGAGCGAGTGAAAATCAAGCGAAGACGCAATGCTTTCACTACCTCTCAAAAATGTTAAACAATTATTCGTAAAACAACAGCTATTCCGTTAAAATCGTTCACGTAAAATGCTATTTTTCTATACTGAAGTGTGCAAATAGCGAAGTATTTAGTACTCACAATGGAGAAGTGAAAAGAAGCGCACAAATATTTCAATTCGGCAGACTCTCAATTTGATCGTAAAGAGAGAGAGAGAGCGCTCAGAATGGAGAGAGTGATATTCAGATGGTCTTTCCCATCGTGAGAATGAAGTGAGTAACTCGTCCAACTGGAGTCATGTGGCAAGGGGATTTGATTGAAGCGAGCTTGTCCATGAAAGAGCAGATGATCGAGGGAATGATGGGAGAAGGAAATAAAAAGAGCACCCTTCTCACTCTCTCTCCCTTCCCTTCCCTTTCTCGGCCTATGTCCTCTCTTCTGGATATCTTATCAATATTCCAATCTAGCATAGTTCCATCAAGAACAGGGCGAAATCAGTTCGTTTCGCTTCCTCGATTGCTCTTGTGTCTCAGTCACGTGTGATTCCATTCGGTGAGAAGGAGAAGAGAGAGAGAGAGAAAGGGACTAAAAGCGAGAGAACGAACAGAGGGTTTGATCACCTCGTTCTCTTCTCTAAACCCCGCTTCTTTTTTCGGATCTCGCTTCCGTTAGTTCATAATTCTTTCTGGTCGAACGAGTTGTGACGTGCGATGATCTCCATTTCACAACAGCGCACCTTATCAATTTGTTTACTCGGTTCCGCCCCATTTATCGCGCGGAATATCTACATTTAGCGACGCATTTCGATTCTTGTCTAAATGGGTGCATCCTCCTGATTGTCTAATCGCAGGAAGTCGTGGTGGAAGAGATGCCCGTGTGGCGGAGATCGAGGGAACCCAGCTTCTGCCTCGGAGATTACATCGTCAGCAAGGTGGGCAAGAGATCAAAGACCAAACTATGCTCTATCCAGGAGTACGTCTGTCCTCCTGCCAGTGGATCGAAGGTGGATCGTTCTCGTGATGGATCCCCTGTCGACATGACTGCTTACGTCGTGCGTCCATCCATCTCTTCCATTGATCTTTGATCTTTGTAGGAGGTTTCTCCGGAAGAGTCCACAGCCCCTTCTGCACTCCTTGTGGCCAAGGGAACCTACAAAACCATCGAGATACCGACTGGAAAGTGGGCGAAAGGCGCGCATGAACAGGCTCGTTTTTACCTTTTTGTTATTGAATCAAAGCTGAAATTTCATATATTTTTCTTCTACCAAATCAAAATGTAAATAAAAGCTGTGCAGATGCGTTCCCTCACTTCCTCTTCGTACTACACGAGATGGTTGGATGCGAACGAGAGAAGACTCATGGTCAGTCTACGAGGGAACACATACACCCATCAGACACTGATTGCCTCGATCGGAAGAAGAAGGATGCATTGCAGGTTGATCTCTCCACTACAGTTTGCTCTCACTGCTCTGGTAGATTCCTCCTAGTCGTCATCTTCGAGAAACTTCATAACAGCAAGAACATCAAGTGAGGTTTCCCATCTCCATCTCTATTATATGAAAGAATTTTATGAATTATGAAAATATTATAAAAGAATAACATCAAAACAATCGTGAATTTTTGCACAATGATTATAGTGGTGGCAAGATTCCTGCAAACATGAAATCTCTTTACAATTCTGATTTTCAAGCAAATGCTTTCCCAATAACACTTTGGATGAAGGAGGAGGTGGATAATGGGATGGCACGTGACGCCCCGCTGTCTATCCAAATGGAGTGATAGCAATGACAGCACTTATCTCTTACGTCAGGGAACGATCACGTTGTGTGCACAACAAGGAATGATTTTGGCCGAGAATGAGAAAAAAAGTTGTGCAGCGCATCAACTCCATCCCTCAAAAATAAAAAAATGTCAATATGAATTAAATATTAATAGGTACATAAGTAAATAATAAAAATATAGTCAAAGAAAATAGTTATAAAGCACACATTCACTATAAATAATACATGTTGCATTATTTATAGTGAATGTATTACATATTTGAACATAAGAAGAATGAATGCGTTGTAGGATGACCATCAACTGCGTGGACGATCTCGATCTCTCCTCTCTCCCTTCCTCCGATTGCCTCGACGACCTCCTCTTCAACACTGTCGCCCTCGCCGTCGAGAAGTTCAAGGATGGAAGGCCACCCGTGGAATACTCCCCCAAGGGTTACTTACTCTCCCATTAATTCTTCCCTCCAAGATCTCCACTTCTTTCCATCCATCGTAATTCAGTGAATCCTCCAATGGAATCAACTGGTTCGCTCGTGGAGAGAGATGCAGTACTCGCTGAGCACAGAGAGCTCTCCATCACCGTGAGAATCCATATCTCTTCTCAGGAAATTGATCTTTGATCTTTTAAGGCGACGTCGGATGACTTCGATCGCATTCTCGATTCAGATGATGAGGAAGGAGATCTCGTCAGTGGAGTGGTTCGTCTTCAATTAAATTATTGGTTCTCGATACTGTAACTCGTTCTATTCAACCAGCATAATGTTGCCTGCATGGTGTTGACCATAATTTCTTAATAAGATTGAATGAGAATATAATCTGTTTCAGCGCTGCAATAAGTGTGGTGAATCGAGAGTGGATGATCTATTCGAGATGGAGGAAGATTGGCTGTGCAGGTATGTTCCCATCATCGATCAGAGATCAAAGGTCTCATTTGATATTCCTTACGCATCAGAGATCAGAGATTATCTCTTCCAGAGGCTGCCTCACTCAGACAATCTGCGCCATTCTCAGCAATCGAATGATCGTCAAGCTGAATGTCCCGGTAACTATTCCTCATTACTGGAGTCTCATATCGTACGTGATGGAAATTTAGGAACGTATACCGTGCAATTTCCAAAAATATCACGCTTCGTGGATTATGGTGAATTTTCATTTTAACGACTTTTGCTTTTTTGCATTCTTTTTTTAATATGCGTTTTCATAAAACGGGTTAGTTTTTACACGGAAATATGGCTAGAAATGCAATAAATGCTCGTGAAAAAACCATGAAATATTGACGAAATAGTGCTAAATCCCGGTTATGGCTATTTCGTCAATATTGCATAATTTTCGCGAGCTTTTATTGCATTTCTAGCCATATTTCCGTGTAAAAAACCCATCCGTTTTATGAAAACGCATATGAAAAAAAAATGCAAAAAAGCAAAACTCGTACTGTGAGAATAGAATGCGTAGCAAAGTGGTGTACATGATAAACTTCTTAAAGTACTACAATATTCGCGGAACGGGAAAATATTTAGCCGTGAATATTTTCCCGTTCCGCGATTATTGTAGTACTTTAAGAAGCTTATCATGTACACCACTTTGCTACGCATTCTATTCCCACAATAAAAATGAAAATTCACCATAATCCACGAAGCGTGATATTTTTGGAAATTGCACGGTATACGTTCCTAAATTTCCATCACGTACGATAAGTCTTTTCAAAAAACCTTTCTTCAAATAAAATGATAAAATGGTAGATCGCGTGTCACCCTGCTTCGACTCCCCTGGATGCTCTCCCTCTCTTCGTCCCCCTCTCCGCACTCAACCACTACATGAGAAGTCTCTCGATGGCGATTGCTGAGGTACCATTGGAGACATTCCTCTCCCCCCTCACTCCCATCTACAGATCCTCAAGGGAGACGATCTCATCGTCGAGTGCAAACTATGCATGAATCTCGTCCGTCTCAAGGATGGATTCGGTAAGCAGCCCCCCTACCGTATCCCCTTTCAATCGACAACTGACTATTCTGCAGAGGCGTCAGTGCTAGCTTGTCCTGGTTGCAAGGGAGTGAGCTGTCTCAGCTGTGGTTCTTCTCCCCATGATCCCCTCTCCTGCCAGGAGGTCAGTTTTACACTTGGATTTCCAACGCTATCAATGAATGAATAACCCTCATCTCTTCGTTTCAGTTCGCTGAGTGGTCATCCAAATTCGACGCTCGCATTGAATCTCTCAGAATCGATGCGAACTACAAATTCGGTCGTGCGATCACTTGTGAGTGTGGAGAGGAGATGATTCTGCCACAGGAACAGGTGAGAGGATGGCTCCCTTCCAGACAGAAAGTGATAGAGAGATGGTAGTCATGGGAATGTTCAGAAGGAGACGACGTGTCCTCGTTGTCACATCGCCTTCGATGCATTGTCTCTGGTGAAGAAGCGAGGGGGAGGATCCATCCAGGCCCGTGCTGCTCGTCTCTTCCCTCTTCCCACTCGTACCATTGCCAAGGAATTCGCATCCGTCGCTGCTCTCGCTCATTCCGAACGTGTCGATGACCGCAGACGCGCCATGTTCGAGCGTGCGGCTCGTAAGATGCGTGGATGCTCGTCTGCCTTCGATGCGGAGAGTGCACTGGCCATTCGTGCATCTGCACTGCACGCGGCAGAGATGGCAGCTGCAGGGGCGTATCTGGCAAGGGGAAGATCCCCCCGAGTGGCAGCCATGATTGTGTCGGGATGGGAGAGATTGAGAACTGCCGCGCAAGAGGAGAAGGACGAGAAGAGAGCCACCAGAGCACTCCAGTCTCTCAAGGAGATCCTCAAGGAGAATGGAGCACTCTAGACTCATTCCTCCCCCATCTACTCCCCCTCATTATATCTCCTCACACACAAAAAATCGAAAGGCACGCCCAAAAAAATGTGTGTATATGTACGATGATGTAGATAGTTCGCGTTCTCTTGTAAGTATGTGTACAATTCCCCATGTATTATAGCTTTTCCCTTTCTTCAGACTGCCTAGATGGTATCATATGTATTTTCTAATTTTCGTCGTTCGCTCGTCTCTCCAGTCGAGTAACAGAGCATTTTCATAGCAGTAGATCTGTAGGCTACCGAATGTAGCAAGTAAGTCGGCCGAGTGCATTTTGCCACGGCTCTGTATAGATATCCTCTCCCTAACCGCCACTCCCAACTCACGCGGTTACTGTATGTTCACACAACAATATGATCTACCTTTCAATAACGCTTCCCCTCAGAGATCCATACCCCGCACTACTGCGTATTATGAAGATTTGTGAACATGAAACCCCTGTATAGAGGACGCTGGTACGTCCTGAATGACATCGTTGTGCTAGAGAGTAGGTCACTGCCTCGAATTGTATCCTATTCTGACTGTCTCTAGTCATTCTCACACCACTCCATCTTTGTGTGTATTCCTTTGGACTCGATGTGACAACTGATCGATCGTCCATTCGTAAGCTCCTTCCATCAGTCTGAGATATCTTTGAATCAAAGACGATAAATAGTGCCTTCGATTTCAACTCAATACATTTAACATATTATGAAAAAAACAGCAAAATATACATCACTTTCTACTGTTGCACATCGAGCTTAGACAAAATCGAGGTAGAAATATTGACTATTTAGTTTGGGGCTCATTCCAATGAATTCTCGCCCTTCTCACGAAAAATTGAAGGCGCCATCATCCATACAACCACTTTTTTCTGTAAAGCTGAGCTGATCCGATTTCACACAAAAAAAGGAATCATTAGCAAAGGTAAGAGCTCACTCCTCTTCTCAGGAAGTCGTACAGTACAATCACAGAGATTAGAAATGCCAATCCGACCATGATCATTCCAATTTTTGAGAAGAGCGAAATCTGAGAGAAAACTTAACATTCCATCCTCGTAGTTTCTACACATTGATCCTAATAGTTACAGCGTGTGCCTTAGTCGTTGTTCCACTGATTATCGGGAGGCTAGTTGAATGGGTGACAGTAGACACATCAGAGTGGGTCACTGGAGGTGTGTCTTCCTGGAGAAGAGGAGAATGGGGAGAGAAAGGAAAGGAGAGGGGCGAATCTAAAGAAGTCCGAAAATGCATTGCACCATCGAAATTGGGGCAAAGTATGATAATGAATGCGAACCTTTGCGATGTGTTGATCGTTGAAATTCGACTGTAGATTGAGGAAGTATGAGTTCCAGAGATCGGCACTTCCCATTTCAATGAGAAGGCAAAAGGCCAACCACGACATATTCATTGGCCAGACTATTCTGCGAAGGAATTCACTCTCTGTGTTTAATATATTTATCTGTAAAGTGAATGCATTCTTTGAAAAGCTGTGGATGGTAGATGAAAGGGAGAAAAAAAGGTTGGGTAAGTGCGAATGTGGTTCGATTACATAGAGATAATAACATTTATGTACAAAGTGAGTAGACTTCGTTGCGAGAACGTAACGAGGAGGATTTATCGGATTTACGAGAATTATCCCCATTGGGAACATTTATAGAGCAAGATTGTGAATAAATCCAATCACAGTGATGGATTAATGCATGATTGACAGCAAAACGGCTCGAGTCGATGCGGGCAATGACGAATGAGAGGGCACTCTCTCACTTCATTGTGCTCTCTCACTCGTTGCCTGTGCGGAAGGGCCAACTTTGAATGCCTAAAAAAACAACCATTACTCGGTTCCTAATATAGATAACTAAACCGGAATTTCAAAAATGTGATACTGTTTACGATTCTCAAAACAATGTTGTCAATTTGGGCTGGCTATTTGCTGTTAGTCGTCCTTTAAAGGGGTGATCCGGGGAATGTCCAGCCACCCAGACTGGCAAAACTGTGTTGTAGAGGACACTCGTCCGATCAGAGATCACTTTGATCAGAGATCATCCAACAAAGAATGCAAGATTAAGACTCTCAGCAGCAATACCTGAAACTGGTCTTTATTTTTTCATTTTCTTTCACATCATTTTCTTTATCCCTTCCGTATTACTACTCTGCATTTGGATGCCTTCTCATTTGAGTCTCTCCTTGTTTACTCATCATATCAGTCCAATATCACTAGAATGTCTTTACGACGATTGGGTTGCCTTCCTTCCCGTCATTCTCTTACGAGGCACTCAGATTATAGAATGATTGTGGCTATTTCGATCTTTGCTGACAGACAGCTTAGCAGGGGTAATTGTTGAAAAGATTCTGCTATTTAATGTTTCCCAACACCCACGGAAATTATTTGAATTGGCGCGCGTGCCCTGATCACGATAACACAGGCATAATCAGGCTACTGAACCTGATACTTTGCAGCTCTCACCTCATTCTGATATTTGATTTATAATTTATTTATTTTCCCCATTTTATCACATTCCGAAATAATTTTGGATGTGATTTCGTGGGTGTTGGGTATTTAACAAAAACGTGATATTATTGAATTTGCTCATTTTTTATCCTGCCAAACTGTATACGCTATTAACCGGCATTTAAGATTAACATACATGACCACGTACATTTAAAAAAAACTATTATTTGCCATAATATTGTGACCTCAATCGAAAAATCGTAATTCCTTCGCTATTCTGTCAATCATTACAACTTGTGAATGGGGTAATAGTACCCAACTGAGTGTGAACTGACTCCCTCTCCCATTATGAGTGAACATCGCTCTAAATGCCAGTTTCTCACATGCGGTCCATCCTTCTCTTCCTCTCTCTTCTTTCTTCAATGTTCTTTCTCCCCCTTCTGTCCTTCTCTTGCATACTTGGATGTTTCCACACCCCGTATTTACTGCCTTCCTCTATTCATTCTCGTCTCTTCCTTCCTCCTTTCGTGAGGTACTCTAACTTCTTACTCCTACTATTGATTCATCACTCTTCTCTGCTCAAGGGATGATTAATGAAGGGATTCCGCTGGTGTCATTCAATAGATTCTCTCTTCCATCTCTCTCTCTTTTCTCCCTCTCTCTTTCTCGTGAGTAATTGCATGCAACTGTTATCTCTTATTCTCAAAGCCCCTAATGGCCAGATTATTATTAAAAATAAAAATATGAGAAACCCCCAGTGAACTAGCTGGGAAATATGACTGAAGAGCCCTTTTCTTTCAGACCGAAATCCTCCTTGATCTTCTAGATGCGCTCTCCTTCCATCTCCCCCGCCTCACTTTCTCTTTCCTTCATCCACTCCTCTGTGCTCTCTAACTCCATTGACAACCCCGATTTACTTGCTGAGTGACACCCGCTTGAGCCATAGCAACTAAGCCATCGCTGTCACTCTTCTTCTCTTCTCCCGTTCCTCCTTCTACCATTTGCCCTGTATGTAAATTATCAACAGTTCGGTATCCATAAATCTCGCAAGTGTCCAATTCCTCCATTATCGTGTGACCCCATCTGGTCCAAGCTCGCCCTTTATTCCAAAGGCTAGATCGATCCGATAAGCCATCCATTGACCTCCCTCCAATCCATCTTCTGCCCTCTCATCTTCTGTCCTTCCCTCTTTCTCTCCCTCTTTCTCTTTGTTCGCTCTCCCCTCTATCACACCTCGTAACATATCTCTTACATTCATTGCATATCTATCACCCCTAAAATTTTGCTCATGAACAAAGTGACTAAGTTGTTTCAACTCTAAATATATATGTAGTATTTGCATGGCTTTTCTCACTCCTTGCTCACGTATACCTGTTGATGGCAATAATTACCTAATTCACCAATTCTCCAATTGGTCCTTCACTCTCTATTTCTCTCGTCACTCTGTCCGAAAACTGAAGAAAATAAATTCTTTTTTCTTTTCCTAACAACCTTCCAAATATCCTGTGATTGGGCTGAACTAAGCAACGCAAATGTCGCTTGTATCTCTTTTGTTCAATCACGTAGCTAGTGTTCTTCTGTAAACACGTGACCATGCAGAATGATTCTCTCGATTTCGCATGCTTACTCACTCTGGAAGAACCAAAGCGAGATTCTCCTCCTCTTCCTCTCAATTCCACATGAATCAAATTCATTTCAGTGGTGTGATCGGAATCGATTCAATGAATCTCAATGATCACTGGGAGAGATTCAGCGGACTCATCTTCCCCAGGTAACAAAACTATATGTCTTCTCGTTCATACAATTCATTTACTTACTAAAATGTGTTGGGAGTTAGGCCATCTCTCAATAGAAATTTGTGATAGGGTAAGTTTATAACATCAAAAAAGACGAAGAAAGATTCTTCGTCGGCTTTGCCCTCTAAAACCATATGGACACAACAAGAAAGGAGTAACTCCTCCTCTTTCCTCCTTCATTATGAAAATGAAGGAGGAAAGGGGATGAGATGAGATGATTGTAGATACGCTTGTTCTCATTGTTCTTCTCACTTTTCTACACCGAGGGAATTCGATGATCACGAGTGCTCTACAGAGGGAATGCAAACCAGATGCACTGTTTGTGATGAAGTGAGGAAAGGGAAGAGAGGGAGATCATTTTCGATTATCATTCGATTACTTAGTCAATGCTCATATTATGGTATATTTATGGCAGAGTGGTGCCAACAAAGGATAATGATCTATGGGAGCTCTGAAAGGAGCGACCGTACGATGAGAACCAAAATGTGATAATTCGCAGATATTCGCCACTCGATCCTCTTTCCATCACCATTTCAAAATTCACTTGAAAGGAAATCTGTGCATGGTGGGTCACTTCATGATTTTGATGCATTAAATATCGCACGACTTTTTGCATAATAGTACTGAGTGTCATCTTAGCAATATAGCAATAGAGATGCTATTGCTATATTGCTCAGATGCCATCCTCATGCTTCCTGCTTATATCTTAGGCCAAATGTTGATGCGCGGTTCATTGTTCATCTTCTCATTGCAGTTCTGCTCCATAAAGTATAATGCGGATGAAATGCTCTTGCGGCACTGCAATGGCCATGGAAACGTACTTTTTAACACAAAATTATGCTTTAGGTATAGCAATTTTTCTTATGTAAACAAGGAACTAAATTCAAAGCTTTTCAAGAATTTTCTCATCGATTTCTCTTTCTTTCAAGTCATTTATTAAATTTGGTATCTACATTGTTTTAGGCGATCCCACCCACAGAACCACGTAGACTTGTAAATCTGGACAACGACGTCTCTTCCACAGCCATCGAATTTAGAAGAAGAGGTCAGCTTTACGATGTTGAATTTTACGAAATCATTCACAAGTTATTTCCATTGCAATTAAGTGAAATGAGAGAAGCTCAGAAAACGTCGAAGAAAGACAATTTTGTGATTGCAAAATGATAGTTTCATCGACATAAACCATGCTCTATTTACGATCAAAATATATTCTTAAACCAGTACGGCCATATTTGTATTTAATATCAATACAGTATCTTGATGGAGAAAACCCGGGTGCAATTACAGGAAGAGACGACGCAGCCGAAATCGATGAAGATCAACCATCATTCCCAAGGGGTCAGACATCATTCTTCAGCTTGAGATTGTATGTACAGTACGTGCTAATCGCCTTGACCATGTGCGTGCGCCGCGCTGCGCGGCGGCGTGCGGCTTACGCGGATTGATTTTGCGGGATGAATATTATTTTTCACGATTCGAACCTATTACTTTCGAATTCTCCGTAAAATTTCCCATCGAAAGGAGTATTCATTCATATTTTTAAAGATATATTTATATTTATAAATCAATATTTTGAATGCGGAATTTCTGCACCCTACCGTAATCTCACTTTACGATAGCGACAGTATCGCAAACTGGGATTACGGTAGGTTGCAGCATTACAGAATTCGAAATATTGATTTCTTTTTCTAAAAATATGAATGAATAGTCCTTCCGATGCGAAATTTTACGGAGAATTCGAAAATAATAGGTTCGAATCGTGAAAAGCAATATTCTTTACGCAAAATCAATCCGCGCAAGCCGCGCTCCGCCGCGCAGCGCCGCGCACGCACATGACCAAGGCGATTAGCACGTACTGTATATGATCGATTCAGATACCAGATGCTCTTCCGATGAGGGAGTACAGTGAAAGTGTTCTTCCTTCCAGGAAGAGAGGCATAGAGGTTCATAGATTTCATTTGCAGTACCCATACCACAGTAGCTCATGCGTTAGAAGACGCACCGTTAGAAGACCTAGCTGGCAAAGAAAGTGCATTTCTAATAAAACAAGCATTTATTGTTAATTACATGTAGTATCTAATTGCCATCAATTTTCTTCCAGGACATGTCTATCACAGTTCCCAGTAGTAAGACACGTCGAATGGATGCTACCTTCATTCCATCTCCTCCTCCTCTTTCTTTCTACGGGGAACATCCAAATGTAAGTTCGCCCCATTCTCAGTTCGACTTTTGCTACATAAATAAATATGATGAATTAGATAGTGTCACGATGAGAGTACTATCCACTCCATAAACTCGATTGATTCATTCATCTTCTTCCGATGGTCTCATCCCTCCTCTCCCTTCTTCATCTGCTCCTCTTCATTTCGTCCCTCTCCTCACTCCTCCTCACTCACTCCAACGACTACAAATGCTATCCGAGCAAATCATCAGTGCAGTTCGTCTAGATTCAGTGGTCGAGAGTGCTGCCCATCAGACTGAGGGAAGATCTCACTTTCCTTCTACTGTACCCACTCCTCCTCCTTCGAACACGACGACTTCTTCGGATGCAGTTCCTTCTCTCTTCGCTCCCTGCGACGATTCCTCCCCTCTACCCATCAAATTGGAGCAGTTGGATGTCTCCCCTCGAAAGATATCTCCCTCGGAGAGCAATGATCCTTCCACAACCCTCATCCCTCCTCCTTCTCCACTCTCGCAGTCAAATTCCCCTCTGGACGATCCTCCCACTACTTCTTCCCAATCGAATTCTCCGATGGAGACTCTCGATCAATCTTCCCATTCCATCCTCACTCACTCTCATCCCCTGAGCCCGCAGTCGACACCAATGGCTTCATCAAGTGATGCAGAAGAGAATCCGAATGAACTCCCGATGGAACAGCCACAGAAGAACATCGCTATCGCTGCGGTAATCATGCATTCTTTATTTAACATATTTAGGTGTATCTTTTTTTAAATTTCGAGTAGGATTGGTGGTTGCAGGACGGAAATGAGTCTGCTTCCTCTGCCCTCTCTCTCTCCGAAGAGGCTTCTTTCTCCACCTTTAGTAGTGCAACTTATTCCACAGCAAATGAAGACTGTAATATTCGTGAGGTCTGTTCTTATTTTTTAGCGTTATAGTTTATTTTCCCATATTTGAGAGTGGGTTGAATGACTTCTCGATCATGCAGACATCGTCATCTGGAATTCCCCGAGATGAAGTCATCGACGACGAAAATGAGGAAGAGGAAGAGACTCCGACAGATGGCCCCTCCTCTCCCCCCTCGGATAAGGAAGAAGTTGATAATCAACCGGTTAGTTAGATATTATGCCTCAGAAAATATTGCGAATCGTCTTATATAAATGGACATCGGAATGGGAATGAATTCAGGCAGAGAAGGATGAAAGTTGTTCTTCTTCTATCGCCTTCGTTCCCCAGAAACGATGCAGTCCCAGAAAACAAGCGAAAACGATTAAGAGAGAGGTCAGGGTTCAGTTTGAAATCGATAACTGTACTTGAATATGTAAAGTTGATTTTGTTTATTCGAAGCGGGATTGAAGAGTGCAAGCATGTGCAGGGGAATGCACTTCACATATCAAATTTAGTGCGTGGAAGGAGTGGAGATGGAAGAGGACGGGGCAGTTCCATCCACCCAACCCCCTCTGCAGTCACCCCTCAATTACAGACTCGAATCGACTGAGAAACACGCGGTTAGTTCAATGATTCACATTACGAAAAAATATTTTCAAATGGACTACCACTAAATAATATTAAATTTAAAATAGAATGTGATAAGGAGGAGCCATTCCAGCCAATGGAATCAATGGAGATTATGATGGAAGACGAAGGAACTCGGCCCATTCCTCCGTTGAGATGCAGTCCAAGGAAGAAGACCAAGACGATAAAGAAGGAGGTTAGCAATGTTTTGAAGAGCAATAACCATTGAAAATCCTAAGAAGAAGGGAGACACTTCAGATAACATACTAACACGTGTATCACGAGTCAGTGGACGAAATATCACCCCCTCGGGAACATTTTCGAAAAAGTTGTTCCGGTTTTGACTCATATTATAGTGGAAGGATATCCTAGATGTAAGATTTCGAAATATATAGGTCATTGGTCCCAGATCCGGCTTTTAGGAATTTTCCGGTTTTGCTCCCGGCCACGCAGTATCTCAGCTCCCAGAACAGCTATAGTGTTGGGGTTGGCCTCAAAATATGCGGAAAATTATTTCAAGAAACTTTCATGTTCAGAGTAAAACGATTGGACAACAAATAAAATTCAGCCGAACGAAAAACCAATGTTTGCAACGAAATTAAAATATTCTTGCTATACTGCAGATGAGTGATACAGATTTTTAATGCGGAATATGAAACAAGAAGTGTATGTGCATGATATAAAAATATAAAAACAAAAATCGGTCCGCCTTCAACTTGGCAATTTTCGATCAAATTCGCGATTGTGTGATGGCAGAATTTCAAGAAAATAATAATTATCAAATTGTCCATGTAAATATGCCATATTCGGCAATATTTGACGTTTCGTGATTGGATTACTCACATAACGTTGAAAAAATAATAAATTTTCTCATTTAGAAAATTTCGATTTTTCACCCTCCTAATATGCAAAGTTTGAAAATATGCAATTCAGGATTTCGTTTCTCTGGGGACGAATTCACTGAGGAAATAATAGGAACGACCGAGTTGTGTAAAATATTTCACTATTGGCTTACCAGATCTATCCTCGCCATTTTCTGATGTGCTCAAACTTGCTAGTCCAGAGGGGGCGATTGGAAAGATAATTTGATTTTGACTGTATTTACTTGAACGATGGCTTCTACTGTCATCCAAAAATCGTTGTATGAGGTGAATTGTCAAATATTATTGAAATAGTCGAAATTTTCTAATCGAACATGGAAAAACTAATCGAACATGGAAAATTCCACAGCTCGAAAAATGTAGATTCCCCAAAAAAGTCCAAAACGTTTGTTTTGAAGGTGCATTTTTCTTTTATTTCTCATAAAGTAATTTTTGGTTAGCAAAATAAGTCACGATTCAAGTAAATTCAGTCAAAATCAAATTATCTTTACAATCGCCCCCTCTGGACTAGCAAGTTTGAGCACATCTGAAAATGGCGAGGATAGATCTGGTAAGCCAATACTGAAATATTTTACACAACTCGGTCACTACTATTATTTCCTCAGTGAATTCGTCCCCAGAGAAACGAAATCCTGAGTTGCATATTTTCAAACTTTGCATATTAGGAGGGTGAAAAATTGAAATTTTCTAAATGAGAAAATTTATCATTTTTTCAACATTATGTGATTAATCCAATCACGAAACGTCAAATATTGCCGAATATGGCATATGTAAATGGACAATCTGATAGTTATTATTTTCTTAACATTCCGCCATCACACAATCGCGACTTTGATCGAAAATTTCCAAGTTGAAGGCAGATCGATTTTTGTTTTATATTTTTATATCATGCACATACACTTCTTGTTTCATATTCTGCATTAAAAATCTGTATCACTCATCTGCAGGATAGCAAGAATATTTTAATTTCTGTGCAAACATTGGTTTTTCGTTCGGCTGAATTTTATTTGTTGTCCAATCGCTTTACTCTGAACATGAAAGTTTCTTGAAATATTTTTCCGCACATTTTGAGCCCAACCCCAACACTCTAGCTGTTCTGGGAGCTGAGATACTACGTAGCCGGGAGCAAAACCGGAAAATTCCTAAAAGCCGGCTCTGGGACCAATGGCCAATATTTTTCGAAATCTTACATCTATGATATTCTTCCACTATAATATGAGTCAAAACCGGAACTACTTTTTCGAAAATGTTCCCGCACACCTCCACTGAATCGTGATACCTGTGCTAACTCTTCATGCAATGTACTTTTTTATCAACAAGAAAAATCTTGATTTCTGACTTTTTCAAGGGAAATTTGCGGAGTTTAAATAATGTTCATTTTAGCCAGTGGATTCTGATAAGAAGAATGATGAATGTCTTCCATCTACCATCTCAATTCCTCCATCCGTCAATGTGAATAGGAAAGGGGTCAATCTTTCCGCTTCACCCATTCCTCAACTGCGTCGAAGTCCCAGAAAGAGAGAGAAAAATATCGAGGAAGAGGTTCGACCATCTCAAACTCCACTTTTTTGTCCGTTGAATCAAGAAAATGCACAATACATTATATGCTTCATATTTTTATATCATTTTGTTAGTTATGTTATGTAAGTAGACAGGGCGATAATTTCAGGATATTTGTCCTGACTCGAGGAATGACGAGATTCTTCCTATCAATACTGAAGGTAGTTGTCCTCAACGAAGACGACGTTCAACCAGGAATTCTTCTATGAAGGAAGTGAAACAACAGAAGATTGAAATGACCTCCAATGAAGAGGTTAGAAGTTGAAGACAATTATCATACTACGATCTTCGATTTTAGAATCCATCTGGTGGATGGAATGAAGAACTGGACTGGAAGGACGTCCTTCCGATTCGACCACGACGATCTGTGAAGATCGAACCGAGGGAGGAAGATGATGTAGATCAGGGTCAGACATTTTATTCACAATAGTATTATACATACGTAGAAGATTCCATTACCCACCAGCTTTTTTAAATATTTTGAACGGACCGTGTAAAATACAATGACAATGGGAGGTACACAACGAATATAATTCATTCATCTCAATTCAGACTTCTGGAGCGGGAAAAGGATATCATCAGAGTGTCCGAGATGCAATGAGACAGTGGGGAAGAGTGCGAGGAAGGGCCATTTCAAACAGGTGGGAGAACCATCAAATCCTCCTCCTCTTTCTCAATCTGCTTGACATAAACACCTGACTTTAGATAAAATAACTGATTATTCAGGGTAAATCATGGATCAATTTTCCCTTCGTTCTTTCAGTTCCACTACGACTCATTCTTCCTTTCGCTCACATTGAAGATGAACGAAGTGGAAAGATGGGTCAGCTGCAGAATTGGATCTAGTTCAAGTGGAACCAAAGGCGAGACCTTTTGATTATCCACTCTTTTGGACGTGTGTAGACTCTCAAATAATCCTTACTTTGCTAGAATCCTCAGCTTCATTATGGAAGTCATTAAAGTTATCAAATGTGGCCAAAAGTTGAGGGGTCACTCTCTTCATTTCTCGCGCTCTCTCAGCAGTCGAGAGAGCAAGGGAAATAATGGGGTGACCCTTCGTGTTTCTGCGACATAACAAGCAGGGTTGACAATTCGAAGTCGGATTGCGAATTCGCATTGCCAACCCTAATAACAAAGATATCTAATTGGGCGTACCCTAACAATTTTGTCATCAGAAGGGCGGGTTTGTCTCTACTGCAACTCGAGTGAGCATCTGCACGATGGACGAGTCCCTCTTCTCAGACACATCAAAGCGGTGAGACTAACCATTCACGACTCTCTTCCTCTCTCTTTCATCCTCTATCTCGTGCATTCACTACTCGTCTTCATTCTTTACTTTCCTTGTTTCAGTGTCACAAGAGTGACTTCCTCCAACTGAAAACAGCCTATCGTCTCTACTCGAGAACGAGAAACATCGAAGACTTGCCCGTCCATTACATTCTTGTGAGAAATTCCATTGGCTATCTATTAGGTTGTTCGGAAAGTTTCTTTCTTTTTTCATATTTGGACATTATTCATTTCTCCTTTATTTAACCTCGATCAATCATCTTATGGTTTTTGTAGTTGATGTGGGCTTGGATACTCTCTATGACAACCAGTAGTGCATACCGTTTCGATCAATAGATCTTGAGCAAAGGAGGTCCGAAGTTAGCCCAGTCGACTTTTCTCCGAGATTTTTAACGGCGCACATTTCTTTGCAGAATATAGATAGGCATACAAATGACCCACTTTTGTGAAGTACGTCAAATATGGTTATTAGTAGACGTAAAGTTTTAAATCTAGCACGTATTACCTAATCTAGCGAAGCGTCGATCGGATAAGCCGCACTACGATTTGTTTTTCGAGCAGAATTTTTAACTTATTGTGCTTCCCCCGGTCAACCCACAGAACAAAGCGATTGTTATTTGTGAAGTACTTTACATGTCCACTTTCTATACCTAATTAGGTGGGAATCCAATTACGTATTCATGACGCTTTTTTCAGAATATCTATGCCGAAATTTGACCATCGAAATGGTGACATATTGATATCTCTCGTCTCTCTCGAAGGTTGAAAGCCGGGTTTTTCTTTGTTTTCATTAATTTTCTTTGTTTTCATTAGCTCTTGCCCTATCATAAATTATCCGCTTAGTATCGGTAGGCATCTAGTTCTCGGGAAAAAGAGCCAGCAAAAATCACTGTAATTCTGTTTTTCTAGGTGTTTTTGGCATGTGCTAACTTTTGATATTTTTTCCAGCCTGCTATGTGACCGAGATGCGATTTGAACATACTGTAGTATTCCACCGCAAAGGCCCTTACATATATCATAGACAAAATAATTGAAGTCGAATACCACAAGAATTGGCATGATAAAAATAAAAGAAAGAAACTTTCCGAACAACCTAATATTAGAGTTTATCTTTGAGCTATGTATTTTCAGTCAAATGTCATCTCACTAATATTGACAGCCTTCTTTCCAGAATTGATCTCAGCAAAACGCGTGTCTGGTGGTTCGTCATCTTCTTATATGTATTTAATAATTTGAATTTGCAAAATTTGCAGAATTATTTTTCCCGTTACATTTAAACGTCCTTTTTATCAGCTTCAATTGTAACAACAGTGTTTACCCGTTGTGCCTATCTCACTGCAATTTGTTGCGGGTTTATCATATTACTTGTATTCTCTAACACCCAGGCTGTACCACTCATATTAATTATTCGTGATTGTTGTCAATGAATACATATTGGACTGTTTGTGAAACTATTTTTTCACAAAACTTGTATGTCTAGTTTTTTTTTCTCTTTCTACTAAATAATATTGTCGAGATTGCACAAATACGGACGTACATTATCTCTACATGCATGAACAAGTATGATAAGCTCTGCAAAATAGGACATTGGGAATATAATTCCTTTATTCATGTGCAAAATCTGATAGACTACAGCGAGCGAAGTTGGGCATTATTGCATCGGAGAAGTGGTATGCACTGAAATTATTGCCCTTATTCATCATTTCATATTTTAGTTATGAAATTGATTGACCATAGATCCCCTATCTACTAGCAACATTTCGAACTGCATTAACGATCAAGTATCAACCTCCCTCATCTTCATTCCTTCCCCGACTTTGCCTTTTTCTTGTTTACGTTCATCGGAGGTCTTCAATATTTAGATTTTATAAATATTTTCTTTTCCATTTAAATGGCCCAATTAAAAATAAACATTAAGAACCAAGGTGAACCAACTCCCAATCTTTGAAACTCAAGAAAAAAAAATTCTCAAAAATAGTAATTTTCTTTTTTGCAGTCAGTCTAATGATCTCTTTGAGAACTACAATATGTCTAAGTGACTCTCAATCCATCGTCTAATAATCAGTATGATCCTCTTAATCTGGCCCTTCTCTCCTTTCTTCACTCACCCGGTATTCTTCGGTATCGTTGGCACGTCTTTCTCCGCTTCTCCCGTCAATTTCTTCGCAGACCTACGAGAAAAATCGATCTCGTTCTGCCCAATGTTTGGGCAACCTTTTTACATGAAGTACGACTTCAGACTAATTATTTCAAGATAATTGATCCTTTATTTAGTATTAGTCGAACAAACACTCTGATTCCTCTGATTTCACAATTCAAAAAATAAAATTGGTCCGATGTAAGGAATAGTGAGTACGTACGTGTTTGCCTTGGCTGGAGTTTCCGTGGGTGGCACGTGTTTCTTGCGGGGAGTCATCGAGATTGACACCTCAACCAGAGGTGACCATTCACTATACATCTTCTGTACAACTCATCCCATCTCTTTTCATTCGGATCTTCCACTTTCTGTTGTGCCAGAGCTTTTGACTATAGTCTATAGATATACATTCTTACTCAGGAAGTTCTGCTCAGTCGCAACCAAATAAAAATTACATTTCACAAGTTTTGAATTAGATTCAGCTAACGTTGTAAGCATGCACGTGACCATGTTTACTAAAGCAGTACTAGACAGTCACGTTACATATTCGTAAAGTATCGATTCACCACAGTAATATCATTAACTATATTAGTACTGCTACTATTCACGAACTGATCTACCAGTTTGGATAAATAGTCTCTCATGCCCTTCTTCTCCTTCTTTTCCTTCGTTTCGGAGGCCTAGAATGTATCAATTATTCAAAAAATATAAAGCGATAAACAACCTCGACACTTATCTCCTCAGCGCTCTTGTTCGCTTTCGAGTTGCGTGTGCGAACCTACAGTGCATAGTTGGAATTCATTTTTCTTCATTCGCTGTTCGAATGCCATTTCAATCTCTCTCAATACACTGTCTCATCCGAATGATCTCAGATGTGTTGTAAGAATGCATGTCATTGGCGACTTCTTTGCCCTTCTTCATCTGAATCTCTCACTTTGGGCGTCTTCGCTTTCTCTTCTTTCGTCCTTTCCTCTTTCGATCCTCCCACTCGTTTCACCTTGGGAGTCTTCGTTGCACCCCCTGCACGAGATCAAACATTAATTCCGAGAATACTCTTATTTTGTGGATATAGCATCTGGCCTACCATTTGATGCAATTTTCAACTATTCGAGCTCAAAAATATTAGGGTGTCCCATAAGTTCTCGGACTTTTTTTTTCAATCCATCTACTACATTAGACATTGGAGTTAGGACTTAAAACACTTGCGCATAGTTAGTGGCAGATGGTGTATTGTTACATAATGCCATTATCCGATGCATGCATAGCATAGTGATGATGCAATATTTGAAAATGCTCATTTTTTGAGCACTTCGTTTTGTTTTTCTTCTACCAGTCCGCGAGATTCTAGGAGAGCCAGATGTGCGCGGTGTGATCAATATCTTGCTGTGTATATACTAATATATTAACATAAGTTGTACTGCCATTACAGTAGTATGAAAATGGAAAAATCGAAAATCAAGTTTGCACTTTTAGGGTTAGTTGTATATTTTCGAGCATATTTTAGACCTTCGCTAACCTTTTGTATCAAAAACAACTTTAAAAGTGATGATAATATTTTCTCAACCTCTTGAAGTTATTTTTAGAACGTAACCAGGCAATGCCTTTGAAGACACTTTGCAAAAAAACAAATTTCGTATCGATGAAGCAAAGCAAATCCAGATATCAGGAATGCACCTGAAATTATTGAATACCTGTGTGTATTACTTAAAGACTGTAATTGCATTTCAACTCACATGCATTAGCAAAATAATTCAAAAAAATCGGATTTTGCTATATTTTGTTCAAGTATATGTAGTACTCTCTAAAAGAACCAGCTATGCTGGTCTAATGATTTATATTGAAAGTAGTATCACACACTTTCAAATAGTCTATGGTAGAATCTTGTTAGATTATATATCTAACTTAGAAAGCAAAATGTTCATAATGTCCGGAAACTTATGGGACACCCTAATACTAGGTTAGATTATTTCCTTATTTTAAAACGCGTTCTCTGTAAGACTCGGAGAGGGGTGGCACAAAGCTTGAAAATGATCGTATCGACTTGCAACTTTGGGGTTGTCATACCTATGGGTAGGACATGCTCCCATATGATTTTAATGTCCCTACCTCAACATTTTGACCTACCAAATTTGAAAAATGAAACTCAATATCCAATGACATGCTATATATCGTTCGAAAGGGCATGAAAAGTTATGCCCTAAACTGTATTTTCGTAAGAATTGGTGCATGTTCGCACGAGATATCGCATGAAATGTGCGTTTTCAAGCAGTTTTTGGCGCTTGGTGCAGTGTTTCATCGTGAAGGTATAATTTCTGCAAAAAGCCTTTGTGACTAGTCGATGCAGAATTCAATTCCCTATCGATCTGCAGTTTTCGTTTTATATAAAAAAACCTCACAATTGGCGAAACTGCGAGCTTTGCGACATGCATTTGCCGACGCAGGTTCGAATCCTGACCGATGTATTCATGTTTTGCCAATTCTATTCAACTGATATTTCCTTTAATTTGTGTTTTCGACTAATGTTGGGCATTGTAAGATCACTGGATGCATTCTAAACACGCACTAGTCATTTATCGCACATAACAACATGATCACGATATAGTCAGAACTGGAACAAAATCGACCCGAGATTGCTGAGAAACGCATGTTCTCGGAGAGAAATTCCGATGGAACAAAGCGTTTCAGAGCGCCTAAAGAGTCGCCAAATCGCTTCTTTCTATAGAAGAATCACGAGTGATAGGAAGGAGAACCAGGGAGCTTCTACAAATTGCCCGAAGACCACGAGTCTCCTCTGTTAATGTTTCCACTTCGAATGGAGCAGCAGCGGGAGGGAAGAAGACGTGTAAGAAGGGAACGGGGCGGAGAGGCAAGTGAGAGGTGGAGGTCGTTGTGGATGGCGAGATGGAAGAGGGTGATGAGAAACTCATTTTCTAGGATGCATGTTAGCACTCTCCTGGTTCGCAATCTTCTCCAGGATCACCCTCGACCCACTTGTCATCATTTTCCTGTTTGGGAACACAAAATCAGGGTCTTTCTGAACGGGTTTGCTTGAGATACCTCTTCTGGAAAGATCTCGACTGGACCATCGAGATCAAACAAGTCGTGAAGAGACTAGTTCACAGTTTTGGCGATGAGATTTCCATCCGAAACGTATCCTAGAAAATGAGGTTCTCATCAACCTCTTCCATCTCGTCCTCCACAACGACCTTCACCTCTCCCTTGCCTCTCCGCCCCGCTCCCTTCTTACACGTCTTCTTCCCTCCCGCTGCTGCTCCATTCGAAGTGGACACATTAACAGAGGAGACTCGTGGTCTTCGGGCAATTTGTAGAAGCTCCCTGGTTCTCCTTCCTATCACTCGTGATTCTTCTATAGAAAGAAGCGATTTGGCGACTCTTTAGGCGCTCTGAAACGCTTTGTTCCATCGGAATTTCTCTCTGAGAACATGCGTTTCTCAGCAATCTCGGGTCGATTTTGTTCCAGTTCTGACTATATCGTGATCATGTTGTTATGTGCGATAAATGACTAGTGCGTGTTTAGAATGCATCCAGTGATCTTCACAAAGGCTTTTTGCAGAAATTATACCTTCACGATGAAACACTGCACCAAGCGCCAAAAACTGCTTGAAAACGCACATTTCATGCGATATCTCGTGCGAACATGCACCAATTCTTACGAAAATACAGTTTAGGGCATAATTTTTCATGCCCTTTCGAACGATATATAGCATGTCATTGGATATTGAGTTTCATTTTTAAAATTTGGTAGGTCAAAATGTTGAGGTAGGGACATGAAAAACATATGGGAGCATACCCTACCCATAGGTATGACAACCCCAAAGTTGCAAGTCGATACGATCATTTTGAAGTTTTGTGCCACCCCCTACATTGGGGCGTCCCATTCTTACAGAGAACGCGTTTTAATTGCCGACAACTACCTTACTCGGTAGTATCCCATCTCCTTCACTAACCAGTCTCTCTTCTGCTCGATAATGAAAGCTCTGTTTTATGGCGACTTCTGCTCTGTTTTATGGCGACTCTTCGCAATGTGAGTTGGCAATGTATTGTGTGTCGTTGTGGTAGACTCCTTCTGGCCATTCGGCTGGAGGGGAGAGTCCACAGGAGCCGGCTCAAATCAAATCGTTAATCAAAATTTTACAATATTTTTAGAAATAATAAAGTAATTTTAAAAATTTTAAAAAGAATGTTCATTTTATAAAACATACGTTGTTCAGTATCGTCAGTTGTGTATTCTCGTCCTTGGGGAGCTTCGGCGCCTGAATAAACTCATTTATCGATATTGTCTTATCTCCTACAGTATCCACTCGTACCTCCTTCTCCTCCTTGGTACGTGCACATCGTGTGTCGCTCGCATCGTCCCGGCTAACCGTCCTGAATTGAATAGCAGAGATCAAAGATCACAGGGAGATGGAAAGTGAATGGCTGACCCTCTCCTCTTCTTCTTCTCCTTCTCCTCTTCATCGTCTCTGCAATCCAATTCTCATTACAACTCAAATACAAACAACGAACGCGCAAGTTGTCTCTACATAGACATTCTGCTTGTTCATCGTGTTCGATGAGTCCTTCTTGCACTCTGAATACCAATAGAGATCAAAGATCTAAGATCAATTAGCCGACCCTCAACGGAAGCCGTTGCACGCTTCTTCTTCTTGCCCGAATCGCAGGCTGCTCCTGACTGAATGGGAATATTAAGTATTCATCTCTTCTCATCCATCTTCATAAATCGGCCCTTCTCATTCATTTCTTCTGCTCTCACCTTCTTTCCACTCTTCAATGGAGTCTTCGCCCTTTTCTCAGGAGTCTTCGCTCCCCTTGCCTCCCTTCTCTTCTTTCGCTTCTCCGATCGTTCCTTCCTGTAGAGATCAAAGATCAAGGAAGAGTCGTGATCGACGATGGAACCTTCTCATGCTGCACTGGGTCTTCTTGAGTGGAGTGAGAGCTTCCACGTGCATCTCCTTTACCATATGAAATTTAAGACATTTATTACTTTTCCTTCATGATAATTCATAATGTCAGCGATCTAATATCTAGACCTACCACGCGGCAATATTCTTTTGGATCTTCGTTTACTGGCACTACTAATATTCTATTGAATACTTATGCATTCAAGTAATTTTATATATTGAATGCATAAGTATTTTTTTTAACATTTCCTTGGACACAGTATAAGTAGGTTTGGAAAATAATTTGAAAGGATAGTAAGGTGACCTTCCTCGGAGTGGTCGCTACAGCTGCATGCATGGCAGGAGTGGTAGCAGTGGGAGTGGGAGTGGGGGCGAGGAGGGGAGTGCGGGCTGGAGTTTCCCCTCCCTTATCCATCTGAGAGATACCATTACAACTATCAATGTATCGTCTCTTCCTTATCATCTATCACTTTGCAACAGTAAGCAATACCGTGTACAAAAACTAATGAAGAAATTAGTTCTCAATTCCAGCATTCAGTCAAATAAATGGAAACTATTCCTCTATAATATCTATCATATATAAGAGTCCTGTTGTGTTCCATCGTGAACATTCGTCACCCCGGGTGACTCCGGGTGACGCATATTGACGTTGGGACACAACAGGACTGTAGATATATCTCACCTTGGCTTTTTCACTTTGATCAGCTTCCTTCTTCGCTATTTTCTTTTTCGTGCTTTCATCTTTCGATTTTTTAGGCTCTTCTTCTTTTCCTTTTCTTTCTTTCCTCCTTTCTTCTCGTCTTTCTCTTCCTTTGGCTTGTCAGTGTTCACCGTAACAGTTGGGACGTCAGTCTACAATCATCAATCTTCAAACTGAGATCACAAGATTAAAGATCAAAGATCAATTAACCCCTTTCGGAGACGATTGTGGATGCATTTAGACGGTGTGGATACCGCACCTTGTTTCCCTGCATTATCGATGTCTGCTCCTGAAATTTTTTTTTTATTCACAAGATAAGCAATTTCAAAAAGGTTCCTTCCAAAGGGACAAATAGAAATAGCACAATTGCACTTAATTATGTATCTACAATTATTTTAATGTATACATATATGTGCTGTTTGCCTCCCACATAGCTCTACAGAAGCCCGGTTTTGAATTCGTTTTCTTGCAAATGGTATACTCGCAGATTTCGTGTGGCACACTATACTATCTCTTTCACTAGTCTCTGTAGATCTTACATCACTCTGTGTTTTTTCTTCGGTCTTCAACGTTTTCGCAGGTCGTTTGTCCTGTTCAGACGGGATCGTACGGTCGGAGTCAGAGCAAGACTCTTCGTTGGGGAACTGAAATGATTAAATACAAATGTATATCATATTTTTTTTAGATTGTCTCATCAAGCATTGACCTTACTTGATGATGCATTGATCTTTGCTCTTTGCTCTCTCTCTCTCTCTCTCTCTCTCTCTCTCTCTCTCTCTCTCTCTCTCTCTCTCTCTCTCTCTCTTTTTTTTACAAATTAGACACTCAGTTCTTTGATTCTTGAGTGGAATATAATTGAGGATCAGAGTAAATCCATTGTAATCTTATTTGGTACTTCTTGATGAGTGGAATGATGAGGTTGTCCCAATCGAGTTTGAAGGGCCATTCGAGACGTCGATCTGCTGCCATCACTATGAACTCATTCCGAATACGTTTGTAGTCTAGACGAGAGGAGGATTGGAATTGAACGAAGGAGAGAATAGACCAGGGGAGACGAAGTAAGAGAGATCACGGAGATACTCGAAGATACGCACGAATGCCTTCGGAGATCCTGCTGAACACATCGACTCTCTCTGTCATTCCCTCGAGGGTGTTCATCTCCTCTTCTTACCCAGCATCTCTTCCTCTTTCTCACTCTTCATCTTCTCCGTCGCCACACGGTCCTTGTGCTTCCTCAATCAATGCATACATGGATGGGGAGAGGGGTCTTCCTCTCACCAGGGCAGGGATCCCATGTATCCCTCGATGAGCATGTACATCATTGAGATGAGATCATCGTGTCGCCCGAGTTCCTTCCTCTTGTGGGCATTCATCGAGCAGTATCTGAGACAATGGGGCATTCACTCTATCCCTTCCAATCCCACTCTCCGATCAACCCGACACGATGGAGGGGGACATCAATAGAGAGTGCTCTCACCGTGTGGTTCCTCTGAATTGGCAGTTTCGTCGTGGACACTTCAGTCGCGTTTGGGACTCCTCTGTGTACTGTAATTGGCTACTTAGTCTTCTTTAAATGGTTTAATCTTCTAAAGTTTAAATGCCCCTTCCCCAAGTTGGGTATTTTTACAGGTTGTCTCACTTCCGCGACCATTTGTGATTCTAGATTTTTAAAAAAATATTTTTTTGCTTCTTACATATATAAGTGACTTCCTGGGTGGGTTAATCATGAACCGTACAAGGAAAAATAGATACAATGTTGCTCACTTCTCTCAGATAGTCACAAATATGTATATCCTAATCTCTTAACACACAAACTTAAAAAGATTCGTAAAAATAATAAATGTGAATCCCTACAGTAACTCCCAGATAAGAGTACAGTCTCGAATTCCGACCATGATCTCTCTGCAGATGCCAAAATCGATGAGATATATCCAATCCGACTGCTCCCTTCCGATGGTGAAATTGGAAGGTTTAATGTCTCGATGGACGAATCTACAATCTTGGTTATTCTCACTTGTTTCTTCCCCTTCCTCCTACCCTGCAGAGTGCAATTCCCGAAGTGCATCTGTCGATTGAATGCCAATGATGATGAGTGAATCGAGGGAGAACTTCTGAGAGGGACGAGTCTCGAGTGAGGGGAGGGAAGGAGTCACCTCCTCAGGCAGTCTCTTCCTGATCTCAGACAATGATAGACCCAGCAATGTCATCACCACGTAGTTGTAGTTCCGTTGCTGAGAATGGAAAGATCTCCCTTTCCATCCCTCCTTCTCTCCACTCACTGTGCCTGCTCCATAGATCTGCGCCACATGTACTGCCTTCACACTCATCATCTTACGCATCACGTATACCTATAATTAAAATGGGGGGGGTGACAACTGCACAACCGACATTTGCATAACAATTCACCATTAATTTGCGAATGGACGTAGCGACGTGGGAGTTGCTTCATTGTAACCAGTATGTGCTGCCCTACATTTGCATATACAAATCTTGTTACCAGGCGAACTTGAGTTTCACTCCATATCTATGTAAGGGGTTCATGGTCCAAAATTGAGAATTTGAATGGAAAATCATGGTAAGATAAATCCCAAATACCGTGACTAATCGTTATTCACGAGCCACATTAACTGCTCTAACCCAGTAACACGGGTATCGATTTGTCACTGTATTTGGGGTTTATCTAACCATGATTTTTCACTCAAATTCTCACTTTTGGACCATGAACCCCTATACATAGATATGGAGTGAAACTCAAGTTCGCCTGGTAACAAGATTTGTATATGCAAATGTAGGGCAGCACATACTGGTTACAATGAAGCAACTCCCACGTCGCTACGTCCATTCGCAAATTAATGGTGAATTGTTATGCAAATGTCGGTTGTGCAGATGTCACCCCCCCCCCATTAAAATATAATAGTATTTTTATCTGGTATAGCAAGTTGTACTCCCTCTGGTATGTGGGGGGAACGCATTAATGCCATTCAGAGAGCGAGTCTACCGTAATCCCTCCTAAGAAACCCATTTGACCATCTCGCCCTCACCTCCATCTTGACTGATTCATGTGCGCTGTCCATCCCAACGATCTCTGCCTCAAATGGAAATTATATTTTTGTCTGCTACAGTTTCAAAAAAGACGAACAGTGCAATTCTTTAATATATATTAATTGATGACGTGAGAAATCCAAATTGGCAAATTCCCTCAATTTTTAGTTTCGTTGAGCGGTCGCACGCCCATTCCCGTCTACTCGAAAAGACTTTAAAATAGTCAGTATTGTCCGAATCGGAATATTGTATTAAAATAGATAGTTTTAAAATAATTGGACTTCTCATTCGCATGCGTCTGTCAGTCGATGTTGGGTGGGGACTTCACTATTTTAATTTCTAGTCAATTTGGTCATGGGAGAAGCGGGTTCGACTGTTTCTGCTACGCACCCCACTATAGCCTAAATACGAATAGTTCAATTTTATAATATTGATTGATGGATGTCGTGAGAAATCCAAATTGACAAAAGTCAAATTTCCTCAAGCACAGAAACGAAGATGGTTCGTCATCAATTAGTCTGTTATCCTTCTCCATCGAGACAGATTACCTTGAGTGCCATTCTGACGCTTGGCTTAGCAATGGGAAGACACTCGAAGACCATCCCGAATACACCCTCGCCGATCTTACGAGTTATCTTAATCACGAAATCACTTCCTACTCTTCTAGTAGGAATATGTTGAGAAGAATTCTCAACTAGGTCACACATGGTAACTTCTTCTATTCTTATTCGGTATGTAGTGATGGGGGGAATAAGATACGTTAGTTAGGCGTGTTCGATCTACCTAAATCTATCACTCACAATCCATTTCGAAGCGACGATTGAAGTGAGACCGATTTTGATTTCGCGGAGCTTTTCTTGTAGACCATTCGACGAGAGGGAAAGATGTGGAAATGAATGGAAAATTTGAGGAAAAGGAAAGAATGAGAAGAGCGAGGAGCAGATTGAAATATTAAAGGAGGGGTAAAGGAAGAGATCGATTTGTTCGGTCATGTCATTTTGATATTGAGTCCCTCTTGGTCTCAAATTAAAGAAGGAGTGTCAGCAAAGTTGGACTTTTGACGCTGTCATAGCAATGACCTAGCCAACCCTCCAAAGATCATAGCGCGAGCTAAGAGAGTAGACAACCATCGTGTCCATAGCTCAGTGGTAGAGCAGACGCCATGTGATCGAGAGGTTGCGGGTTCTTTTTGACAAATCTTCGAGACCACCCAAAGATTTTTGACAAATCTTCGAGATATTTGAATTCCCGCACGTCCCTGGCCTATCTATCAGCGCCCATGGCACTCTGCCAACTAGTGATAACTCGGTTCAAAATAAAGATATGAATTTGAATTTTTCAGAATCTCTCATGGTTATGAAAAGCTAGGTCATGGTTATGACAGCGTCAAAAGTTCAACTTTGCTGAAACTCCTTCTTTAAGATATAACTCCTGAAAAATTATCGTCCCGGACTCAAACTTTCAGAATATGGTCAATAGGCATCACTAATCTTTCAACCTGAAGTTGGAGTCGTTTTTTTTCGATTTTGATCTATAAAAATTGATAATTTCAAATTTTGGACTACAACCTCGTAGTATACATCGAAAAAGCGCAATTTTTTTTAGATTCTGTACTTTCACGAAAAAAAAGTTTAGTATGACGCTATAAATCAGCTGTAAAATGCATTTTTTCGCTACTTTGACCAGTCATGTGGGCTTGCCTCCGCCCTCCAGTTCCGATATATTATATACCAAAAGCATGCTGTAACACAATTCTCAAATGAGCGAATTTTCGGTGCCCAACTGCCTTCCATGCGGTCCGAATAGTGTGGGACTTTTTCCTGAACTTTTTTTCAGTTAACAACCCCGTTACTCTAGTTTTGAAGGGAATATAGTTCGCTTTGTTCACTAAACATCATAAGTATTACATACAAACATTTTTAAAAATTTTAATTCGTTCATTGAAAAAATTTTAAAATTTCGATTTTCCGAACTATGATATTTCGATTTTCTCGAAGTTCCGAAATAAAATTTCTTCGTTCAATTCTACTAACACATTAATCACTTTTATTCGCGAGATTCCTCTCCTCTCCATCCTCCGGGTACAATAGATCGTGATGGGCACAATAGATACTACAGTGGGGGGGGGGGGGGGGCGTATCAACAAGGGGACGGGACTTCTTTCGTCCCTCAATGGGCGAGTAGATCGTCGGTGGTGGGTCGCTTGGCTTCTCCCGTAGGCTGCACACGTGAGATCTCCTCGGCCACGGGGATAGGTCCACTTCTGAAGATATTCTCCACTTTCTACTAAATATCTTTTATTTTACGATATTGATTGTATGAAGTATATAATAGAAGAAATGTAAATGATCTCCTCCATCATCACTATTCGTACTCACCCCAATCCCGGCTGTCCGGGGTAGATTCGAACTGGCGGCTCATTGGGGGAGTTGTCCTCCGATGCGAAGCTTGCCAGATGTTTACCTCCTGCACATCATACTACCTTTATTCATTTCATTATAGGTATTCTCCGTCGTGATTTACGCCTATTTTTATTTTTCTTCGAATATTACATAGTCGTCCCTGCAAGCAGGAATATCAATTTGTTCAGAAAAGATGCTTTCGATCGGTTCAGATTATGAGTTAGATGATGTAGATAGGCATATCTGTCCATTGTCTCTCACCTACGAACTGGGCGACAGTTGGGACGAGAAGCGAGAGTGCCAGAAGGATGGCCCCAGCTGAGAAGATGCAGAAACCTGCCAGGAGAAAGTGTCCACTCGTGCAACATACGAATTCATGTCATAGGAACGAAAATATTCTAATTGTGTTATTCCCTCACCGGCAGTCTTCCATGCCTTCATAGGATCTCTCATGACGTATTCTCTCATTTCAATCGTCGGAATGTAGTAAGTGCCCTCTTCGTCCTTCAATTTTCATTATTTCTATTTAGTATTTGTTATACATTTGGCCTGAAAAAATGGTTCTTTAGCTTGGTTTATGCGCAGAATGAAAATTAGCACAGGGTGACTACGGTTAAATTGACATGAACTGGTTGTTGTTCTGTTGTGGTGATTGACCTGATAGACGGAGACACGATGCATTGCCTGTTCGATGCTGTCGTGTGGCCAGGTGTATCCCACGACGATCGAGCACGCACCCGCTATCTACAATATACTCCCATTCTACTCGAACACATTGGAAATTCCACTCTCGCATTATCTAAAGATTGCAAAATTAGGATACGAGAAGGAGCAATCCAATGCACGTGCAGAGACGACAGACTAAGAGACCACGACGCATCGAAGGAGGAGGAGGGAGGAGGTACCTAGGAGGGATCAAGGGATCGAGTTAACCAGGAGATTGAGAGAGACAAGGGAGAACTACTCAACGACTGTTGAGAGAGGGAGAGAGAGCAAGTAAGGCTAACCATGCGGATTGGTCCATGTCCTCGAGGGAAGGCGACTGGTAGAACTGGTGGAGGTACGACTTTATTCCGAAACCCTGCCAATTGCACTTCCACATCTATCCTCAAGAGTTTCCCACATTAATTTGTGAATAGGCGTGAAAATGAAGAATGTGCCATCTAGCATACTATTGGTGTTATCAGGAATGGATGTGTCTTATCGAGAAGGTGACAACTCGGCAACGGCAATTCACAATTCGACTATTTGTAACCGATATTTCGGAAACTGAGCATCACTCGAAAACGAGTAAACCTATCACGTGGTACCATCTATCTTCGTTCTTTATTCCACAAACCCCAAATATCATAAAGCAAACCTAGATCATATCGGTCTAATTATTCCCTGCCCAATAATTGTCCACTAAACTAGCGACAATAGAAAATTTGATGTCGCATTTGTTTGTGGAACCTTACGAGAGATCCGTGTTATGCCATCGTTTTCATTCGGATTGCCAATAAGAGTGCTCTAATGAGTTAGGTGTGAACCTGCGGTGCAGTGACTGCATCCACGAGTGCCGTCGGTTTAGGTCCAGGAGGGGACAACTTCTCCCCTTTCGTCTTCTTCGCCCCACCGAGACTGAAGCCCGTCATTATCTGCAATTCGGAAATGGGGGACTCCCTCAGGACACCTTCGTCTCTGCCCGCTACACGACGTGATGTAGCCTGCGAATGCATTTCGAGACTCCCGCTAATGAGCCATATGATGCACATGAATCTTGAGAGTGTGCGGGGGGGGGGGGGGGGGGCAAAGTGCGCACCTCAGGGTCTCAGGGTGGAAGATCGCCCACGTACACTTTCACTCACCTATCGATGCTGTACGGGATCTAGCTCTCTAGCAGATCATCCGAGTTTGAGGGACCCTGTAACAAGAAATATCTGTCGGCGATCTTCAACATATGCGACAAATTCGTGAGTTCAAGGAGTCGAAAACGAACAGATTATGGAACCTCTTGAATTTGAGATTGAAAGGGAAGGAGAGGAGACAAAAGAGAGCATTCAAGCGGCAGGAAATGTGAAAATATGCACATGACGTTGTGCGAGGAATTCCATTCGCTTCTCTGGAATGGAGAATACAGTACGTGCTAATCGCCTTGGTCATGTGCGTGCGCGGCGCTGCGCGGCGGAGCGCGGCTTGCGCGGATTGATTTTGCGTAAAGAATATTGCTTTTCACGATTCGAACCTATTATTTTCGAATTCTCCGTAAAATTTCGCATCGGAAGGACTATTCATTCATATTTTTAGAAAAAGAAATCAATATTTCGAATTCTGTAATGCTGCAACCTACCGTAATCCCAGTTTGCGATACTGTCGCTATCGTAAAGTGAGATTACGGTAGGGTGCAGAAATTCCGCATTCAAAATATTGATTTATAAATATAAATATATCTTTAAAAATATGAATGAATACTCCTTTCGATGGGAAATTTTACGGAGAATTCGAAAGTAATAGGTTCGAATCGTGAAAAATAATATTCATCCCGCAAAATCAATCCGCGTAAGCCGCACGCCGCCGCGCAGCGCGGCGCACGCACATGGTCAAGGCGATTAGCACGTACTGTATACCCAAAAAAGAAAATACACTGACATCTCAGATCCGATTTTTTATACCTTATTCTCTTGAATTGCTACCTTATTCTATTGAATTCCGACTGGTCAAAATTATGTTTCTTGCTGGTAGATACTGAAAAATACAAGAAATGCACTCCATGTGATGTTCTGTCCTTAGTCTGTGAGACTCTCTGGGAAAGAGCGAAACAATAAAAGTATTGTCTAGACTCTTTCACAGCCGAAGCTGCCATGCAAATAATATTACGATAAGGAAACGTCAACGTCTCGAAGTGTATCGTGAAAGAATATTATGATCCAAAATGCCAAACTTTAATCACAGAATCACCTAATAAATTGTTGCTTCGCCCTCTTCGCTTTCATACGACACTAAACGGACGGGTCGAAGGTATTCGCCATCACTGAGACCATTGCGAGCGAGACACCTAACGGGATTCATCTGTGGAAAGGGGGGAGAGAGATGGGTATGCAAAGAGTTGAGATCTCCCCCCTTTGAGTATCTCGTCCCACCGAATGAGGGAAAAGGGTGGGGAAGAAAGAGGAAGACTGAGACTGAGGATGATTCTGGAGAGTAGCGAGAATAATAATTAGACGAATATTCGAAGGCTAACTTATTACTATGATTATGGTAGAAGAGAAAGCGAGTTAGGAGATAGTGAGAAGATTCAGATGGATTACAGTTGGAGGACATTTTTCCCTCTCCCTCTCTCACTCTCTCACTTCCATGAATGGGGACTGGGAAGTAGCCATCGATTAGTTCATGTACTTCTCCTGTCAAATAAGAATATAAGTAGGGGAAATTAATTCGTTACCTCCTCCACCAACAATCTCCACACTAACAATCAATCTTTTTTTATCCACAGCTGTTATCGAATAAAAGAATTTGCAAATAGATTTGCTCTCCCCTCTAAACATCAGATGCATTTCATAGGATGAAACATGCAAATGTCTTCAAAACTAAATATGATCCTAAATATCAGCAAATTTCGTGTTTTGCTTTCTTCTATCTTTCATTTTCCCGCTCTATAGGCTACTATATAAATTCGAGAAGGGTATATGAATGAAGACTGGATGGTGTCTCTCCATTCGTCCTCAGCGCTCTCCCCCCCTTCCCCCACCTCTCGTCTCTCGCTCCCACCCCCCTCAAAAAGGAAAGCGTTTGAGAGAAGCTTCATGTGACTGCAGTGTTCTGAAAGTTGCTGGGTGCTCCCGGAATGGAAGGATGTATAGTTCAATCACGAATGAAAGATCGCCTACGAAATCTATTGCAATGAAGAACAATCATGTTATTGGTCCACCTTTAGAGTGTAGTCTCACGTGAAAAGGCGCATTGTGAGCCCAGGCTTATGTCGATCAACCTTCTTGTTCGGTAATAAACCATTGAATAAAACAGTGAAATGGATACGGTAGGCAGTCTGTATTACATCACCTTGGCAGCTAGGTAATGACAGAAGGGAATAGTGATTGGATGTGTGAGATCGTCTCTCTGGTGAGTGAGTGAGAGTGTGGGATAATCATGGCAGCACACCTCGCAATTCGAGTAGAAGAGGAATGACTGAGAGAATGGGGGAAATGCTATCTTATTCGCTCATATTGACATATGCACTTGTAAATGACACTTCCATCCGAAAATGTAAGAAAACAATTCCCACGAACAAAATAGATTCCAGCTCGGAACAGGAGGCCCACCCACTGAGAATTCAATATATTGAACGCGAAAAAATATGGTATCGAGACTATTTCGAGGGACAAAATGGCGTCTGCATATCTGGACCTCATTAATTCTAATAGTACGGCAGAATGCTCATGTACAGAACACAGCAGGAAGAAGAAGAGCAGTCTGGCAATACAGCTATACTAGTAACGAGGGAATTGAAAGACAAGAGGACGGAATAGGGGAGGAAAGCGAGAAAGAAGAGGAGGGGAGAAGGAGAGTCCTTTCCATCTTCTCTAGCCACTACTGCCTATCGATCTGTTCCCTCTCTTCCAAAGAAGAAGGCGGAAAGAGGCCTCAAATCACGTCATTCGACGTCAACAGTCTTATACCACACCAGAACTGAAGGAAACATCAAATCACAGACACAATTTTTTTCTCTTGAGAGAATAGGAACGTCGGTGGAAGAAGGTGAGCAAGGAGAGCTCGGAGGAGTATCCTTCACTTGTCCCTCTCTCATTGTCTATAGGTAGATACAGAAAGAGAGAGGGGAGGAATAGGAGGAGAGACTCTGAGTATCTCGTTGAGGTTGAATTCATCCATTGAACAACCTTCCCTTAGACGCCCTCTAAGTCAACAGGAATGGCGTGAGAGAAGAAGACTTGGCGTGTCGAGAGGGGAATACATCATGGAGATATTGATGGAATTAGGATATTGATGGAAGAGACTCTTTACTCTACTTATTGTCATTCCCTCATTTTATACTACTGTGATCATTTTCTCTCTCCTATAATGAGGATACAGCATAGAAGTGAGAAGTGTATCTATTCTCGACCATCCAAATAAATTTGTAGTGTATTCTTCTGTTTACCACTCAATTAAAGAGCAGCTCGAGAAATACTCTATGGAAAAGAATGTTAAAATATCTAGAGTAAATCGCCCACAGAAAAAAAACGAAGCGGAAGGTAAAGAGAAAGAGAGGGCAAGGGAAAAAAACAATTCACTGCCTTACTGTGAATAGACTGCGAAGAAATGGAATAAATCGGAATCACAGTTCTGAAACTAGCGTTTAGCAAGGGTCTCCTGTAAAAGTGTAGGAAAACGGCCTGCTTTTGCTACTAGGAAATATTTCATGTCATCGATTTTCACGAAACTTGGTTTATGGACATCATTGGAGGATAGGAGAGGGATTATCCACTTGGTTTGGCCAAATTTGAACATTATCGATTTTTTTGATCTACAACGGATGGCTGTAATTATCGTACAGCGAACTTTTTTTCTCATTTCACTCGTAATCGCGAACTCTACAATTCATTCAACATCTTGCAAAAGCAGGGAAGTCGTTTTCATGGTCATTTCTTCGAAAAACCGTATTTGCGATCAAGAAATCGATAATTTGAGCATGCCATACAGTATCGCCGGAAAGTATTCGGCCACTTTTTATTTCTGCTGTAGTTTTTTAACCAGGCTAGATATTTATCTGAAAATTTAACTCGAGATAGACAATTCAATGGGCATTACGGTGATCTTATTGCGAACTTATGCAAATTTCTAGTTGTTGCCTAGTGATGACGCAATCGCAGTCCACTTTTTCGATAAATTTTATTTCTCTGGAGAATTTTTCCATATCTGCCAAACTTTCTGAGTGCTGAGAACCAACCATGGACTACCCAGAAAACAAATTTCAAGTTGCTGCGACATCGCATCTGCTTGCTGCGCTTGCTGCAAATTTGACGCCGCAAACTCATAACTTCGTTCCTAGACAAGATAGAGAATCGTTCTAGGCGGCAAAATTATATTTATCATTACCCTAGAAGAACCTGAAAGTTTGGTGGCGATAGCTCATCATTTGCCCTCAGGGCACGAAAAAGTCACTTTTCTCGGATGACTCAACTTTGGTGGTGTACAATTCTAAGGGTGAATTTGCATAAATTGTGTTTCCTAGGCAGGAAGGTGCAAAAACTATCAAAGACTCGACTCCCAACTTTTGGTGGAGCTGGCTTCACTTTCCGGTCCGTAGCGAATTATTTACGAACGCGCGCCCCTTTCTAAATGCAGGCTCTCTCTTCGCCCCGCTCTCTCCCCACTCTCTCGCCCTGTAGAGAAAACACGCGCGCTCAAGAGGGCCGGGCGTACGTAAATCGTTCGCTACGGCCCGGAAAGTTAAGCCAGCTCCACCAAAAGTTGGAAATCGATTCTTTGTTAGTTTTTGCACATTCCTGCCTAGGAAACACAATTTATGCAAATTCATCCTCGGAATTGTACACCCCCAAAGTTGAGCAATCCGAAAAAGTGACTTTTTCGTGCCCTGAGAGTAAACGATGAACAATCGGAACCAAACTTTCAGGGTATTCTAGGGTCATGATAAGGACCATTTTGCGGCGTAGAACGATTCTCTAGCTTGTCTAGGAGCGAAGTTATGAGTTTGGGGCGTCAAATTTGCAGCAAGCGCAGCAAGCAGATGCGATGTCGCAGCAACTTGAAATTTGTTTTCTGGGTAGTCCATGGTTGGTTCTCAGCACTCAGAAAGTTTGGCCGATATGGAAAAATTCTCCAGAGAAATATAATTTATCGAAAAAGTTGACTGCGATTGCGTCATCACTAGGCAACAACTAGAAATTTGCATAAGTTCGAAATAAGATCACCGTAATGCCCATTGAATTGTCTATCTCCATTTAAATTTTCAGATCAATATCTAGCCTGGTTCAAAAACTACAGCAGAAATAAAAAGTGGCCGAATACTTTACGGTGATACTGTATATCAAATCCAAAGGTTTTTATTTTGAAAATGGATTCTCCGCACCAAATTAGGGGGTGTCTATGTTGATCATTTTTCGCATCTCTTGCCCTTCGCTCTCGATTTAGTATGGGGGATTCTCGACTTTTCCGGACTTGTAATTTTTCGAAAGTTTTCGTTTGTAGTCGTATCTCAGCTCAACGTGGTGCAATCGTACGCTCAAAAAATGCAATCGATAGCTCTCAACGAGCTCTATCAATTGTTCTTACAATGTTCTTGTTAGCTACAATTGTTCTTGTTAGTACTTCGAATCGCTAGCATTCTTCGTTTTCAAGTTATTTCACGAAGCGTACGATTGCACCACGTTGAGCTGAGATACGACTAAAAAACGAAAACTTTCGAAAAATCACAAGTCCGGAAAAGTCGAGAATCCCCATACTAAATCGAAAGTGAAGGGCAAGAGATGTGAAAAATGATCAACATAGACACCTCCTAATTTGGTGCGGAGAACCCATTTTCCAAATAAATCCTTTGGATTTGATATATGGCATGCTCAAATTATCGATTTCTTGATCGCAAAAACTATGGCTCGGTTGTCCGAGTGGTAAGGTGCTTGCCCAGTAAACAAGTTCCATGGGTTCGATGCCGCTCATTGCAACAATTTTTAACCGCAATTTCTCTGTCCGTTTGCCGTCCGTGACTAGTAACTCCTTCCCAATTATCTCCGCAGTACCACAAGGCAGTGTGCTAGGACCTATCCTTTTCTTCATCTATCTAGCTGATCTCTCCTGAACATTATCCGAATTTCACAACGTTTCCGTCCAATGTTATGCTGATGATGTCAAATTGTATGTATCCTATAGTAAGTCAACCAAATCGGTCATCACATCTGAATTTCAATCAGCTCTTGACTGTCTATTTGAATGGACCCAACTTAACCAATTGACTCTATCGGCGTCTAAGTGTTCTCACATCCGCATAGGTTCCAAACAATCTACACCTCGTTATAATATCAATTCCATTCAACTACCCCTCGAAAATAATGTCCGTTATCTAGGTGTACAAGTCCGCTCTGACCTCAAGAATTCTTGTTCTGTTAAAACCCGTGCTCAGAAAGCGACTTCTAAGTTATTCCTTCTCCTCAAAGCCCTCCCTTTCAACTGTCCCACCATCCTTATTCGCAGTTGCAAAGCATATGTACTTCCCCTCCTCGACTTTGCATCCCCCTTCTGGAATCCTCACTATTTATCTGACATTGAGACTCTTGAAAAAGTTCAACATATTTTCACTCGACAACTATTCTATCGTTGTTTCCCCTCCCCTTCCTAAACTCTTTCTCTTCCCTCTTATTCGGATCGCTTGAAAATTCTTGGCCTGCGCTCGCTTACTGAGAGGAGAGTCATAGGCGATCTTTGTATGACTCATATTATTATGACTGGTTCTAATATCATCCATCGTTCTTCCTTCTACGTTTACAAACCCCTACGTGACCGAACCTCTTCCTTCGGTATCAACATTGAACTGACAACAAGCACAGCCAGATTTCACTCTTTCCCTGTTCGAACTTCCCGATGGTATTCTCAACTTCCCGATACCATTCGCACGGCCCCCAACATCCGAGTATTTAAGCGTCGATTGGAAAGCCACCCCATAGTCACAGACCTTTCACACCCTCAATGACTCACAAGGAATGGCCGCGAGGGTAGGTTGGAGTTTTAGAACAAGACCTAGCGGGATCGAAAGAGGATCAAATTCTACGAATTTCTATGTTTTTCATATCTACTGAGGTCATCTGTCGATGTCTCCACTCATAGTAGGGAGAGGTGCAAAACGGTAAATTTCTCAGTCTATGTTCTGAAATCCCACTACAACCCAGCCGTCCACAGAAGCCCTCAGCAGATATGAAAGACGCAGAAGTTCTTAGAATTTGACCCTCTTTCGATCCCGCTAAGTCTCGTTCTAAAACTCCAACCTACCCTCGCGGTCTTTCCTGGTCAGGAGAGTCCCCCCTCCCATCTGCAATCACTAATTAATGTATTCATGGTATCGTCGCGCCTCGGGCGTAGATAAATTATTATTATTAAATACGGTTTTTCGACGAAATGACCATGAAAACGACTTCCTTACTTTTGGAAGATTTTGAATGAATTGTAGAGCTCGCGATTACGAGTGAAATGAGAAAAAAAGTTCGGTGTACGATCAAAATTGACCGAATTACAGCCATCCGTCGTAGATCAAAAAATTGATAATGTGCAAATTTGGCCAAACCAAGTGGATAATCCCTCTCCTATCCTCCAATGATGTCCATAAACCAAGTTTCGTGAAAACCGATGACATGAAATACTTCTAGTCTCCACAGTTCCTACGTTCTTACAGGAAACCCGTGCTAGATCTTAAATCGAAAGAAATATCTTGAAAGTCCCTGACCATCACCCATCGCCATGTGGTTTTATTCGCAAAAAGCATACCATGGTATGAAAAAAAACAACGCATTGCAGTTGGAAATAAATTGAATGAATTCGGTAGTGAATGCGAGTGCATGGTGACCCGTCGTACCCAGGATGAAGAAGAAAACCAAGACCAAACACTCGCTGCAATCTACGTAAATTAAAAAATATTATCAACAAACAAACACAATAACAAATTATGTCAAACTGACCAAAAGCAAAGAGACGAGATTAAGAAACATGAAATATCATAGTTAGGGAACGAGTTGATAATTAAATTTAGCAGGTGAGACAAGGTAATAAATGGAAAGGGGGTATCGAATACGTAGAAACGATTTTTGCACTATGAAGCACCAATAGATATAATCACATGACAGTACATATAAAACGATGGGACTAAATCAATAAACAATTGTTGGGGAGCGACTACGGTATCGAGACAATCTGTGAATAGGGGCGCTCTGTACAATCGAAAGAAGGAACAAGAAAATTAAGAATTGATATTTGATGTGCGGTTTCTGACGAGTTGGTACAAACAATCGGGTCATTGCACATGTCTTGATAGGGAGAAATTGAGCAACTCAGGAGTGACATCTGTGAAACATAGGTAAAGCAATTTGCATACAAAAATTAAAGGCAGGCATCGGGTAAGGTGGGATGTATGAGGGAAATCGATTAGTAAAACGACAAACGATTGGGGGGCATAAATATCAATAGTAGATAAAGGATGAGTATTGGATATCAACAATCACATCGAGTTTAAATAATTTGGCGAGTAAATAGAATACATAGGACAGGTAAATAAGGGGACCACAAACAGGAAAATTCAGTACTTAGGTGTGTAATCACAAATCTGTAAAAATAAACAAACAAACGTACGCGAATAAACTTACAATATAAACTTGCTCATACTACCGTAGAAAGGATTATATAGAACATGTCAATAAGTGGGTGATCCAATTTCTCTGGCAGGAGATGGATAACCGGATTGATCTCATTCTAGAATCTGCCGGCAAAGGGGCGAAACTCCGGCCAGGGGAAAGGAGACGAATTGTGGTGGTTGTGAGAGGCAGCACTTCTCGGTGCCCTGGGGGCATAACGAGTAATGGGGGGAGCAGCCTCCTCCCAGGGAGAAGGAGCACGAGGACGAGCGGAAGCGGGAGGGGGAGGGAAGAGATACGAATGATCTCCTCCGTAGGGGAAAGAGACACGCTGACGAGGAAGAGTCATTGATCCATCCGATACATCGAAGAAGCGAGTGCACTCAAAGGAAAGCAGTCAGCACGCACTACCATACATTACCACATACATTACAAAAAACAATGATTCACAAGAGCTCGACGAAAAAGTATTTTGCACGTTTTGAATATTTACGCTGTGTATCTGTCTCATCAACAGCTCTCCAAAGTGATGCACTTAGACTTCCCGCTCCCCTCCTCCCTACCTGTCCGATGGGAGGCGAGTTGGGCGGGAGCATTCCACCGAGTGAGACCGGAAGGGGTGGAGTACCTTCTCCTCCCTGATAAGCAGCAGCAAAATACTGCTCCGTGCCACTGCTACGATACGCATGGGGCACCGAGTACTCACCGTACTGCAATATTATGAGTAATACTATCTTTTTCTCCATATCATCAATATTTTCTACGCGAATGCACTCACATTGAACCAGTTGTGTGAGGTGGGTCCGGAAGTGGAAGGTGGGCTCATAAGGGAGGAATGAGGGGGAGGAGGAGGGAGAGGCTGGGCACGCCACAACACCTCCTCAGAAGCAGCAGTGGGACTGAAGACACCCGACGGAGCAGCCTCAACAAGATATGCTTCATGGGTTAGTGATGTGGAATCGAAAAGAGACTTGTTCAAAGTAGCATCGAGTTTAAACTGTTTAAACTTGAAATCAATTGTAAACCCAGTCTAGTTGGTACTTCTTATTTTTTTACCTGGGCGGAACTTCGATGACGGCCCGCAGCAGGCTTGTACATGTCGGGGAAGAGAGGGCGAGGCGAGGCTCCGCCCACTATTCCACTCAACTGCGACGATTCTTGTGGCTGCTGCAGCTGCTTCCCGTAAGGAGATGGAGGGCCTTCAACATATCACAATAGTTTTATCCATAGTCCTCTAAACGTACCGAAGCCGGGTGAAGATGGCATCAAGTGGGAGAAGAGCGAGGACGGAAGAGTCGGAGTGAGACCGGCCGAATGGTGCACGTGATTGGTGTGGCCAGAGTGTCTGCTTCCTCCTCCACTACCATTCTCCTCCTTGATATGCTGATACTGATGAGGGTGATTGGTGCCAGGGAAGAAGTTTCCTCCATCGGGTCTCACCAATGGCGCCGGAATCGGACCTGTAGAGAAAAGGGAAACGAAAGTCTCAAGGAAGAAGGGTAGTATGAAAATAGTACCTTTACTTGGTCGCCATGGCTTGCGAAGACTGCCATGAATGACGGAGTGTTGCTGCTGGGAAGGAAGAGGAGGGGAGAGGGAGAATGAGGGAGAGCCAGCCCCCGAGGAGATGGAAGAGTAAGAGGTACCCGATCTGATAATGGATTACTCTTCCCCTCTTCATTCACCAATCGTGCCTCGATCCGACAGTTCCTCCTCTTTTCCCATCCATCGTCAACTTCTCGGTGGCTGCTTCGAGACCCTCCGTGTTCCACATCCCAGAGCAAGTCGAACCAGCAGAAGACGTCGCATCCCAATTGGCACGAACCTATAATCAAACAATAAATCATTGCCCCATTTTGTGAATGATTTTTTACAAATATTTGCAAGGACATCAACTCACACAGATGACCGATAACACAACATTACTTACGTCGCGCAAGGTGGCGCAGTTGTTGTGAGCCAGGAATGCTAATGCGATGATCATAAGTTTACTAATTGTTTTACTAATAAAATGTCTTTTCCGAGATGTTTTTTTCACCCGATTATGTTATGGAAGAGCGCAATAATATACAAAAATGCGAAAAATTAATAATACCCCCAAGGGGCAGAAAGGATCCACGGCTCTGGACAGATCACGTCCTTGAATTACTGTACAAATTTAAAAAGTGCACATTTTACTACGGTACAGTCCCTGCGTTTTGTAAAAATGCAAAATAGGGCCTGAAATTACAGTAATAATGAACAAATCTCCTTTGCATTACGGTAGCTTCGAGACAGCAGTTAAGGGAGCCGGGATTTTCGTGCTCAGGGTTCGAAAGCCTAGGGTGAACTTGGTTCCATTTTGGGGGTGGACGTTTTGCCAATCAAATTTAAAGCAAAACGAACACCCCAGAAGTGAAAATAATATTATACCGTGGCACGAACACCCACGGTAAAAGACTATTTTCACTTCTGGGATGTTCGTTTTGCTTTAAAACGCGTTCTCCGTAAGAACGCAGGGAAAGGGTTAGATAGTGGCACAACTCCGGCAAAATGATCGCCCAGGGCTCAAACTTTCAGGATATGATCACTAGGCATCATTAATCTTTCCACCGGAAGTTGGTGTCGAAATTTCGATTTTGATCTACAAAAATCGATAATTTCAGATTTTGGATTTCGGCATCGTGTTATACATCATTCGAAAGAGCTCAAAAAGTTATTCTAAAATCCATATTTTCGCCAAAAATAATTTATTCTGACGCAAGAAATACATTCAAATATGCAATTTTTCGCAACTTTGCTTAATGGCAGGCGTATCAACCCATCTCAAAGTTGCGCCCACCCTCCAGTTCCGATATATATCGTAACATATCCATCCAGTAATAGGTTTATTTTATAAAATTAGCATATTTTCAGTGCCAAATTGCCTTCCATGCTGTCCGAATGGTGACGACTCCATGAACTTTTTCACTTGATTGCCCCATTTCTTCAGTTTTTGAGGTAAATTTGGTGCATTTTTCACTTTAAACTTTATATATATTGTGTTCAAACATTTTTGGAACTTTTTAGCACTCTATGAAAAAATTTAAAAATTTCGATTTTTTCAACCCATGAAATCTCGATTTTTTAAAAGTTCGAAAATATATCCATATTATAATTTAAAATCTCTTTACTCCAGGTATGTGAACTATTTCTGGCAGTTTGGAACTTTTTTTCACTGAATACGCACCAAAACTTATTTTCGAGTTTTTCAGCGGCTAAAATTAGGATGCAACTCAGATTTTTACCAATTCGAAGTATTTTCAGATGCAATATTGCATTTTTTCAAGTTTAGCTGACGCATACATTAATTTTAGATGATAATATTGATATATTTTGGAACTTTAAAAAAATCGAGATTTCATGGGTCGAAAAATCGAAATTTTTAAATTTTCTCATAGAGCGCTAAAAAGTTTCAAAAATGTTTGCACGCAATATATATGATGTTTAAAGTGCAAAATTCACCAAATTTCCCTCAAAAACTGAAAAAATTGGGCAATCAAGTGAAAAAGGTCACGAAGTCATCACCATTCGGTCGGCATGGAAGGCAATTTGGCACTGAAAATATGCAAATTTTATAAAATAAACCTATTACTGGATGGATATGTTACGATATATATCGGAACTGGAGGGTGGGCGCAACTTTGAGATGGGTAGATACGCCTACCATTAAGTAAAGTAGCGAAAAATTGCACATTTGAATGTATTTCTTGCGTCAGAATAAATTATTTTTGGCGAAAGTATGGATTTTAACATAACTTTTTGCGCTCTTTCGAATGATGTATAACACGATGCCGAAATCCAAAATTTGAAATTATCGATTTTTGTAGATCAAAATCGAAATTTCGACATCAACTTCCGGTGAAAAGATTAGTGATGCCTAGTGATCATATCCTGAAAGTTTGAGCCTTGGGCGATCATTTTGCCGGAGTTGTGCCATACCCCCTGCAGTCTTATGGAGAATGCGTTTTAAATTTGGTTGGCAAAACGTACACCCCCAAAATGGAACCAAGTTCACTCTAGGCTTTCGAACCCTGTTCGTGCTGCAACATTTCACACTTTCTATTTTTATTTTGATTTCGAAGGGAAAATCGCTCTGAACGGAGTGTCGGAAAAAATCATGCCGTGAAGATCAGGTTGAAGTTGCCTGATTCCGCGCTCGCTTACTTTTTCTTTCATACATGCGACGCCCAGGAAACGCGTACATCCTAGGGATTAGGATTTCTTACTCGTCTGGTAACTTAATTATTGGACACCGTAGGAGTTCTTATTGTGCTCGCCAATTCATTTCGTGTGTCACCTCAGAGACTAAAGAGAATATCGATCGGTATTTCAGTTATATTTTCAAGCAGATGAAATTACTCTTCTCGGGCGATCGAATCCTTTTCCTTCCGTTCTTCCTACTCCACTTCAAGGCAGAAACTATACTCGACAAGGCTTCGATAGTTGTGATCAAACCGATTCCTATACTTGACACATTCGAGATTGATGCAACATGCTTAATTTCATTTGCGTGGATATCCGAGTGCTCACCTTCTTGTCTGGCGCATAGTAGTTGTTCTTGTGGTGGTGGTCGTCGGAGTGGTCGGAGTGGCCATCAGACGAAGTCACCGTCATCGAGTGTTCCTTCGCAGTCGTCTCCATCGACGAAGACGTCGTCGGGTACATGGCAGACACGGGCATAAGTACAGCATGCGTCGATTCACTGCAATATTTCCAATTCCTACAATGTCCATGTTCAAGCGTTCTCAGCTATTCACCGGTATACATCAATGATAATCCCCGTTGTGGTGCGCCCAGCATAGGTGGGCGGGGGTTGAAGCTGGAAATCGAAAACCGGGGGTGTTCAGGGTCAGAAAGGGGGGGGGGGGTGATCGTAAATGTTCGTTTTGTGACAAAATTTTCCAAAAACCGGGGGTGTCAACTCCGAAAACCGGGGGTGTTTCACAGCTGGCTTCGATGGTGCCCACCTATGGCGCCCAGTAATGGGCTGATGGATGCGGCTCCACCCACCCTCACCCTTACTGTGGAAAGGCATGGATCATGGTCTCAACTATATTACACGACCTAAACAAGATATCCAATCTAAAGGTAGGGAGCGGCGTGAGCAAAGGGTGGGGGAGTGTGACTAGCATCATGCAAACACGAAATGCTAAACGGCTGTCTCTATCTTTTATTCTCCGTCTATTAGACCCATAGATGTCCAGCGGTAACGAAGGGGGGTGACTTCCTGTGCCCCACGGCGGTTAGAATTCTTAGTGACAGCCCGACATTGGCAACAATGGCACGCAGCGAGTTGCTTATCGAGATTAAATTCCAATTCAAAGCGTCAGGACTTAGATGCCTGAGTTGCCGTGATATTTGCAATCGCATTTTGGACCATGACCACCGATACATCTTACGCACTGCGCCAAATTAGGGGCACTGGGCGATCGGGCGGCTTTACCCCTCCTTCTATCATCACAGCTGACCCATTTCCAGGCGTCGAACACTTATTTCAATGGGTTCCTTGGGTATTCAATGATTGCTTTTTCTCCTCACCGGAGGGGTCGCAGACTGATTGGTTTCCCGTTGAGTTCGACGCCCTGCAGAGTGCTCATGGCCGTGAGCACAGAATCAACGTAGCGGAAGACGATGAGGCAATGCTGAGGGGTTCCGTCCGCGTACTCCTTGAAGATGAGCTTCTCGATCGGGCCAATCTGCAAGTTAACTTCTGTCGAGTTGTCTGCAATTAACTTATTTTCGGAAGAATTCTAAAGACAAAGTTGATAGACAGAGACGAAAATAACCAACCTTGGAGAAGAGAGAGTAGAGCTGGTCATCAGTGACGCTACGCTCAAGCATCCATACGTAGATTGTACGCTCCCGACGATCAAAGTGGTTGTCCATCCTAGAACTGGAAAATATGAACAAGCGTAGGCTATTGAACTTATAATATTTACACCAACAAACTTCGGTGCAGAGGGAGTCGATGCAAGGGAGCGGGATGCAATTGGGGAGTGAGATCACTTGGGCAAGTCCCGTGAGGACAGGACAAGAGTTGGGCAACTATAAAAATATTGATTATACTAACCATACGCACATAAATTGAAAACGGAAAAAACAGCAACATAGGCTATTTGAAAAATGGGAAATGCGAGCGAAAACGAGAGAGGTGCTCACGCGCGGTAGATCAGTAGAATGATTATGATTATGGTCGATGAACTTTCTGAAGTTACGGTAGTGTCTACACGAGACATGGAAGCACGGAAATGCACGGACTGCAATAAAATGCAGTCCGTGCATTCCAAGGCCTTGGCCAAGGCACATCATTTTAAATTAATTTACTAATATTTAATTAATTACCAAAATTTTACTAACTAGAAGAGAAGGTCGCATAACCTAACTATACATTTGTTTAATACATGACAATTCAATTATAATTAGTTTGTGATAGGTTACCGTAATAACTTAATGGCGGGAATTTTGTGCTCAAAATTTCGATCAAAAGCGCACCTTCAAAAATTTTCAAAATCAAAATCAAATTGAATCAAAATGTTTTACCGCGATTTTTACCACTAATTAGCGCCGTTCTAATTTAGTATATTTGCATGGAATTTCTTTACAAATTATTGTTTTATTGTTCTGAACAAGTACGCTTAATTCTCGCGCACGGATCTCTTCGAATAATGGCTCGTAACATAAATAGTTGAAGATCGATGTTCGAGTCTCGCCCCACCTCTGGTCTCCGCGTCGATCCTGAGATTGAAAAGAAGCACCTGCTCGAGAAGCAGTTCCACGTAAAGAACATCCCTGCTGAATTCGACGAGGCAAATTCCTGCATCATATTATAATATGTTATTTTACAAATCTATAAAGAAAAAGAGCTTCGCTGGACGTGTTGTGACTCGATTTTTTGTTTTTATTGACGTCTTTCAGTGGAAGGTGTTTCATGCTTTCCGTGAGTTCGGACTTGTCGATGACATTCGCCTGCCACCTGTAAATCAGGGGTCCCGCTTCCGCTACGGGTATGTATGTTTACAGGCCTCAGTTTGGAACCCTGACTAGTCTCTTTGAATTGCTCTTAGATTCGTCACGATGTGCACGTATGAGGACGCGGATAAGGTTCGCGCTGGGATCTGCGACGGCTCACTCAAGGCAATCGAGGGAGTGGTCTTCAAGGCATGTCACTTTTTCGTTATGCGTCTACCAACACAATTTCATTTCTGTTCAGGTCGAGGATGTTAATATCAACAACATGCGAAACAGCTTCGATAACAAGGAGAATGCGCGCAGTGGCCGCGGATTCAGTACTAATCGGTAAGTTATTATTTATTTTAACACATGCGCAAATATAATGTTGATTTGTTTCCGCTATTCGAACCGCGCCCCTTTCGGAAACACGAAGACGAACAATTCGGTGAATCCTCCCAAGCAGGAGACTCCTAAGGTGAGAAGGACAAATGTTCTTTGCAATTCTGTTGACATTCAGCCTCTTTTCGCCCAGACGATTTCCGCTGGTCGTCTTCCCGTGCTCAATGATGTGCAGGTGAACTATGACAGAATTAATGCAACTCTTCCAACACTGATTTTGATTAATTTGACTTTTATTACTGCAAGGTTGTCATGGCGCCGATGCCATCGAATACGCCTGCACAGCCATTCACCTTTTTCGTCAAGGAAAAGAACAAATCGAAGGATAACAGGTAGTATACATCGACTGTTGCTATTTGAGACTCGTCTCGTATTCGTGTATTCCGTGCGAAAAAAAAGATGTCACAGCATTCGTGAAGAAAAGTAGTATTGTAAATTGTTTGGAAATGTGAGTGTAAGCAATTCGGTCTGCGGTCATCTAGTTATTCGATACGTTATCTTTATTGTTTCGCTGTCAGGTTCCTGCAGATGTCGTATCGCATGCTGGAGGTGGTCAAGCAGCCCCCTCTCTCTCCCGAGATCGCTAAGGTGGGTTTGTCAAATACTGTGCATGGTGGGATCCACTTGAATGTTTTTCTATGAACATTGCGTAGCATCTAAATTGAATGTCTCGTGTTGTAGACCCTCGCATGTGCCATCGTCATTTATGAGCAGCGACCACTACGCGCTGCTCTCATCCGCAACTCGCCAGGTACGGTGGCTACATTACATGACATTTTGTAAATTCTAATTCTTAATTTGTACAATTTTCTAGATGAGCCACCGCGCATGGCCTACCTTGTGGATGAAGGCAAGGAGGTATGTTTAAATACTTTTATCTTTTTGAAATCTATATCTGATCTAATTCAGATCGCGTTTCTGCCTCATGCAGCATGGGCCATGCCCTCTGACATTGCTATTGTACCTGCTATGGTAAGCAGCGTGTGTGTGGTGTTTATTTCTCATTCAGGAGCTAGTTTTGAATATGCGTTTGGTAGGTGTGCGAGTGCGCCTTTGCGGGGACGGAACTCGTGCCGGGCCAGGAAGGAACTATTCCATCAATGCGCCACGTCCTCGAGCAGGTCCAGTAACAATTAAGGCAGTGAGATGATGTGGCAATTCATTGTTTGTAGATAACAACGAAGGCAATTCTTCGTCTCCACACCATCTTCCTGGAGGGCAGAGTAAACATGGTCACGGCAAGATCATTCTTCAGTAAGGATTCAGACCATTCCGTTTCCTTATGTCATCATTACTCTTACTCGTTTCAGTGCTTCCTGATGGAAAATGCGAGGAGGCGGATTTGGTAGATGGCCTGGTGAAGAAGGGTGTATTTAGGTGAGGAATTGGAACGATTGGGCAATCGATTGGTGAATTGATTGCTTGTAGATTTAATTCATCCTCGGTGCTGCCTCGTCTGTATTCGCGCGAGGACATGTTCTCCATTAGAATGGAGTGCAAGGAGGTGCGAAGGATATCCTACAATTTGAATAACGAATATTTTGCAGCTTCCTCTCGATGATACTATTGCCCGTGAGTTCGAGGCGCTCAAGGTCTAGAAGGCTTCGCGACTGGATCATCTCAATTCACCCCCCCCCCCATTTGATTTATTTATATAACGATTTATATTCATATTGTGACTGATTCTCCTATTTCATATCTCGACTCCCCATTGGTGAAATCTCGATCTCTGTTGAATGAACTCAGTTGTATCCGTTTCCTCTTCTATATTTACCTGTTTCGCTTTGGATGGATCGGATCGTTCTTACTCTGAGATTTACAAACCTTGTGAATCGTAAACGAATAAATCATTTTGTGGTATGAGAAATTGTGATTTATCTTGGTTCTGAAGTCCTGACAGCTGTCTACATTTGAATGTAAAGAATGCCGCCCATCTATTGCATCCTGATTTTTTAAAGGTTCCATTATTCCTATTTTCCCTCTTGGCTATCGATTGGGTGGGGAACGATCGTAAAGAAGCGAGAAGTATAGGGCGTGGGTAGATCAAGAGGGAAGGAAGGGGCGCGTCGCTCTCTCCCCCCATCTCCTCCCGCTTATCCACACAGCCAGTGCACTCGATACCATTAAGATTTAAGATTGCTCTCTGTCCAACATTTGTGTATTATTATTTGTTAAATGTGTCCCTTAGATTCAACCGGTGTTTGTCATATTGTATTTGAATTTGTCTAGTTTCTATGATTTTCAGTGTCAGGTACTATGTTTCTCTTTTTGGGCAGTGAGTGCCGTTGCTTTATTTCTATTTGATTATATGATGTAATTTCTCGAGTGCAGGTCGGGTTTGCCTCGTGCGATCGAGCCGATTCGTGGAAGCTTGGATCTGTGGTCTCCTGAACTCATTGACTCGTGAACGCCACCAAGGATGCAGACACCTCACCATTCCACCTACCTCTCCCACCATCGCCCCTCTCTCAACAATACTGTTCTCACTGACACAGGTATCATACCATCCATGATTGTGAGAGAGAAGTGCTTAGAGTATCTCGTTATCTTTCCAAGACAGTAATTGTCAGTGAGTGATGTCCACTCTGATCTGTTGCTCTCCCCGTTCGCCCGTTCGTCCACCCTCACTCCTTCCATGCTCAACAAATACTACGAGGAGGTGATACTTGTTGATGACGTCACGACACTTGCTTATCTCCAGCTCGAGTCTGCTCGTCACATGCAGCGTCTGCAGCGTGCCTCTACTTCTGCGGAGATGCGCGGTGCGATGGGCGGAGTCTCGTTGATGTCCGCTCCTCGTTTGTCGACGGGCGCCGACTCGCGTCTCTGTGGCAATGGAGGGAGTGGTACAGCCTATGCGTATCCCCCATCCACATACGGAGGAGGATCGACGGGAGCCACTTCCAGTCCCAGAACCAGCCCCTGTAAGCATTTCTTGATTCATTTATGATAGGAAGGGAGAGGGGGGGGATTGACACACTGACTGGTTGATATCTTGCAGGTTCGTTGTCTCTCTCGTCCATGTCTCTCTCTCCGAGTGGAGATGGTCGGTATAGTGCAATGAGCAACAGCCTTTGCGAGAGGGGTTCCTCTGCTGTTAGCGGCCTCCATCAGAGCTGCAGCAGCAGCTCCGCCGTCGCCGCCGCTAATGGTTAGTACTTGTTACTTGAGCGTAGAAGACTACCAACCTCCAGTCCCTCCTCCCGATCTATTTATTGCGTTTCTTACATACATGGGCAGACTTTGCTGCTGAGTTTAAAATCCTGGAGGGTGCCCACTAGTTCAGCCACAAAACGGGCAGGGTTTACAGAAGCTGGTTCACTACAATTTTAAAAAGTATTATGGGCATTATCCGACGATCGGGAGGGTCTTGCTGCTAGCAGCAATTATACCCACGTTTGGTTTCTTAGGTTCAAGCTTTGATTACGGATCTGCGAAGGCTCCTTCATCTTAGGTTCATGACTAAAATCCAAAGAGGGCGTTGTTTAGTAAGCTTCTAGGAAACATTGTTCGTTGTAATGGTATTGGTGATTTGAGCTCTGCTGGGTGGTACTCCGCATGCTCCGTCGCCCCCAATGGAATGCACGATGGAGTATCTGGCTGATCTCGTGAAGGAGAAGAAGCAGCTGGAGATCTTCCCCCATGCATTCAATCACGTCGAGAGACTCGTCGATGAAGGTGAGCAGGAGAGTGAAATTGAGTTGGGAATTAGAAGAATGACCATGCAACTATGCATGTCCTCATTACCGTAATAGCGTACTTCACATTGTGCAAGATATGTTGCTATATTTTGCTGATTGCAAAATAACTGTTAAAAAAAGGAGAAAAATAAGACATGATGAATTCACTTACTCGTGGGACGGAGTGCGAGAGCGGTTCTCTCACTCATTCTCCATGGATTCGCTGGATGGATGCATGGATGCATGGATGGATCCGCTGTGACCCCTGATGACGACATCTCGGACATCTCTTCCTTCCTTTCACACGAAAGAGACGATGAACAGCCACTGCCGTGCAGCACTACCAGCCTGCTGCTGCGACAGGGATTGGGCCACTTCAAGTCCTACTCTACTCTCATCCTCAACCATTCACATGCATCGGAGAATTGTGGAGCCAATGCCGAAACCGGAAGTGGGACCGGGGAAGCAACAAGACTGGAAATAACTTCCGAATTGAATGCCGATCCCTACCCGAAATCAGCTGCAAAGCCGATGAGCCTGCTCGACCTGAAGATGTCCCCACTATCTTTAGGTTATCATCTACGTGATTGTGTATTTCTTTTTGGGGGAAAGCGTTGTTAAAATTAGTACCGTTATTTATCTTCCATTGGTGTTACATGTGTGGGATTGTTGTTGGATGAGCTCTGTTTATTTCTTATTAAGTGAAGTAAGAATGGAGATACTGTTGCAGAGATCAATCGTGTTCGACTGTCTCTCTTCCAGTGTGATTTCGCCACCGACGACCTCCATCTCCCCGAACCAGAAGTGAGAAAAGCAAGGGAGGGGAGAATTATTGATTACCCCTTCCAGGGTGAAGTAGTGACGATTACGGAGAAGTTGTACGTGCCTCGTCGTGAGTACCCCGAGGTGTGTCTGCCGATTATGACATTGACTTATCCATATCTCAATAATTTAATGACCATAATTGCAGTACAACTTTGTGGGTCGCATTCTGGGTCCTCGTGGGATGACTGCGAAGCAATTGGAGCAGGAGACGGGATGCAAGATCATGGTGCGAGGAAAGGGATCGATGAGAGACAAGAGAAAGGTAGGAGAAGGGAGGGGAGGGGAGGAGTAGGAGAGGGATGGAATGTGCAGGAGGAGGCTAATCGTGGCAAGCCTAACTGGGAGCATTTGGACGACGAATTGCACGTGCTCATTCAGGTGGGAGCAAATGCATTGGATTAGACCTCAATTGTCGGATAGGTTGGAATATGTGAATTGTAGTGCGAAGACTCGGCGAATCGGGCTGCAGTGAAGATGCAGGTTGCTGCTGAACACGTGAAGAAGCTGCTCATCCCTGCGGTTAGTGAGAGGGGATTGGATTGATAGATTGAGAGAGGAGAGGAGGAGAGGGATGCAATTGCAGCCAGAGGGAACAGACGAGCTGAAGAGGAAACAGCTAATGGAACTGGCCATCATCAATGGCACCTATCGTCCCTTCCACGGAAAGCAGACGAATGGTGAGGAGAGGGGGGGGGGGGGTTCGTCCTTGTTCCGTCTAGCAGATACTGTAGGTTGATTGCTTGATTGCATGTTGTCTGTGTATTGGCAGGGACGGAGTCTGACTCCGATGATGATTGCCTATCTTGTAGTGAATGGTCCCTCGTTGATCACGGGCCGACAAACTCAATTTGTGCACGTGAATAGAGCCGTCTTTCATCCTTATTCAAGAAAAGGAATCGATATGGCGACGACGTCACCACAGGTGCATCCTCATTGGAGGGGACTAGAGGAGTGACTGGGGAGTCTGCAGTTGTCGATGCGACTGCAGCAGCCATGGCATCCTCCTGCTGCAGCCACCCCGCAGCCAGGCAACATCTTCGCCCCGCGCTTTTGAAGAGAAGAAGCTGGTCTCTGCCCCCCCCCCCCTTCCTCCCTAAGAAGACTCATATGTACAAAGCACCCGACACACTCCCTATCATGGCGTCCTTCTAACACCTCTACCGCGTCCAACGGCGATAAATGTTGTAGTGAAGATACGAGTGTCGAGCATTCGGAAAGCTAAATGTCCCCAAACATACATTAAAAGAATAATAGTGTGAGGAACTATCTGTGTGAATATCTTAACTATCCGTTGTGCCCCTGCAGGTCCTCTGGAGCAGTCTCGTCTGCTGTCGATGGTGTCTCAGAACGGGCTTCGTTCCTCTATCTACTCGGTGTCGCCCGGAGGTATTGGACGTCGCTTTTCAATGTGCACACATCCACGCACTGTGTGGGGGAGGGGGCTATCCTTTACCCCTTAAGGCAGTATGAGTGTGCATTCAATGGAACTACATCGACTTGGCTAGACATGCTTAAAGCTGTGAAATAACGTGTATCATTATAGAAACTTCCATTACAGAACTCATTGGTTATTAAGTCGGTGATTGATTTGGAACACTTTTTTTTCTCCCACTTGAGAGTTCTGAAATCAGCCGTTCTAAATTGGTGCACCCTGCAAGTTGGAATTTGCTTGATTTGAGCTGCTCAAAGATTGGAGGTTGTGTAATCCATTGGTTTAAGGATCTCCTCTACACAACTCGAGTGTGATGCATCCCTCACTCGGATTCCCCTCCATCTCCTCGACGGGAATCGACTTCTCCACCGTCATGAAGTACGGTAGAGGGATACGGTAGTGAGATAAGGGTATAAAGGCGGATCGGATAGATGGTGTGATGTTCCATGTTGTCCCTAATCCTGATTCTAAGTTGGGATATTTCCTTTTTAGTTGAATCCCACTTTGAGGTTGGGATTCCAGAAATCGTTCAGTTCGTCCATAGAAATGGTCATTTTAGAACTCTACAGAAGGTAAAAAATATATTGCTCCAAATTCTTCACTGACTTCAAATATGAATAGTTCTAAAATGATAGACCCCGTTCTAAGTTGGGATCAAGCAATTCCCGAAGTTGCTCGCCAGCTGGATCCCAACTTGGAAACAGCCTTTCCTACTTGGGTGTGCCCATCAAAGATCATTGAAATGATGTACCTGTTATTACAGTCAGTCGTTGCTCGATTCGTTCATCTCTACGTACAATCTCGGCTCGTCTGCTGGATTGGGCGGAGGAGCGGCCAGTTCGATCGGAGGTATAGAGGGCGAAGAAATGAGAAGGGATACTCCTTCCGAAACCCTGCCAGACATTCCAAGACCAGTAGTAGTCCCTTGTGAGTGTGTGTACATGATTCATCTCCGAATTGACTACGAACGATTGAGACTGACTGGGCTTCAGGAGAAGTGTCATGAAAGCAATAATTAACTTTTTAAAATTATCATTTATTCTTACAATTGTTGAAATAGCAAAGTGGTTGTTCAACTTGGTAACAAGGCCATTTGTTTAAGGGACGTCTTTCAATGGGGCGACATCGTCCTCTCCTCTCTCTACGGTCACTTCTCCCACGGTGACTGATCATCCCGGAGGTGCCTTTGGTTACGGGAGTGGAGCCAACTCCAGCTATCCTGCAAGTCTGCTCCAGGTACAGTATCACAAGAATGGGAAACGATAGTTAGTTGAGAAAACAAAAGTTTCCTTAATATTCAGGTTTGGATAAGGAAAGACGTTATAGTTCCCTTTGGCTCGTAATGTCACATGACCCTTTCTAGAATAGCTCTGATTTCCGAGTGGCTTGGATACATAGAGTAATGTGTATATTGAGTCTCTGCCTGCGGGTCTCTTCGACTCTTCGTCCCTTATGTGAGTGCATCCAGTGATCTGGCGAGCATCGATCGGCACACGGGCACAATACATCCACAGAGTATCTTTCCTATTCCCTGTTCGTGCCCGGTACCTCTGCTATTATTGATCGATCGATCTTCCTCTTCTGTGAATAGTCTTGCTTCCCCTGCTTTCCTATCATTCGGTCCAAAATCGATGCCAATTTTAATCTTTATCTAAATGTCGACGTTGTCACCTGTCAAATAGTCAAAGTTCCTTCTTTTTGAGCAACAGCCTTTGGACCTGTTGAAGTTGAATTTATCGCATATATCCCCCTTTTCATATTTTCATAATTATTTACGCTTTTTAGCCTACGTTTGTCCGCTAATGACTACTTCTCCCAATCCTACATTATCCCGAATACTGTAGCTACCTACCGGCTAGAATATCGGTTGATCGGCTTGCTTTGCGCATGTTTACGCGGTTAACCTCTACTTGCATGATCGGTGATTAATTATTTCCTGTGATCTACCGGTATTTCCGCATATATCACTGTCGCATCAATAGAATAATTGATAATGACCCTCTTACGGATAGATGCCCTATAATTTAATCCTCAAGTATAATTTAATAATCGTTATCTTATATCATTTCCCTATTCCGTATCATAATTTAGAGGCGCTCTATCATACCCTAAATGACCCCAACCTCTTTTTACGTTTGCATAGATAATGTTGCTCTACCAGTTACTCAATAATTTTTGCTGACACAAACTTACGTGCTCATCAGGTACTCATAATTAAATTTCCTAGTTGCTATTTTTTCCTTCTCGAATCTTCTAGAGTATGTACTTCATAATATGGATGTATTTTCCTAATTAGTAATGTTGATTTTTTTCTGTTTTCGTACCCCCCCCCCCTTCTCTCTCCCTCCCCACTCCCACAGCTTGTTAGCTATCAGAGTCGTATGTCGTGCAGTGGAAACTCCGCCTACTTCGTAAACCTCCCTCTTCACCCGACCCGCCCGCCCTTTTGACGCTGTCAAATAGCATGTCACTGTGACTGTCGAGGCCAAAAGGTCGACCCCTATTGTTTCCATACCCACCTCGCTCCTGTATGACAATGTTGTCCTTTCTAATGAAATAAAGTGTTTTGAAAAATATTTTTTTCTTTCTCTTTGAAGGAATTGCATGCAAGAAACACATCTGCTTGGGATTGATTTCACAATGACTAGCGGCCTAGAGGTGGCTTTTTTTCATCTCCCGGGTTTGATCGGGTACGACTTCCTCTCCTATCTCTAGGACCGTCTCTTCCCTCGCTCTTATCTCTAGGACCCCTCATCTCATATCTCAAGGATCCTCAGAGATACTCAGTGCTCCGCACGAACTTGGCACGATGCCAAGAAAGGGAGCCTGCGATCTGTCTCCTCCCCCTGAGAGACGAGATGCCTGAATCTGCCTCTTGGCTTCCATCAATGCATCCCCAGTGTAACTGCTCCTCCTTATAATCCGATCACTGAATGAATCGTTGATCCCCGAATCCTGAATACTGAAAGCCAGGAATGGTCCCCCCCCTTTCCCCGACTTGTTCTTCCTGGAAACCCCTTTACAGGAGGATTGACAGCAACACCTCTCGAGTCGGCGCGGGCAATGACGAAGAGGGCGCTCTCTCACTTCATTGTGCTTTCTCACTCGTTGCCTGTGCGGCAGGGTCAACGTTGAATACCTAAAAACAACCATAACTCGGTTCCTAACATAGATAACAAAAACCGGAATTTCGAAAATGTGTTACTGTTTAAAATTGTCTCAAAACTATGTTGTCGGTTTGGGCTGGCTATATTTGCTGTTACTTCTCCTTTAATATTGTAATTCAAAAGTTCACAAATTTATGCAGAAATTCTTACATCTTACATGAGTAGTATCGGATTTACATAAAGTTCTTAAAGTTACCGGACGAGGATAAAATCGACCCCCTATTTTTTGTCCTCCATTGAATAGCCGATGGCTGAATTAGTTGAGAATGAATATACGAAAATGCTAAAAATCAATAATAGCCTCAAGGGAAAGCCGGAAATGATCAGCGTAATCCCGCGCTCTCTCACTTTTGCATACTCTCTCGTACACGCGACGAGATCAGGGTCAGATCAGGGTTTCGTCCTCGTCCGGTAACTTTAAAAGACGACTAACAGCTAATCTAGCCAGCACACACTGACAACATAGTTTTGAGACAATCGTAAGCAGTACAGTCCGGTCAGATCCCTACATGAAAACGGGACTCCCCGGGAGTCCCCGGATGTCCCCCCGTGTCCCCCCGCTATTTTGCGGCTCGGGCAGAGAAAGAACTAATTCGAATTTTTGGTTTTCATACTCAGGAGGTCCTTTCCGATCGATTGGCATATAATTCATAAATTCATAAATTTGCGATAAATAGTAATTTAATTTTGAAAATCAATGATAATTACTCGGAAACGAAGAAGTACGGTAGTTAGCTAGATGGACCCAGAGCCGGACCGGAGAATGTGCAAATTATCTACCGTAGTTCTTCGTTTCCGATTAATTATCCTTGATTTTCAAAATTAAACTACGATTTATCGCAAATTTATTAATTTATGAATTATATGCCAATCGATGGGGAAGGACCTACTGAGTCTGAAAACCAAAAATTCGAATTAGTTCTTTCTCTGCCCGAGCCGCAAAATGGCGGGGGACACGGGGGGACATCCGGGGACTCCCGGGGAGTCCCGTTTTCATGTAGGGATCTGACCGGACTGTAGCACATTTTCCAAATTCCGGTTTTTATATCTCTGTTAGGAACCGAGTTATGGTTGTTTTTAGGCATTCAAATTTGACGCTGCCTTTATAGTAGTTAGAATATGGATATCAGTGCGTTCGTCTAAGAATCGCACACCAGAGGGAGCAGGTAAAAGAGGCACTTTGGGTTTTTCCAAGAATCTGATACCCATATGGGTCCTGCTCCGATTCCACTACTACATGTGACCAGCAACAATTAATTTGCATAATTGCGCGTGTGATAAGTTCGACTAATCCAGTCGTTTTTCGATCATATCTCGGGTAAATGGGGCTCAAATCAAACGAAAACCTGTATTTAGACTAATCTAGATGTGCTGAATCCGCCCATGTTATTGGTTTATGCAAATTCAAAATTTGAATTTTTCATAGAATTTTCAACGATTTTTTAAAAAATTACAAAAAACATATATTTTCAATTTTTTGAAATGTGGTTGAACTTGATGGTAGGTACCTCACAAAAAAATTTCGTCTTAAATTTCGGGGACCCTGATATGCTAAGACCGTAAAAACGGGGAATTTCCTTTAGAGGGAAACCCTTCATTCCGACCTGCTCGCCCGGCCCGTGCGGTCAGAAATAAAGTGGAAAATTGGATTGTCGTTGTTGCCATTCTTGTCCATTCCGAAATAGTCTATGCACAAAGTCATTCGTGGTATAATGGATAACCATCTGTCAATTCTTTTGAAAGTAGCGAGTTCAATGTCGCATTTTGCCCGCTGTGTTTTGCTACCTCCCCAATTCCGATTGAAGAAGTTGCAATGCAGAGCGTTTTGGCTGCCATACTACAGTAGATGTTTGAGACAATCGGTGAGGGTAATACAACAAAATATGTTTCTATTCATCGTGGGATGTAAATATTTCTATGCCTAAAGACTACATTCACAAGTCCTTTGGACGACTCTTTCTAACTTGCCATTAATTTCGCTTTTAAATGCGCCCAGCATGTTTCAATCGGAATTGGGAAGGTAGCAAAACATAGCCGGCAAAATGCGACATTGAACTCGCTACTTTCAAAAGAATTGACAGATGGTTATCCATTATACCAAGAATGACTTTGTGCATAGACTATTTCGAAATGGACAAGAATGGCAACAACGACAATCCAATTTTCCACTTCATTTCTGACCGCACGGGCCGGGCGAGCAGGTCGGAATGAAGGGTTTCCCTAATTTTTTTGTGAGGTACCTACCATCAAGTTCAAATACATTTCAAAAAATTGAAAATATATGTTTTTTTTGTAATTTTTTTAAAAATCGTTGAAAATTCTATGAAAAATTCAAATTTTGAATTTGCATAAACCAATAACATGGGCGGATTCAGCACATCGAGATTAGTCTAAATCCAGGTTTTCGTTTGATTTGAGCCCCATTTACCCGAGATATGATCGAAAAACGACTGGATTAGTCGTACTTATCACACGCGTAATTATGCAAATTAATTGTTGCTGGTCACATGCAGTAGTGGAATCGAAGCAGGACCCATATGGGTATCAGATTCTGGGAAAAACCCAAAGTGCCTCTTTTACCTGCTCCCTTTTTTCAGAGGATTATGCGGTTCTTAGACGAACGCACTGATATGGATGATTAGGGTTGTGTGTAGCGGCAGGGGGAAACAGACTGAATGAACGACAAATATGCGAGAGTCTTGTCTGTCTCGAGGAATCCTAACTGAACGGACTAAGCTAGCACTGACGGAAGTTCTTTCCCAAGTCACTAATCCCAGTAAGTGGTCCCGTAGCTAGATGGCTGAGGCTTGTATTCGCGAGATCACTAAGACGGGCGGAACATCTCATTTATCGGGCGATACAGCACTCAGCCTCTCTGAGTGAGGTCATACAACCTAACTGAATCTCTGGCGGGTGGTACTTGCTGGATGAGGGAGAGGGAGGAGTGCGTAGATGGTAGCGAGATATGGGAAACCGAGTGGACGAGAGGAAGGAAGCTACTTACGAGGTATAACACTCCTGCACAGGCAACGAGTGAGAGAGCGCCCTCTCATTCGTCATTGCCCGCGCCGATTTGAGAGGTTTGCTGTCACTCCTGCTTTAAAATTGCGATAACATTCCAAATTATTAATGAAGAACCAGAATATATACAAAAGGATATCAATACTTTATTAGAGTAAATGCAGAGACAAATCAATAGTTTATATATCATGGATTGATCATCTTATGTACGTACTCGTTAAGATTTACAGATAAGAGTGATTACGCGCGCCTGACGATCAGTTCTGCGAGTGAATCATTTTTTTTACACAGGAAGTCTTATTGAAATACATTACTTACCCGTTCCGAATGGAAGATTGCTATTTCGCAATTGATCTTCAGTAAAGTGAAACCGAGGAAGAGGCTCTGAAAGAAAGAAATGAGAAGCATTTCACTCGAATCAGTATTAGGCACAGTGTACATTGAAATGATCCCGTTTTAAGAATCGAAGAGATTGGCCGTTGATTCGAAACGACGTCATTCGAAAGTTCTCTCGTGTGCTCCCACCACGAGAACATCAAGATTCGACGTGACGCTGTTAATCATCAGTGGCTTTCACAAATTGATTTACAATAATATAAGGGGGGTGCGTTATTCGAAATAGCATGTCTGAACTCTTTTTTCGGCTAAGCAATGGTTGAACAGGGTAATTCTGTTACAAAGGCGAAAAACTAGTTCACATTTTTTGGTCTAACGGTTGAACTCCCAAAGCGGTGAATTTTCTTCCCTTCGCACGGTTAAACTGTTGCAAGAGCCATGGGTGAATTTTGTTCACCCATTACAAAAACATGTCCAAGATGAAACTTGATTTTTTCATGAATCAGTTCAGACTTGCTATTTCGAGTAACGCACCCCCATTATATGGTTGATGACTAATATACCAGTCCGAATCCGCTTCTTTGAAGAGTAAAGTGCATCGATGTATTCTAAATTTGCTTATAGATTTATTTTCCACCTGTAATAATTTTCTCACTGTGCGCCGGTTTGAACCAGAACCACTCGATGTCCGATCGGAAGTGAGGTGGTTCAGGCTTGATAGAAGGCCTTCCATCCATTGATGATGTCTTCGGAATGGCAACTGACTGTCTCTCCTGCAATGCACATGATTCAAGCCCTCTCGTTTCCACTTTTTTGCAGAGGAAAGGAATCCATAAAATCCTCATCACACAATATCCCCATTAGAATCTCGCCGTCGATTTTATGCAAACCTTGAGGCAGGCAGTCTTATCAGGGACAGATCTAATGGCGATGCTCTTCTTCTTCCGGAGGGAGGCCAAAGGAGCAATAATTCCTGCCGACGATGGAAAACTACGTGATGATGATCTGCATTATTTTTCATCCTTGTCGGGTAACTTTAAAGAAGGAGTAAACTCAAAATTCAGTTTTTGAAGCTATCATATGCACTGCCTAGAGCTCCACAACGATAAGAAGCTCCGAAATTTTCACATTGATATCTCCATTCCGAACAGTTATATCTAGTTGGCTGGGAGCCAGATCAGGGAAAGCTTAGGGAAGGGGCGAGATAGCACGCGACTTGAAGAGAGTGCGTCCCTAGGTGAAACATATTCCAACCGGGCGCGCGTTTGCATTTACTCCTCCTTTAAGGGCAATATAGATGTATATGTAAATAGTATACGTATATAATAAAATTATAAAATTAGAATAAGCATATTAGCAACCTGTAGGTGGCTGATCTCCTGATTGAGTTGCCTGCTACGGCGTGAAATTGTTTGGATGGAGATGGCGCGATTCTTCTCGGAGGAGCAAAGGGAAGGGACGAAAGAAGACTGCTCGAGCTTCCATACAATGTATTATTCCGTCCTATTTCTCCACGGTTCTTCCTTGGAAGAATCGAACCTCAACCATCAAAATTTAACTGGTATTTCAAACAAATTCATCGTATTTTTAGCGATGAAATGGCTTATTTGCAATTCTCAAGATGGGAAATGTCTCACTCCTATATAGGAGCGAATCAACGCCAATGAAACTCAGAACAACCAGATACAAACGCATTTCTGAAATTGTAATTTTCAATTATCATTAAAGGCGGACTGAAAGCAAAACAGCTCGATTCGATGCGCACAATGAAGATTGAGAGTGCGCTATCTCATTTCATTGTGCTCTCTCATCCCGTTGTCTGTTGTCTGTAGGTCGGATGATAACGCATCGTATTAGAACCAAACGATAGTCTCAAAATTGTGTTGTCAGAGTTTCGACTGGGTAGATTTAAAGTCAGCCCCCCCCCCCATCTCGGAGTTGTCTTCTCGGAGATCTGGTTATTTTCCGCTTTTTAAAAATGTTTCAGCTCAAAATTGAAAGATGTTACGATATTTTGAACTTTGTGATAACCGATAGCAGGTGTTCAGACAGTTTTGCAATTATGGCCCCTAAACTTCAACGGATAGTAACTATCTGGCCGTTAGGCACGAGTACCCTGATAATTAGGTGGAGATAGGAACAGTTAGAACATTTTGTGAAAGGATGTCTCTAGTGTATACATTCTCTCAGAAGACACGTGACCAGTCGAGATAAGCACCCCCTATTGAGGGATTATGGAAGGACTAACGTAGTATTCTATGATAGTATTTTAAAATGTTAACATAATTTCGCAAATACATATTTGAATTATATTTTTTAGAACGGCATTATGGCTGTTTTTGGGATTCAACGTTGACCCTAAATCACAGGTTACGGGTGAGAGAGAGTTCACACATTTCTCATTGCACGCATCGAATGAAGATGTTTTTCCATCAATCCTCCTTTAAAAAAGACAATATATGATAATTGTGGTCTTCCAGTGAAATCTAATATCCGATATGTATTGTAAGTTCACGGAGCGATGAGTGCATGGTGCAGAGGATGGATCTCTCTCATCCGCTCTCGCGTCACATAAAGGATATCACAATGAGGACAGCTTGTGCTGCATTTAAGGAAAACAGAACAATAGATAGATATGAACACATGCTCTATTTCAAGTTTCTGGATTACAAAAAGTCAAGAAAAACTAGCATACGGTAAAATATAGTATTGATAATAGTATATAACACGCGTCTTCTGAGAGATTGCATGAAAACGGACCCCCTGCGGCACTAGGAGCCGAAAGTTTGAGCAATATCCACGATATATTTATGTCAGCGTATATTGGGGATGAGAAAACTTTTGATGTTGGCATTTTTACTCAGAACCGGTTTTTAGGGATTTTCCGGTTTTGCGTCCGGATCTAGTGTATTTCAGCTCCCAGATGAGCTAGGATGACGACATTGGGCTCAAAATGTGCGGAAAATTATTTCAAACAACTTTTATGTTTTCGTCGAAAATTAAAAACCACATCTTCATATTGTAATTTTCCAGAAAATGTCAACGAAATCAGATAATAAATTCTACTGGCTCGGGAACCCCCTTGTTACCCAATTTTTCTTTTCAATTTATGAATCCTCGATGGCGATATAGTATAGGAAAAAATACTATTTAAACTTTGCGTTGTGGCTTTTTGAGTTCTGATGCCCGGAAGTCGATTAAGTAAGCTATGTGGTGATATAGGCATTGCGAAATTAGGCATTATTGGACTATATTTCTTGCATTTTGATGAATTATCAACGTTTTGAGATGGAAGGCAACCATTCATGCTGAAAAGACCGGATTTAAACTCATTTCTGAAAAGTCGATTTTTTCGAGTCCGAAAAATCGAAAAATCTCAAACTTTGAAAATTGCTGATTTTCATGACAAAATCAACTTCACTGACAAAATTAATTATTTCAAAGCCTATATCACCAATAAAATTGACCGGTTTGCTGATTTACAGGTTTTTGAAAATGGCATGGGATGAGTTGCTGATAGGGACGGCAGCTCAAATTTTTGAGTACGGAATATTGGTTGCCTCCTTCCGACGCTTTTGCTTTCAAACTACCGTACCTTTCAAGCCAAATTCTTTCAATATTTTAAAACATTAAAAAAAAATATTTAATGTGATATTTGAAGTATTTTATTGATTGGAATGAATATAAATATATAATGAAACTGCGATAAGCATGGCAAGAAGATGCATGCTGTAGAAATGAAGGCGCACGAAGCGATCGAAAATATGCATGCTTTCAGAATTAAGTGTTGAGGGTTCATTTCCTCAGTTTGAGTAGATTATCATTCACAAAAAATTGTTTTCACAATAAAAATAAATAAAAATATTAAATGTTAGAGGATGAGGCCGTCAAAGTTGAGCATTTTACCGTTGTGAAAATGCATTTTTTTCGTTTTCTTGAAGGGCGACATTAGTATGTTCGAGATTTTGTGATATTTGGTCCATCATCCCATCACGCATGCTCTGCAAAAAAACCAGAAATATACTAATGTCGCCCTGCGTGGAAATGAATTTTAAAGTTCCCGCTATCGTAACCAAGTGATTCTGAAGTTCTACCAATATTAAACCTTTTTTTCCATTTTTAAGCGATGTTTTATTGCTGTCGGAGTACCGTTAACATGAGAAAAAAATTATTGAACCCCGTTCATAAAGTTTTACAACGCAACCGAATTTCAGTTTGCGATAATTTTAGTAAAAAACGTGACTTGCGATGTGCTCCACTTGGACTGAAAGCGTCGGCCTTATGCTTGTCATTCGTTAATGTTTTTCTAATTAATTAAACATTTTTTTACAAAACTAAAGTGAAAAGTCGGAATGGGGCAGGCATAGCTTTCAGTTGTGTACCATTCTGTGAATTGTTTTGCTCATTCGTAAACACCGTTGCCATCCCTAGTTGCTGAACCATATTTATCTTACGAAAATATCGCTTGTTTCGGCGCGAAATGATCTATTTTATGGAAAATTCGATCAGTTGTATTAAAATATTGCATCAACGAAGAAAAAATAAAACTTCGAAAATTTTCGATTTTCGTGGGTCGGAAAAATCGACTTTTCAGAAATGGCTTTACATCCGGTCTTTTCAGCATTAATGATTGTATTTCATCTCAAAACGTTGATAATTCATCAAAACACAAGAAATATAGTCGAATAATGACCAATTTCGCAATGCCTATATCACCACATAGCTCACTTTATCGAATTCCGGGCAACAGAACTCAAAAAGCCACAACGCAAAGTTTACATAGTATTTTTTGCTAGACTATATCGACTTCGAGGATTCATAATATGAAAAGAAAAATTGGGTAACAGGGGGGTTCCGGAGCCAGTAGAATTTATTATCTGATTTCGAAGATGTTTTCTGGAAAATTACAATGTGAAGATGTGGTTTTCCAGTTTCGACGAAAACATAAAAGTTGTTTGAAATAATTTTCCGCACATTTTGAGCCCAATGCCACCACCTTAGCTCATCTGGGAGCTGAAATACACTAGATCCGGACGCAAAACCGGAAAATCCCTAAAAACCGGTTCTGAGTAAAAATGCCAACATCAAAAGTTTTCTCATCCCCAATATACGCTGACATAAATATATCGTGGATATAGCTCAAACTTTCGGGTCCTAGTGCCTAGTGGTCATGCAATCTCTCAGAAGACTCGTGATAAGCAAGCGATGTGGAGATCTCATATTCGAGGCGAGTGAAAGACGGAGGCCGGCTTTTCTCCTCGAATAAACTCTCTCCGTTCTGAGGTAGTGAAAGTGAATGGCCACTGACGAGAGAGAAGGAGAGAGATGCCTGAGGCTACTCGAAGAGAACGAGAGAGCTTGGAACAATGAGCACCCCCACTCACATCATAGATAGTTCATGAGCTGAGAGTAGACCATTATCGAAGATCGAGGACAAATCATCTGCTCATCTTGTCAGATGGAAAATATTGAATAGTCGTGATATCGATACATTAAAATGCAGAATAACAATAGTTTTATAATGAATTTGTATGCAGAGATGGGCACGAGTGGATGTAGTGGGCAAAGGAATGAAAGATGCACTGATGAGGAAAAGAAAATGAAGCGAAGAAGCCCTTTGAAGACACTCAGTTGAAGAGGATACAAAAACGAGCATAAGAGACTAAATGAGTAGTTATAATGCGTGGAACGCTCAAGGTCATGAGCACTAACATGACCTGAGGAGGGGAGTGCGAGTTTAAACTTGAGGCGAGATAAAGGAAAATAGTGTCATTGGAATCAGCTCGTTGAGAGTATAACCCCATAGTGCTAGTTTAGCTGCCCAGTAATTCGTGCGAACCTTTTTTTTAAAAAGATTATTACCCTATTATTGTAAATCACGTTACAAAGCGAATGTCTGCAAAAGTACGTAAGTTTATCCATAATTTACAGTCCGGTCAGATCCCTACATGAAAACGGGACTCCCCGGGAGTCCCCGGATGTCCCCCCGTGTCCCCCGCCATTTTGCGGCTCGGGCAGAGAAAGAACTAATTCGAATTTTTGGTTTTCAGACTCAGTAGGTCCTTCCCCATCGATTGGCATATAATTCATAAATTAATAAATTTGCGATAAATCGTAGTTTAATTTTGAAAATCAAGGATAATTAATCGGAAACGAAGAACTACGGTAGATAATTTGCACATTCTCCGGTCCGGCTCTGGGTCCATCTAGCTAACTACCGTACTTCTTCGTTTCCGAGTAATTATCATTGATTTTCAAAATTAAATTACTATTTATCGCAAATTTATGAATTTATGAATTATATGCCAATCGATCGGAAAGGACCTCCTGAGTATGAAAACCAAAAATTCGAATTAGTTCTTTCTCTGCCCGAGCCGCAAAATAGCGGGGGGACACGGGGGGACATCCGGGGACTCCCGGGGAGTCCCGTTTTCATGTAGGGATCTGACCGGACTGTATTACTTAATCTGTCCTTAAATGGTGAAATCAGCAAAAGCAATGTGTCTTATTATGGGATTCGTGAGTCATCAGTCTTTCATCGTCGTCTTCAATTTGTCTCTCAGGATATATCGAGCATACGGGAAGGGAGAAGCTGGAAGGGTTGAGGTATGTCTCATGAGGACCACTCAATATGGGAGCGCATTCAGTCAGTCATTGGTTGTACCTGGAAAAGGCGAAGGAGCAGGGGCAGCGTACGAACCTCCAGAACGAGCACCGAGAAGGAATTGGGCCATTTCTGAATGGGAGAGATCGATTGAAACGTTCGCATTTCATCACTCTCAATATTGTATGAATTCACTGATGAATTTACTGATAAACAAGTTTAATTATCGTAATTATTAATTAACTTCAATAGGGTTAAATCTCTGTTATGGTAATATGTAGATAGTTTTCTGAAGAATTCGATAAGTTGTACATTATCGTAAGTGCCTGTTAGAAAAAAGATATGGGCACAATATATGGTAAAAGGGAGCAGACGTCTATAGTAGATCATCTGCTGGTAGAGTGCCATCGGGTTCATCATCGACGAGGGATCCGCACCCCCGAACATACCTCCTGCAAACAATTCATAGACATTAGATATGATTCTCGAATGTGAACAAAAATCTACTGCAGAAGCAAAATAATCCCTCGGCATGACCTTCATCATATTCCGAAAGTCTGGAGGCCCCAGCCCTCACGAAAACTAAAATTCAATTTTTTTCTCTATTGTTTAGGATTGTTGTGAATCTCTCGTGAGAGCACTGATATTTGACATTTTGTTTATATCAGTGCATTCGTCTAAGAATCGCACAATTTTCGAGAAAACCGGTACAGTAAAAATAACCACATTGAGATTTTCAGAGTTTATGATAGATATGGGCACCCTCTTTCGATTTGTGTACTTGTCATGTTTCAGAATGTTTAATTTGCATAATAACGCATGCTCAAATTTAAGCGCAACTTTTACACTTTCATTTACAACTCATCGGAAAATTATCCGAAAAATATGTAAACTTAGTTTTAGGCCCATCTTGATGCGGTCTATCCGAATCTGTTGTTCGTTCTTGCAAAATCGGAATTTTAAAATTTCATTATTTTTTCAGAGAATTTTTTCTCGAATACGAAAGAAAAACCTAGCTGGATGTTTGGTATGTTGTTACGGATGATGAGAACTATCCGTAAAAAAATTTCGGTCCATTTTAGTGGTTGTATAATTGGTTTTTCATGTGACAGAAAACGTCCGTTCTGGCTTGCTCGTTTGTCAACTTCGAGTATGTTTCAATGGAAAGTATTATAGTTGAGAACGTTTTTCAATTACATAATCAATTGTCTATACAATATGCCAGTGACACATATTCGAAGTTGACAAACGAACAGGCCATACCGGACGTTTTCCGTCACATGTAAAACCAATTATACAACCACTAAAATGGACCTAAATTTTTTTATGAATAGTTCTCATCATCTGTAACAACATACCAAAAATCCAGCTAGGTTTTACGTTTCGTATTCGAGAAAAAAATCTCTGAAAAAATAATGAAATTTAAAATTCCGATTTTGCTTTGCTTCTCCTTTTTGGAATCCTCATTACTTATCTGACATTGAAACTCTTGAGAAAGTTCAACATATTTTCACCCGTCAAGTCTTTTATCGTTGCTTCCCCTCTCCTTCCTATCCTCTTTCTCTACCCTCCTACCCTGATCGTTTGAAACTTCTTGGCCTGCGCCCGCTTACTGAGAGGAGAGTCATAGGTGATATTTGTATGACTCATATGATTATGACTGGATCCACTATTATTCCCCGTTCGTCATTCTATGTATACAAACCTCAACGAGACCAGCGAGATCGAACATCAACATTTGGTATCAATATCGAACTGACCACTAGCACTTCTAGATTTCATTCCTTTCCTGTTAGAACATCCAGATGGTATTCCCAACTCCCTGAAGAAATTCGAACCGCCCCCAACATACGAGTATTCAAGCGCCGATTACTGAACCACCCCTTAATCGCCATACTCTCTCACACTGAATAATTACTGAGAGTCAATTCCCATTTCCTTGCTATTTGATCACTCATGTACCTTACTGTTTCGTCGCGCCTCGGGCGTAGATAAATTATTATTATTAAGATGGGCCTAAAACTAAGTTTTCATATTTTTCGGATAATTTTCCGATGAGTTGTAAATGAAAGAGTGAAAATTGTGCTCATATTTGAGCATGCGTAATTATGCAAAATAGACATTCTGAGACATGACAAGTACAGAAATCGAAAGATGATACCCATAGCTATCATAAACTCGAAAAATCTCAATGTGCCTATTTTTGCTGTGCCGGCAGATGTGCGATTCTTAGGCGAACGCACTGATATAATATCAATAGGATGCAAATAACGGCGTAGTTACCTGGAGACGTTCCTCCCATTACGATGGGAGTTGCTCCCCCTCCGTATATCGGAGACCCCCCGAAGCCACCCATGAAGGGATTGCCTGAGCGAAATGGGGGTACTGCTACTCTTTTAATATTCGAGTAATTGCTAATTTATAATTAGATCCTTAATAACCTGGAGCTGCGAAGGGAGAAGGGGCAGCTTCTACGAAGGGAGAATATCCACCGAAGCCACCCAAGGAAGCTGCGATAACAGTGGTTGCTAATCATCCTAGATATAAGCGATATGAAGGAATTTGTAAGAATGCAATGGAAGCACGCCCTTTCGTCGTGGCTAGTGGTTGTATGAAGAATGGCGAGAGTGGATTAGATGTAGTGAGAGTGGCTCACCCCCGTACATCCCTCCGTTTCCATCGATCGATCTTGTCGATACCGTAAGCGGATTGTTGGAGTCGAAGGAGAAGACTCCTTGCTGAGTGGTACTGCCGGACGGACTGGGAGGAGTTCGGTGGGTCGGATGATGGGTTAGACTAAGGATCGAAGATCAGGCTAGGAATAGCAACTGCAATTTCCACCTCCCATTCCAGATAAACACCTAGCATAAAGAAATATAATGTGTTTTCCTTAGTTGCAAAGTCGTCTTGTTTTCACATTCGAAGGTTAAGTGGTGCTTATGTGGTAATTTTACGAATAAAAGCAGAGTCACCCCCCCCCCCCCCCCCCCCTGCCTCCCCCTTCAAAGATGGAGCGATGGTCACAGAGAAGAGTTTGAGCATGCGTTTATCCCTTTCATAATGAATATTTTTTCCTTCAATTTTGGTTACTATTACTTCATCAAGGACAATCGATCTACATAATCTGTGTGTCAAAATATTGATTGTGACCTGTATCCTCCTCTTCCCCCATGACACAGCTCTCTCGTCGGATCGAGATGGGGAATAAGGAAATGAGAAATGAGAGGAGTGGAAGAAAGAGACACCTACAAGGACCCCTCACAAGGATACACCTCAAAATTATTATTTTTAAATGCAGATTATGCATTTTGATAACCATTCATTCTGAAGACATAAGGCATAATATAAGACAGCAGCCTGAAACACACTGATGTCTCTCGCGGAGACGCCGCACCCCAAATATTAGGAGGGACTGGACTCCGCCGTAGTGTATTTTTAAATCTCCATTTTTCGGTTAGTGTACATAGGTATGACATAGTGGAACTTCTTTGCAAAGCCGAAATGGACTGACGGTATGAAGAATGTTGCATCTCCAGTTGAAGTCTTCTCCAACGTCGTCGTCGTTGATGCTCCAGAAGAGGCAGCTATCGATGAGGGAACAGTCTGTCCCACCTTCTCCCGAATCACTCTGTCACTACCAACTACCTTAAGGGAGTTGCTAACGCATCAATTCGAACTAGCACATATATACACATATATGCACATATATATATACACACACACACACACACACACATATATATATATATATATATATATATATATATATATATATATATAGAGAGAGAGAGAGAGAGAGATAATACCGGGATAGTGAGGAATAGCAGCAGTGCTTTCATCATGGTAATTGGTATTCGGAAGGAGACTGAGTAGGTCACTTCCCTCTCGCCCTTTTATAGAGTGGCCTCTGTGTGGAACGGAGAGAGGGCATCTCTCCATCATAGAAGAGACAGAAGGAGAAAGGAAGAAGGCAGTGATCCTCCAGAGAACAACACTATTCCTCTCATCACTTCATTCTCTCTCTCTAGTCGGAACCGCGAGTGTCCGAGAATCCTGTCCCCTGTCCTTCCCCACTCGAACACGTTTCTGACCCTAAACGGGTGAACGAGAAGAGCAGTCAGTGAGAACAAGAGAGAATGCGCAGTCGAGAGATTCAGTACTTGGAGGGGATTATTATAGTAGTTGTGATTGCTGAGAGTCGCCTTTGTTCCGTGTGGGGTCAGATTTAGGGAGAGACCAAGGGAAAAGCAAAGTGTGAGTTGCTTACTATTCGCTAAGTAGGAGGAGGGAACTAGAAGGGGAAGCGATGGGATTGGAAAGGGGAACGAGAGCACTGATTCGAGTGTATTTACGATAATTCGAACTATTCCTACTGTTCAGGATGGTCGTTACTCGATACCACCGCACAGTTCTAACTGAGATATCACGTGTTTCATTGTAGAATCACAAAGTTTCTCCACAACCCTTACATGTGGAAAATCTAACCTCCCACTCATCTATTTTCGATGGACCCTATATAGACGACCTTTGAACCCGAGAAAGAGAGGATGGTAAATCAAAAGCTTTCCTAGAAGGTCGCATCAACAATTGACTTCCCGTTTTTTTTGTTGCTTTTTTGGTGTAATCTCCGTTGACCTGAAAAGAAAACTAGTGGCACATGAATTATGTATTTTGAAGAGGTTTTTAAGATAAGAATGTGTACGACTCAATTGCTAACTCGTTACCGAAAATTATGCTTGATGGAAGATCTTCCGGAAGATCGAATCCAAAACTAGAATATAGATCGATTACGGTCCGTAATTAATCGAACTTCAGGAGCTTATTGATTCGACCTTTCGTCTAACTATTCAGTATTGTTACTGCGAGTTTTAGTTTCCTTTTTGGCAGTTTTGGACATTCGTCAGTTTTTGCCACAAAAAAAATAAACCGAAAAAATGTATGGCACCGATCCGTTTAAAACCCCACATCATGTTTCGTTGTGCGTAACCTTGAATACAGTAATCTCCACAAATTTCTGCAAAAACCACGTTTTTTTCTCGTTACCATTGTTTGTCTTTGTTCTTGCTGCTAATCATGCATTTCGCGTGTTTTTGCTGTTGCCCACCACAATCGATCACCTCTCATCTACTTCAGCTGTCTACCGAGTCTGAAATCCAGTTCATCGAGTGGTGATTATGCTCGAATTCGGCTGTCTCTGCACGATTGGCTTCGTGCTCGGATTATTTGCTGTCGCAGCGCTCTTTGGGTTTGGATTCCGGCAACTTTGTTGACTATTTTGTGAAGATGTTCAGACTTTCTGCGCTGACGCCATGGAAGCGCCGGACGCGAAAGGAGATGCTCGAACCGACGTTCGTCTATGCTCCTCACACTGATAACCCGGTAAATACAATTTTAGTTGTTACCAGCTTATGTTTTGTTTAGACACCTTTCCACCGACTGCTCACTGAGAAGAACGAGAGGCCCTTCGCAACAGATGCACAGGTATTTTAATGGAAACAATTATATATAAGTTCACCTTATCATGAAAGTTGCCAAACAAATTTATGTACGAGTTCATGATGGATATACTGCAGCTGTACCTTTCTGTCATCATTCCCGCGATGAACGAGGAAAAACGTCTGCCTATCATGCTGAATGAGACTCTCAGTTACCTTTCCCTCAGAAACCACCAAAATCCCGACTTCACTTTTGAGGTTAGGTGTATGTTCTTTATTACCATAATATTATTCCCGGGATTGAAATGCTGCAAAAATGAACAGTTGTAGGTGATCATAGTTGACGATGGGAGCACAGACGACACTGCGAACACTGCTGCAGTGTACGGAAGGAGACACGAGGGATTGGTGCACGTACTGAAACTGGATGAGAACAGAGGAAAAGGTGAGTACACTACTGCACACTCCATTAAGAAAACAATACACTTTAAACACTATCTGCATGATGTTGAAGTGGCATTTCTTCTCAATGGGATTCCCCTACCTGAGATGCGAGGTAGTATCTGAATTGCGAGAGATTGGTATTGGCAGGTGGCGCTGTCCGAGTGGGTGTATTGCACGCGCGCGGTCGTCTCATCTTATTCGCAGACGCAGATGGTGCCACCAAGTTCGAGGTTCATATTCGTCCATATTATTTATTGTTTATGCTGATGAAAATTTCATCCTAGCGTATGTAGCTTATGATGTGTGAGTAAATTGCAGGAAATAGTTGCCTCCTTCTTAGAGAGTGCACTTGAGTATTGCAAATTTAGAGATCCCTGATATAATGAGTATCTGATTAAGGACCTCGAGAAGCTGGAGAAGAGCATGGCTCGTCTGTGTGGAGGAGATATCGACGAGACTTTCCCCGGACTGGTTGTGGGATCGAGGTGGGGATGATGATAAAATAGCCAATTGAGATTGGTGTGATATTTGGTGACTCTCGTTGGATCAAAGCACCTCTCTCACGAGAGCATCGAGCTAGAATCTTGAAGATAGGGAATGCACAGGATATTATATCAGTTTCCAGGAAAATAGTGAATACTTGTTACGAGTGAATACTTTGATTTGGTTATATGTTCGTTTGGCGAAGAGCGAGCTGGGTCATTCAGAGATTTTTTAAAAATCTATTTATCCATGATAAACAATTTTCAAATTGGGATCTGCCAAGATCCGAACGGTTTTTGGGAGCTCCTAATTGAAGTCTACAAATTGAACGGAATTCAATAGGGCATTCTCGTGAAGTTGAAAACTGATTAGAACAGTTTTTACGATTTTGACGATGGATTAAAATGATGTGATCATGTGATCTCGTGAGATGAGTGTATGTGGTTGAGGGCTCATCTGGAGTCTGAGGCAGTGGCCACTCGTTCCTTCTTCCGCACCATCCTCATGGTTGGATTCCACGCTCTCGTCTGGCTCTTCGCTGTTCGCAGTGTCAAGGACACTCAATGTGGATTCAAGTTGTTCACGAGGGGAGCAGCTGCAAGGGTACGCTACTCGAGCGGAGACTATCGAGGCATTCACAAATACAATTATATATTTATTTTATGCAGCGTTTCGCGTTAGGCTAACCACAGATTGTACGATTGTGTGGTTGATGCGTGGTAGGGATGAAATGAAGTACTTGCAGATCTTCCCCGTGCTGCACGTGGAGAGATGGGCATTCGATGTGGAGATACTCTATCTTGCAGAAATGTGGAAACTGAAAGTTGACGAGGTACGGTCACCACCAACTCAGATTCATGAGATTGTCCCTCTATGAACTCAGCTATTTTATAGAATCATAAGTTGAGCCTAATTCTAAATTAACTTTAAAGTTACCCAACAAGGACGAAACCCTGATCTCACCCTGATCCCGTCGCGTGTACGAGAGAGTATGCAAAAGTGAGAGAGCGCGGGATTACGCTGATCATTTCCGGCTTTCCCTTGAGACTATTATTGATTTTTAGCATTTTTGAATATTCATTCTATACTAATTCAACCATCGGCTATTCGATGGAGGACAAAAAATAATGGGTCAATTTCGTCCTTGTTGGGTAACTATAATAAGGCAATTGAAAATGGGAGGAAAAAAGTTTAGTGTATACTCAATTGTGTGATGCAGGTAGCTGTTGTCTGGCACGAAGTGGATGGCTCGAAGATCGTTCCCTTCTGGTCGTGGCTCGAGATGGGTCGTGATCTGATCCTCATCTGGTTCAGATATACGGTGGGCATCTGGAAACCGGAAGCGAATGAGAACTGAGTGGGCGCACTTTATCACTCGTCCTATTCTTAGCAAACATTTCTCGCCTTATTTATGCTGTTCTCTGTTTTAGTAGATTTCGCTTGGAATTGTTACATGTTAGAAAAAATTGGAAGTGATATTCAAGCATGAGTGTTGTGCCTTAAATAAAATCCCAAAATTTCGACAAGCTTTAATCATGACCAGAAGTTCATTGGGATTCAACTGGAATCGTATAGAGTATCGATTTACCTGTTGTACAATTTGTATTTATTCGTTTTTTCTTCACTATAATACAAAATCAGAAGGGTTAACTTAATTTTTGCTTTGGCTAGATTCTGGTCAGCTTTGCAGACGTTAACTTGTTACTATAAAGTATTGTATGTTGAGTTGTTTGTCTATGACTGCTTCGTGTGTCGATGCCACTATTATACCTTCTGCACACGATCTATTTCATGGTAGACGTTGATTGAGCACATTCGGAAGATCGTCCTTCTCGGTTCTTCTTTCTAATTGTTTTCAGGATGCCTCGTAGCAGTAAAAAGACGTCGAAGAAGGTGGAAGATATGGAGGTGGATGGAGAAGATAGAGGCAATTTACTCTTCATGGAGAATGAACGCGTTATAAATGTGAGCTTTTAAATGATGTCGGAAATTGTACTTCATTTCGAATAGGAGTGCTATAACATATATTGCGAGCTATTAGCGACTAGCAAATATGAGCCTGTTTCCATGAAAATCGAACAAATTATGACACGGCAAAAATATAAAATCTGTGTTTTGGGGTTCTCGAGTATGGTGATGACGATTACTCAAAGACCGTCGACGCCAGATGTCGGCACGCCATAGTGAGATGATAGCCTTGACCTGTAGATTTGTTCTCTTATGTGAACGACCTCAAATAACGCATTGTGAGAGATTGGGAAAATGAATGATACTTCTTGCAGGCGTTCGACAGCCCCTCTGATGTTGCGAGCGCACGACGTGGAGCATTCAACGTGAAGTCAATTCTCAAAGAAATCAAGGTGAGCACTAGTCATATGTATGTATGAGTGGAAAAAAGATTAAATGCACTTGTGCAATTGACAAGGGAACCGCATAACTAGGGGAAAGTCAAACATAAATCTGATGCTACTATGTGATAGTTATCCTATAGGGATGTCCATCGCATATGAAAACTAACACGGAAACGATTTCCTAAGAACCGATAATCGATTACGAAAATTTGGACAAATTGTGCAATCTTCTAATATTGGATTAGAAATGCATGTCCTACACCATGCCGAGTACGCGACTTAACAAGCGGAACGAAAAATTAGTTATTTCCTATAACCTTTTCAGCCGCATATTTTCTTCAAACCCTATAGCCTGACATATGGTGATGATTGAACGCAAGAATTGAAATTAAAAACACTTTTAAGAGTATAATAATTAAAGTACTAAAAGCCGGCTCAGAGATTTAGCGGCTTAGGAGGCCAACTAGCATTGTAGGAACGTTTTAATAGTGCTATACCCCAGCTAACATCTCTCCCGTGGCCTGGTGGTTATGAATTGGAAATCTTTTGCTGAAGGTTCGAGCCCGACTCTGGAAGTCTGTTCTGCAATTTTTCGTTCAACCCTTGTTAATTTGTTAGTTCATTATACTCTCTTCATTTCCACCTTTATAGTCAGTTTTTGAGTTTTTCAAACGACACGCATTGCAATAGTATTGCCTAACAAGTAGTGACACTAAATAATCGTCAATTCGTTTGAAAAACTCAAAAACTGACTACAAAGGTGGACATGAAGAAATCATAATGAACTAACAAATTAACAAGGGTTGAACGAAAAATTGCAAAACTTACTTCCAGAGTCGGGCTCGAACCTTCGACTTCTGCAAAAGATTTCCAACCCACCAGGCCACGGGAGAGATGTTAGGGTGCTATATGAAGCATACACGTGGCAATAGACTGCGGTAGGAGATTGCAAATTTCGTCCAAATTTTCGTTGTGAGCGGACTAGGCTGAGCCCACATTTCCTCGTAGTCTCTACCATATGAGCTCTTCCTACGCACCTTGCCTGTCTGGTACTCCAGCTGTCCTCAGTGTCCCTACTCCTCCGTTCTCCCTCGTCTAATTGATATTGCGGAATAAGTTGAAGCAAGAGTGCTCGACATTTCATAACCGAACTGGTCGGCTTGGCGTCAGCGGGAAGCGAAGAAATGTGCTGACGCTATTTAGGTTTTACTCGAGAAGTTCTTGTTTTGCTTTGCTTAGGCTTAGGTTCCCTACGCCAGAAACGTCACGCGACTCGGATTAGACGGAAACTTAACGTGGCGTAGAGACGCCGAGAAAAAAGTGGGCGGAGTTTTGTCCCCTCAACTGCATAAGTCCCGTTTACATCAGTAGCTTTTTCCGAAAACAAAAAAAGATAATCCATATATATAGGATCGTAGCGATATTGTCGCGTCGACACTTTCTTGCGAAATTAATTGATTGGATTACCCTTTCTTTGTCCGGAGAGAGGGAGAGGGGTGTGGGGTGCAATATAATTGGTTTTTAGAGAGTGTGGAGATTGGCCTCAGGTCAATAGCCTGTCAATAGCCTGTCAATAGCCATAATAGGCGAAGGCCGTTCCTTTCAACAGGCTGACCTGAGGCTTGAATAAAATATTGAATATTGAATATTGTGGAGATTGGAGAGAGCGATCATTTTCCGTTCTCTCGAGGAGAGCGAGCGGTCGGGGGGGGGGGGGGGGGAGAGGATGGGGGGAAGGGGGGAGGAGGTTAAAGGGAAATAGGGGGTTGGGGAGAAGGAAAGCTGGAGGCGAACGAGGATATGGATAGGGAGAAAGGGGGAGAGGGTCATAGAGATAGAAGAGGGGGGAGAGGTTCCTAGAGATAGGAGAGTTGAGTGGGGGTCCTAGCGATAGGAGAAGGGGAGGAGGGGGGGGGGGGGAGATGGTCCTAGAGAGAGGAGAGGGGGGGGAGGGTCCTAGAGATAGGAGAGGGGAGGAGAGGGTTCTACTAGAGATAGGAGGAGGGAGAAGGCCCTAGAGATAGGAGAAGGGGAGGAGAGGGTCCTAGAGAGAGGAGAGTGGGAGGAGATGGTCCTAGAGATAGGAAAGGGGAAGGAGGGGGTCATAGAGATAGGAGAAGGGGAGGAGAGGGTCCTAGAGAGAGGAGAGTGGGACTAACTAATGGTCCTAGAGTTAGGAAAGGGGAAGGAGAGGGTCATAGAGATAGGAGAGGGGGAGGATAGGGTCCTAGAGATAGGAGATGGGAGGTGAGGGTTCTACTAGAGATAGGAGGAGGGAGAAGACCCTAGAGATATGAGAAGGGGAGGAGAGGGTCCTAGAAAGAGGAGAGTGGGAGGAGATGGTCCTAGAGATAGGAAAGGGGAAGGAGAGGGTCCTAGAGAGAGGAGAGTGGGAGGAGATGGTCCTAGAGATAGGAAAGGGGAAGGAGAGGGTCATAGAGATAGGAGAGGGGGAGGATAGGGTCCTAGAGATAGGAGATGGGAGGTGAGGGTTCTACTAGAGATAGGAGGAGGGAGAAGACCCTAGAGATATGAGAAGGGGAGGAGAGGGTCCTAGAAAGAGGAGAGTGGGAGGAGATGGTCCTAGAGATAGGAAAGGGGAAGGAGAGGGTCATAGAGATAGGAGAAGGGGAGGAGAGGGTCCTAGAAAGAGGAGAGTGGGAGGAGATGGTCCTAGAGTTAGGAAAGGGGAAGGAGAGGGCCATAGAGATAGGAGAAGGGGAGGAGAGGGTCCGAGAGAGAGGAGAGTGGGAGGAGATGGTCCTAGAGATAGGAAAGGGGAAGGAGAGGGTCATAGAGATAGGAGAAGGGGAGGAGAGGGTCCGAGAGAGAGGAGAGTGGGAGGAGATGGTCCTAGAGATAGGAGAGGGAGAGGAGATGCTACTAGAGATAGGAGAAGGGAAGGTGAGGGTCCTAGAAATAGGAGTGAGGGGGAGAACACGGTCCTTGAGATTGGAGAGGATCCTACAGATAGGAGGGAGAGGAGAGGGTAATGGAGATAGGAAATGATATGGAGGGGGTGGGAAAAAATTATTTTTTTTAAAAACATTACCGAGAGATAAAAAGACATGCCACCTCCTAGCCGCCTTTAGGCGGCTAGTAGATGTACTCATTGCTCTAGTCATTGATATACTTTTTTTGAATTTAGAGATTTGATGAGTTGGGTTGGGCTAATTGCAACATAGATTCTACTTTCTCACTGATCTCACTTTTTGGCCGTGTAAATATCATTTGCATAAATGAGTGCATTTGTTGTGAACTATAAAAGGAGATGTTGGCAATCGCTGCACTGGTGAAACGATCAGCTATGTTTATAGGTGGAAATGATCAAGGAGACGGACGAGAAAATGACTCTTGAGTATGACATCATCGGAGTGGACGCTCCCATCGCGAATGCCCTGAGAAGAGTATTGATTGCAGAGGTGAGGGGGGGAGAGCTATCCGTACGCACTTTGGATGTATTGAGGTGCCATCGATGGCGATCGAGAAGATCTACTTGTATCAGAACACTTCGGTCATCCAGGACGAGGTTCATTATTGCTTTCCACTATTAATTAAGTAATATACCATTTAATTTTCATTTAGGTGCTTTCTCATCGATTGGGACTACTCCCCCTCTACTGCGATCCCAGGGAATTTGAGATGCCGAAGGAAAAGGTACGAAATGAGTGTGACTTAATATTTATGCGGTTCAGGTAGAAACGCGAGTACAAAGAGAAAGATAACGACAAGAAATCAATAGATTATTATTATTGATATTGTGATTCACGAACTGACTAAACTCAAACAGGGGAACTTGAATGGTAGTTTCTTACATATATTCTTGCTGCTATGGGGAAGAAGCTATGGTGTCTGTAGTTAAATCTTGACGATATGTTATTGAAATTTAGCCATGACGTGTAGCGTACACGTTGAAGTAATGGTCTTTGTGGTTTGAAATACGGTATTTGCCTCTAAGAAGGGTACTGGCTGTCTTCAAATCAATTGTTTCCCTTCGCTTTTAAAGGGAATCTAATCCTCTTTGTGCATTTCTCAAGATAGAGTTGGGCATGTTATCCCAAGTGGCGTTGAGGCAGCGCATGAAAAGTCTCCTAGTAAAATAATTTTGAACTTTACTTAAATACACTAGCGCGTATAATTCCCCTTCTCCCAATATATTGTATTCATGTTAAAAATGTAGCAAGAACGAACATGTTCATATTTATTTCTAAATAGCAAACACAAACAATTTGTTCATTATAATACTCGAAATGTTGCGAGGAACAAAAATGAATATGTGTAATCATCTCTCAGATCGTGGGCATCAATGAGAATGGGGTCGACTGCGAGGAAGTGCCCACTCCCGATCCCAACGTCCATCTTGTATTCTCGATCAATGTACGCTTTATTTTTCAATTACTTCGATTGTGACCTGACGACACGGTCGTGAAAATAAAGTAAAAGTTTGGAACCAAAAGTACAATCGAAACAAATTTTTTTCTTGTTGGTTAGATAAATCAATTGGTTGGATGTTAATCACAGAGAGGAATATCCTTTCTGCTCTCAGGTCACGTGCACTAAGAATGCGAAGGCGTCTGCTGCTGCCTCGGAGCCTTCCGAGTTGTACCACGACTCTTCCGTCTATTCTAGTGCTTTCCAGTGGATTCCCATCGGGGATCAGGTACTGTCTCGTGGTTGATCTCTCCTGCTCCCATTTGTAAAGTATTGATATCAAGTAAGTACTAATATGATTCAGAAAGAGCGATTCGCAGCAAATCCGCCCCGTATGGTACACGAAGATATCCTCGTTGCGAAGATGAGACCCGGACAGCAGATCGAGGTGAAGGGGGAAGAGGAGGGACGTATGGAATATTGTGTCATTTGGCAAAGGTTGCTATTAGTTTCCTGTAATGCTTAGTCTGCTGTTCACAGGCATTAGTCCACTGTGTGAAGGGCATCGGCAGAGATCACGCCAAATTCTCGCCCGTCGCCACAGCATCCTACAGGTGAGGGGGAGAGGGTAGATCTTTTAAATCGATGAACAATTGGGCAATTTTTCTCCGTTTTTTTATATTTTTTCCAAACTGGGCATTTTATGTCACTTTGGAGCAACTTTTCGACCACTGGGGAGATACGATCAGTTGACGGTGTAGAACATTGCAGACTCCTTCCCTTCATAAACTTGAATCGTGAGGTGGAGGGGGCGGAGGCGGAGCTGCTGCAGAAGGCATTCTCAGAGGGAGTCGTCGAGATAAGGGAGGGCAAGGGTAAGCACTTCCCTTTGTCCATATTTAAAAGGTCTTTCGGTGGTGCATTATATATCATTTTTATGCTACGACGAACATAGCGATCTATCTTTAAATAAGTGTTTATTGCAGCTGTGGTGGTGGACGCGCGACGAGACACGAGCTCCCGCAATGTATTCAGACACGAGGTGAGAAAAGTAGAGAGAAGATTAGTGCGAGTAGGGTGTTGGAGAAAGGATTGGCTGGGAGTTATATCGTATCATTGGTGATTCGCCCCAGTATACGACTGTACTTCTCCACTCTAGAAAAAAGGAGAGAATTCGGAGATCAATTGCCACAAAACATCAAAAGTAACTGTTAATTAAAATTTACAATTCAAAACTAAATATTCGCAGGAACTCGAGGACGCGGTCGAGATGGGCAAGGTGAAGGATCACTTCATATGTGAGTCCGCCCTTTTCGACGTTTGAATTATATTTTATCTCGTGTATGACTGGTGACGTTGTGCCAAATAGCATACTATGAATAGGAAAGGGGATATTCGATATTTGCTGTTTCGTAAGTACTGTGTATATGTTGCAGTCAGCGTGGAGTCTACGGGGGCGTTGCCTGCCTCCACTCTCGTCGTCGAGGCATGCAAGGTACGAAATTGAGGTTCTTTGTGAACCAATATGAGGAAATGGATGACGTGGTCTAATTGCTATTCCATATTCATCAGGTTCTCGAGAGGAAATCGAGAGTTCTGAAGGAGTTGATTTCGGCGTCCCTTGCCGAATTCGCATAAACTCGCTGGCATAGCGTACTCCTCACAATTCCGTTACCGTATACCTACGTTATTGTTAAAGTTTCCTCACTGTTTTTTTCACTTCACTCCCCCGCACACATGTTTGCATGTTCACGTTGTTACTAAATTGTTCTGTTATAATGAGAAGATGTTTTTTGCTCATCCTGTGAAGAATAATCGCAGTGGAAATTACACAGAAAGGGAGAACAACTAGACCTTCGTGAAATATGTTAGGTTGTCGATCGAAGGACCACTAAATATGGAAGGGTGAGACGAGAAGATCTTTGAAAGGTCCGTTATTTCATTGAGTGTCATTGTCTAGAGGTTAGCTACGCACGAAACTAATATTAGGTTGTAACATAAGTTTTGTCGCATTTCGGAGGTTCGCAATATTTCCACGAAGGATTCTTCTCAAGCATTCCCGTTGCCTGGCCTTCTAGTACATATTAGATGTATGCATGCACATTCAAACCATAGGGTTTAGCTGAGCAGTCCATGCCGGCTAAGCGAACAATACTAACATGAACAAATTTGAATTGTGTGCAAATTTTATTATTTTTTTTGACCGGGTGCTAATTCGCAGAGACGAATAATGAACCAAACTCATGCAGCTTGGTGATATGCCGCGTGAATGCTCTTTCTAAATATATGTCAGATATGGTATTATGTTCAGCGGAACCAAAGATATAAGGCGTGCTTGTAGCTCATTTCCACGTTTAACAACTAGTTTGCCCGTTTTGCAAAATTCTTCGCTTTGTTCAACTTTTACACAATTTTTTAAAAATTCATAACTATTCAATAAAAAATTTAAATCGGCTTCTACGACTGTCATGGACTACTATTGGCTTTCATTGACCAATGTAAATCGCAATAGCTGCTCTCATATTTTTTATTGAATTTTTAAAAATTTGTGTAAAAATTGAACGAAACGAAAATTGTTACAAAACGAGCAAACTAGTTGTTAATTGTGGAAATGAGTTACAAGCACTCCTTATATAGTTCATTGAATCAAAGTATAGCCGCTGATTCATATTCAACTTGACCAAATCTCCTGAAACCAGAGTTATAGAAACTGGACCAAACATAAGTGCGTTCCAACAACAACTCATGGAGGTATACTTTATCATTAAACAATTGACAGATTACACAATTCTAGCGGGAATTTTGATTTTTACATAAATTCAATTCGGGAACAATTTTGCCAAAACTGCAATTTCAGGTGTTTCGAATTCAAAATTGTCATTCAAAAGCTATTGATTTCGAAAAATATCCCAAGTAGGGAATTGTAAGGGAAGGGTTGATTGTTCGAATGATCACATCAAATCCGATATTGAACCTGTGTGTGAGGTAGGAATTTGAACAAAGTGCAAATTTCAGCAGTTTGATTAACATACCATCGTTCTGCATGGAGCCAATTATCTCAACAGAACCCAATCAACCTCTAATTGTAATTGCATACTAAACACCTTGGGTGACTTATATTTCACTACTATTTGGATCTCGATATCAATTGAGCAGGAAATTCGACTTGCAAAACTTTTTCCGACCTACACATAGCATCCACTTTAAACAAACCCGTCTAAATTTCTAGAACGCTTTTCGTTTGTCATTATCCATGAGTGGTTCAAAATTATGTCCATATATAGTACTTTACGCATATCACAAAAAATTGATATAATTCCAGCTTTTCAAGACCTGATGCGTGAAAATTATTTGTAATCTTGATCTCACTACACCTTTGTCTGCCTACTGTGCCTCCCTATCTGTCTGGACAGAGCTGATGTAAAGTGCGTAAGAAAGGGTATGAATGCCCTCACTGATTATGAATAACGAAACTGGGATTAAATTAATTCGAAGAATTTCTGAGGTTAGAATGCATGAGGTAGGACGCGACAAAACTTATGTTACAGCCTGATACATACAATATGCTCTCAGTGACCACTCATTTCCTATACTTCTGACACAAAGCTCCGATTCTAATTTTCCTCACGAGCTGTTTTATTAGGACAAAGCCACAAGTAGTGATCAATAATGAACTTTATCGATCGGAAGTCGATTGAATTTTCATTCTCTTGGAATGTAGAGAGTGTCGATACCGATGATGGGAACAGGGAATTACAACACGATAAGTGAAGCACAGGGTGGATTTTCGTTATACGGATGAGTAAAATAGTCGATAGTCTACCGCAATCGTGATAGAAAGAGGGAACACGGTATTATTCAATCGGTCAATGACTAACAAGTTGTCTCACTCGGAGTATGAACACGGGAATGGTAGTCTCGAGAGAAAAAGGTTACGGTAATTGTGAGTGGATGGTGCATTACTGTGAGAGTGTGAGGGAGGGTTACTGCGAGATGGGCTGAGAGAGAAGCGACAATGATATGGCTGTCAGTGTAAGCATAGCAGAAGGGAATGGAGGCATGAGGATGTACGTTTAGCATCTTAGTCAGTTAAAGGAGTGCTCTTAAATTATCAAAAGGCTGCCAGCTTTGAATTGAAAGATCGTGCGGCGGGGTGTCGCAAACTGAGACCTAGAACACGAAGTTTAATTTACTTAGAAGGAAAAAAAACTAGCGGAAATGGAATTAGCGAGAGGTGGCTGAGCTCCGCTAGCGAATCTCTTCACATTACACGTTCTCTCACCAGTCAAACAATGCGAAAAAGTGGGCAAATTCGAGAGAAAGTGACATGACTACTTCAACATAAGGAATAGAGTGAGGAACGCAGAGGCTGAGAAGCGAGGAGCACATACTGTAAGTGAAACGTATTAAATAATTTCTGCATTTAATCTATGAGAAATTTACCCCACAAGGACGAAATTGACCGCCTATTAATAATTCTCCTTCGAAAGAAGGCAGAATAAGGTAAGAAAGAATTTTTTTTAATTAGAAAATTCACCCAGGAACAGGGGAAACATCAGGTTGAATTTGACTGTACTGACGATCTCTCACTTTGCACACTCTACTGTACGAGAGGCACATGCAAAGTGCTCCAATCTTTGGATTACGATTTCGTCCTTGTTGGGCAATAGTAGATGGTTACCAACTACCTATCTATTTCGATTTATATGAATTCTCAGGGAACTATGGGCAAAAGATAGGAGAACTTGGCTAGACTACATGTAGAATGGAGGGATGAGGCAGACGAGATATCGATGTCTATGGTTGGCGATGGGTACCACAATTAGGAAGAAAAGCGGGAAAGGAGGGGGGGGTGAGGATGTGAGAAGGGTGTTCAAGCAAGAGAAGGAAACATTTGGCAACCGTTCGGATACTGTAATCAATCAATAACTGTGATGGGGTGACATCTCTGGAGTTAGGAATATGGTACTATATTGATCTAATCTACAAACTCATTGCTACGTGATACTGTACAAATGACACGTTAAGGCTGCGTAGAGAGAGCCAAGAGAGTCATGAGATACATGGCACAGGAAGGGAAGGGGTGTCCAGAGGGATCACACTCAAGGTTATACAACAGATCCGGGGGCGCGAGCGAGGAGCTCCTCCTTGTAATTCGCCTCTTCCTGCTCGATTGCTTTCGAGCATTCGCGTTCCAGGGCTTCGAACTACAATAGTGACTATTCGACGATGATCGACCAATTGTTCTTCCTGCCAGCAATATTCTCCATCTCTTGCAGTCTACTGTACGACTCTCATTTACTACATACCTGATCTGAGTGTCGCTTTGCCAATTGTTCCTCGTGCTTATTCGCCTTCATACCCAATCTCTTTCTCTCCTCGAGGAACATTTTGAGGTTCTTATCGTTCTGCTCCTTCACTCGTCGCTCTTTCTCCTGCTTCGTCTTGAACGCCTTGTCCTAAATAACCCGAATATAGAGTAGTGTTGCATTAGAATATTCATCATTGTTAAGTGTTCTAAAATGGAAATAGACCCACCCTTTTAGCGTTCGTGCATGAGTACCTTTTCAGAACCATTACATAAATAGTATATTTAGAGGGTTCTTGCATCCTATGGTAATTGACCCTTCCCCTCTGTAGCCCCATTAAAAGGGTCAAACAACAAAAGAAAATTAGTAGCAAGTTTCTATTTGCGCAGACTGGGGACGACTTCTTTTGTCATCATCAGCCCATTCCTCTGTCTCCTTTCATCTCCCCATGGCAAGGACTTACCTCCTACTCATCCTTCTCTTCCTTATCACTACCCTTTCAATCGCCCGTGACCCCACTCCAGAGGAAATTCGAGGTGATCATAATCTATACCTATATATAAAGCGCACTGTGATGGCGTCTGTCCGGATTGCGAAACAATTGCGAAATGGGGAGGGAAAGAAATCGCATCAACAAATTGCGAAACGAGTGATTGCGAAACCTAGATACTCCGCTAGGACGGGGCCCCCGCCGAAGGCGGGGGGCAGCTGGACTAGTTACATAATATCTGCATGATTCTCCTCCCTCTGCAGCCATTCGAGTGGCCGATCAGGCAAATACCCGCAGACTCCATCGCGATATCATCACGGGATACAACAAGTTCCTCTCTTCACTCCCGCCACAGAGTGGTACACCAACCATACACACAACATCTGATACTCGCAATTGTATTTATTTCTTTAGCGGGTACTAGCGGGCACATGCATGTTCTTTAACTTAGTTTGGGACAACGAACCACTCAATATCCCAATCCAAATGTCTGCTTGAGGGCGATTCTCTCGAGACAACAATGATAATTCCGATGGGGACGCACTACGCTCCGATCAAATAATTCTGCTTAAGAGACCGTCCACGAGAAAACGTAACACCTGGGCAGGGGTCACGGTTGGTCAAAAAATAGATTTCCTCGACATTTTTTTCTTGAAGTATGGGACCAAAGTTAGGAATGCAGGCACCATTGGCAAAGGTCACGGATCGATTTTGAAAAAGTTACCGTAACCACAAATTTTTGGGGTCAAAAAATTTTTTTCCCGAAAAGTTTCGTTTTAATAGTTTTTCTGGTGTATTTTTTTTCACGTAGATACCGAATTTCTATGTCAAAGTGGTCCAAAGAGAGAAAGAAAAAAATTATAGCCAAAAAATCGATTTTCCGAAATCCCACATAAATGTAGGGACCGCGGAGCTCCGTCCTTTCTGCCGTTCACCATTTTTTGCATTGGGAAAACTCACACACCATCACACCACCATTTTATTTATTTATTTTCTAAGGTTTAATTTATTTTAATTAATTACTTTTTGCGTACAATCAATAGAGCATCGTCTGAAGATACAAAATCTTAACTGAATTAAGTAGTTTAGTGGTTGTAAAACATAAATAAATGGATTGTTAGAAAATTGCGCTTCGCATTTTTCTAATGATTTGTATTTTTCTCTTTAAATCGGAGTGCACAGTTTTAGTGCTCTATTCAGTTGATTGCGCTAACCACCCCTGCACTCTGTAGAGGTACTAGTGATGCTCGGGGTTCGTTCGCAAGCATGATATATGACTCTTTCTGAGACACTGTCGTCACTTTTGTGGATTAATCTTGATTTTCTCCATTTTTCTGAGTGCACAGTTTGACTTGAACCTTTATTCACATGCAGCCACCTTCCCTCCGTCCTAAACACGTACTAAAAATTACGGTCAGTCGTTCGCAAACTTGTTTATAGCAGTCCAAGTTCAAAATGGGCAAAAGCTCGATTCTCGGGCTGTACAGCAGTAGAGCGCGATTAATTGGTCTTGAGCACATCGTTCGCATATGTTATCAAATTAAACAGTAAGAAATAAAAATTTAATAATGATACAATGCATTAATTTATTTTTGAAAATAACTGTCTCAGAAGTAACAAATTCGCCCCAACTCAACCAAAAAATTAAAGTAGATCTCTGGTAAAATGTGTATTTTTCAAAGGTATATTTATTAGTGCGAATATTTTTTTCAATGACTATTATTGCTCATAATCGATTCCGCAACCTCGATTTCATAAGATAAGAATCGCGGAATTGATTCAGAATGTATTTTTCAACACTCCTCCGCGGTCCCTACATAAATGGCCATAACTTTTTTACAAAAAATATTACTTTGCGTGATTAGCATTTTTCGAAAGTTCATCATATAATACGTCTATGAGAATTTTTGCAGAATTTTTAAAATGGCTATTCATGCTCAAATTCCGACCCGAAATTGGATCTATGGCCAGGGTTCGAAAGCCTAGGGTGAACTTGGTTCCATTTTGGGGGTGTACGTTTTGCCAACCAAATTTAAAGAAGGAGTGTCAGCAAAGTTAAATTTTTGACGCTGTCATAACCATGACCTAGACAATCATCCAACGATCATAGCGCGAGCTAAGAGGATAGGCAAAGGTCAATAGCATAGCTCAGTGGTAAAGAAGTCGCCTCGTAATCGGAAGGTTGCGGGTTCGAATCCCACCAGTTTTTGAAAAATCTTCTAGATATTTGAATTCCCGCACGTCCCTTCCCTTCAAGCCCTCCTTAGCATTCTGCCAACTAATGATAACTCGGTCCAAAATAGAGATACGCACTTGAAATTTTCAGAATCTCTTATGGTTGTACAAAGGTCGGTCATGGTTATGACAACGTCAAAATTTCAACTTTGCTGACAGTCCTTCTTTAAAGCAAAACGAACATCCCAGAAGTGAAAATAGTCTTATCCCGTGGGTGTTCGTGCCACGGTATAATATTATTTTCACTTCTGGGGTGTTCGTTTTGCTTTAAATTTGGTTGGCAAAACGTACACCCCCAAAATGGAACCAAGTTCACCCTAGGCTTTCGAACCCTGTCTATGGCTGAAAATCGTGAAAAGGGCTTGATGTTTTTGAATGTAGATAGTGTTTCCGGCCTCCAATCACCTTCAAATTTGGAATATAGGTCTTTCTAGATAAACCCGTTCATATGAGTGACTATCTGAGAGAACAGACCATAGGCCGTACAGCGAAAAATAAAGTGATGATTTTAAGATGCCTCTAGGGGTAACTTTTCACGTAGAGTTCGAAAATCAGCCTTAGGAAGCCGTATCTCTGACCCCTCATTTTCTGTGGCGCGCCTCAACGCTGAGGTCGGTTTTTGTAAATCGTGAACGGCTGGTCCAAACCTCATATATAGATAGTAATTCTGAAAGATCTCGACGAGATAAGTATTTTTACTGTTAGAGGTGAAACGCTACCTCATCTGGGAAAAAACTTATCGACATTTGAATTATCAAATTGGTCGTCCTAAAAAAGTAACATGCGAGGCGCACTTTTAAGTATGTTCATTAAATTCCTCGTGTAAAGTTACCCCTAGATGCAAATTTCGGCGCAAAATAAGGCGCACCCAAGGGGTTTCCCAAATAGCGGAAAAGGGATCAATTGTTAGGAATTTCAGGTTTTTCGTTTCTATCGTCTCCATTTTCACTATTTCGAAGCAGAGTTGACAAAAAAATAAGCTTCAAGATTGGTGAATGTGAATTATAATCGAAAAATCCGTGTTTGAATCGTTCGAAAAATATCGGTTTTCGAATTCTCGATTTTGCTCAAATTTGGGCATCTGAAAGGGTGGATTTTCAAAAATGTGAAGGTGCTCATTCCGCATGAAGTAAAGAATACTTCCGCGTAAATAAGATTATGTATATATAAGCTTCTGTGCGCACTTCTATTTTGGGGTTTTTGACATTGAACATTGGAAAAATAGTACTATCGACCAAAATTTAACCATTGAAATCGACTGAAATCAAGTCAAATTGGTGATTTCACATCACAATGTAATTTACAATGTAGAAACAAAGCAGCAAAAAAGACGGACATCTTATTTCGGAAAAATAATGACTCAAATTCTCGATTTTCCCAATGTTTACCCAATCAAATTTCAGCGATTTCGCTGTGAAACCTATCGCAATTTATAGTGAGCTATATGAGAGTAGTAGATTAGTAACATGAAATAAAAATAAGTTCGACAGGTGCTCCACTTTCAAAGATACTTTGGATCCAATTTATTCAAAAGCTAGATTTGTCATTATAATTGATTGTGTATTTCCGTACTAATGAGCTGAATTCGCTGCTTTGTTTTTGCATTATAAATTGAAATGTGGTGTGAAATCACCGAATTTACTTGATTTCAGTCGATTTCAATCGTAAATTTTTGGTCGATAGTACCATTTTTCCAATGTTCAATGTCAAAAACACCAAAATAAAAGTGCGCACAGAAGCTTTTATATACATATTCTTATTTACGCGGAAGTATTCTTTACTTCATGCAGAATGAGCACTTTCACATTTTCCAAAATCCACACTTTCAGATGCCCAAATTTGAGCAAAATCGAGAATTCGAAAAGCGATATTTTTCGAACGATTCAAACACGGATTTTTCGATTATAATTCACATTCACCAATCTTGAAACTTATTTTTTGTCAACTCTGCTTCGAAATAGTGAAAATGGAGACCATAGAAACGAAAAATCTGAAATTCCTAACAATTGAGCCCTTTTCAGCTATTTGGGAAACCCCTTGGGTGCGCCTTATTTAGCGCCGAAATTTGAATCTAGGGGTAACTTTAAACGAGGAATTTAATGAACATACTTAAAAGTGCGCCTCGCATGTAACTTTTTTAGGACGACCAATTTGATAATTGAAATGTCGACAAGTTTTTTCTCAAATGAGGTAGCGTTTCACTTCTAACAGTAAAAATGCTTAACTCGTCGAGATCTTTCAGAATTACTATCTATATATGGGGTTTGGACCAGCCGTTCACGATTTACAAAAACCGACCTCAGCGTTGAGGCGCGCCACAGAAAATGAGGGGTCAGAGAAACGGCTTGATAAGGTTGATTTTCGAACTCTACGTGAAAAGTTACCCCTAGGGGCATCTTAAAATCATCACTTTATTTTTCGCTGTACGGCCTATAGGTGAAATTGCTCGGTTCTCTCAGATAGTCATTCATATGCAAAAATTGGCAAAATGGAAAATTTTTAAAATTTCGATTTTTCGACCATTTTAACCGAAAAAAATCGAAATTTTAAAAAATTTTAATTTTTATAATTTTTTGCATATGAACACGTGTACATGATCTAGAAAGATATATATTCCGAATTTGATGATGATTGGAGGCCGGAAACAGTATCTACATTCAACAATTTCAAGCCTTTTTCACGATTTTTAGCCATAGATCCAATTTCGGGCCGAAATTGGACCATGAATAGCCATTTTAAAAATTCTGCAAAAATTCTCACAGACGTATTATATGATGAACTTTCGAAAAATGCTAATCACCCAAAGTATTATTTTTTGTAATCGATTTTTTGGCTCTAATTTTTTTTCTATATTTAGACCACTTTGACATATAAATTCGGTATCTATGTGAAAAAATACACAAAAAAAACTATTAAAACGAAACTTTTCGGGAAAAAAATTTTTTCACCCCAAAAATGAGGGGTTACGGTAACCTTTTCAAAATCGATCCCTGACCTTTGCCAATGGTGCCTGCATTCCTAACTTTGGTCCCTAACTTCAAGAAAAAAATATCGAGAAAATTTATTTTTTGACCAACCGTGGACCTTTTCCGTTTTCTGGTGGATAGTCTCTTAATGTGGTAAGTTCTTATGACGCCATAACATATCACACTATGGTGCCCTATACAGTACGAATCTTCGGGCATGTTCTCTGCCATTTTGGCGGTCGTATTCAATTACGTGGATGAGCGACTATCCTGGCAACCACATCACTACGATAATATCAGTCGCATATATGTCAGGTACTGGATACATATACAGTATGCAACCGCCTATAGAGTAATAGAAAAATATTATCTACTGAGCCACCCAAAGATCTACAGAGAGTAAATGCGAGTTATCCAGATGGGAGGCCCTGTGGAACCCTCCTCTGACACCCATATGTTGCGAGTCCTTCTCTCGGCCTCAATTCGATGACACTACACATGCAGAGGTGAAACTACTATAATAAAACAAAGTGAAAGTAAACGTGATCAGGAATTGATGCATAATATGACTATAAAACTGATTTAGATAAACCATTTTCGCTGATTATATCACGCCATTCTCCTAAGACTCGAGCTGATTTGCCGTATTCTCGGATTTGACCAACAATTGGTATCTGAGTTTTTTTGAGGAATGGCTAGGTCCTTCTCCCTCAGAGAGATCCTTAGAATCTCACTAGTGTGCAATCATCATGAAGGCCCCTGTGCCGGGTCATGGATCCCGGTACTAATCGTAAACCTTTATTTTCTCGGTTCATCTGCATTTTAGTGGAAAATGTTCACCTGAGATACCCCTACTCATTTTTCGAGCTCTATAGATCTGTACAAACCAGATCTCATGAAAAGTGTTTGAACAGGGCTACATTCAAAGTCGATTTTCTCTAAAACTTTGCCAAAGGTTTTGCCCAAACTTTCTGAGCGTATTACCCTCGATAAGAGCTTCGAAATAAGGTGCTGACAGTTTATGAAAACGTTCTGGAAAGACCTTTTTTGTCGCTTGAAAGTTCCGAGTCGATTTGAAGTCATTTTGTCCGATGAAAACCGCTCGCGTTCTATTGTGTAGTGAAGAATGATAAGACAACGAAGATTTCATCAACTATGTTTCAGTGATCGGATAATTTAGTCTAGCCTGTGAGTGCCTATCTCGTCTGAAACACATTTGACAAAACGAGGAGGACTCTAAATCACTCTCTCATTTCACGATAATTCCGTGCAGAAGCGCGGTCTCCGTCCAATCAAATTTCTTCAAATCGACTCGGGACTTCCAAGAGGCAAAAGAGATCTTTCCAGAACGTTTTCAGAAACCGGCAGCACCATATTTTGAAGCTCTTCTCGAGGGCAATACGCTCAGGAAGTTTGAGAAAAACCTTTGGATAAGTTTTAGAGAAAACTGAACTTGAATGTAGCACTGTTCATAATAATTTCTATGACTTCTAGTTTGTATACATCGATAGAGCTCGAAAAATTAGTGGGGGTCACTCAGATGACAATTTTCAACAAAATGTCAATGTAATCGAGAAAAATGAGGTTAAATGTGGGTACCAGAAACAACGACCCTGTACCATGAGATTCAGAATGATGGTATGGAAAAGAGAAGTCGGATGTTTGTTTAGGGACACTAGAAGAGTGCAAAACCGAAGAAAGCTCGATTTGCGTGTTTTCTTCAAATCCGGAATTCAGCTCAATTCTTAGGTGAATGGCGTGATATGAGTCCGCCCGCGATGCAAGGCATCAGAGTGGTCCAAAAGGTGAAACTTACCAAAGCATGTTATATGGGTTAGTTTTTCTGAACATAGTGGTTCACTTCATTTTGCATGAATCTTTCACTGGCGATCGGGCCATGCCGCTTCCGGCAAAAACTTTTTTCGCTATTTTCCACTTCAAAATACTCGCTGGAAGCACGAAATCACGCACGCCCAAGCATAATTTCAAGTACGAAATCACGCATGCCCAAGCATAATTTCAAGTCGAATCGAAGTCTATATTTCGTAAGGCATGAATTTTTCTTGTTATGGAGATAATGCCACTTTTTACTCCATCATAAAGAAAATGAATCTCCCTCTAATTTTCCTCCCTCTCATTCCTCAATTGTGCAGTGAAATGCTCCATGGAAGCGGGAAAATGGTGGTAGCGTCCGTGGGGTACCTCTGATCCCCACACGTGCCTGTAATCGAATTAGCATGAAAAGGCGCATTGATCTGTTTAGGTCTCCATTCGCATAAGTTCTTGTCAAAAAGTGGCATTATCTCTTACGAAATACAGGCTTCGATTTTTTTAATGCTCGGGCATGCGTGATTTCGTGCTTCCAGCGAGTATTTTGACCTGGAAACAAGCGAAAAAAAGTATTTACCGGAAGTGGCATGGCACCACCCCGATCACCAATGAAAGATTCATGCAAAATGAAGTGGACCACTATGTTCAGCATCGAAAACTACCTCATAAAAAATGTTTTGTGAGTTTCGTTTTTGTGACTGTCCCGAGACAAAAAAAATGAATCTATCGCGGACGCCCTCATATACAGCAATGACGGAAAAAATAGAAGGAAGGTTGTTCCCGACAGATTTCCTTCGATGGCACAGTCGAGACAAACCTTGTGTGGCAGTTGACGTGCAACTGCACCATCGAGGTACGACCTTCTTCCTTCCAACTACTCAAATAAAACCGAAACAGACTATGCATGCTCATCCCAAATCAGTTCCCACGAATATCATTCACCTTGGATGAGATAAGGCAAACACGAGTCCCTCGCCGCAGTGTGAGAGCCCATTTCATGAGTCGCGATCATTGTCTATGTTTCTCAAACTCGTCTAAATTGAATTTCCTTTTGGCTTAGGGTAGTTCAGCATGCCCGATTTCATGAAAGCAAATTAGAATTATTTTTAAAAAATAAATAATAGAAGTTTCGGTAGGTCAGATTTCTAAAAATTAAAAGTGAGCGCGTTTATAAAAAGGCGCATCCGCACAAGGTTCCTGGCCATTTTTGGGTATATTTTTTAGATGATAAATAGGCTTATGGCATGCCATTTGTGCGAAAGGCCAGAGAATGTAAAAATATTTAAAAATATTGATGCTAGGGCGGTTTGAAATTTGAATTCAACGCTGAAAATTTATTGGCGGGAACAAGTTGGTTTCGGTCGCTTGGGACTCCTACCGCGAATATCTTTACTGATAAGGTTCACTCTTACAAGTTCTTGACTCTGCGTTTCCTTAAAGTTACCCAACACGCTTGAAAATGCCTTTCTATATTATTTAACAATGTAGTAGAACGGGTTCTAATCAGTTAAACTGGAATAATGAAAATAATAGAAAATCAATATTTGCAACAATGCGGAGCCGTAAGTTTCAGTCTGAGTTGCATGATCACGCCCGCTCTCTCTCTTTTACACACTCTCTCGCTCGTTTTGTCGTGATCAGGGTACTCCCGCCTGTGCAAATTATTTACATGGGTGTTGCGAAACTTTAAGGCTGTGATTGCCGTGGCAAACCTTTCAAAAACATTTCCGAGTGTCAATTTCGTTTTTTTTTCATTTTTCATGGTGATTGACGGTATATTTTGGAAGAAGGCAGTATACTAGCGGGGCATAGAGTTCCTCCTATTTAATGGGCACTCTTCAATACAGGGTGCTCTCTACCCCTTCGACACACAGCACTGCTACAACTTCTTCTCCCTCTTGGACGGATCGAGTGGTCGCGACAGAGTTGTCCGCCTCTCCGTCGGAGGACCATCAGTACGCATATTGGCACTATTGCAATATCATGAAGAGTGAATTCTAGCAAAGATTGCAGACTTCAAATGATGTCTGGTACACTTCCAAACTCACGGCGGGCGAAGAGACGTGGACAACCGGTGACGGGAATGAGGAGACCGTGAGAATATCATTGATTACTACTAGGAATATTCGTCTTAGTCTTTCTCTTCTTCTTCATATGATATTGGGATAATTCCTCTCAGGCGTACTTCTATCTGCTGGTTCTCCGACGTTCTTCTACTTACTATCTCGTCTACACCATCCTTCCCACTCTCCTTCAATCCCTTGCCGAAGTGGTTGGCATGCTAGGAGCTAGTCGACCTACCAAGGAGGACATACCCATTCGGGTCACTCGTTACTCTACTATACCACCCTTCTCCTTCTTCTACAGATAGCTCTGGGCATCGGTTCACTCACACCCATCGTTTTCATTCTTCCTTCAATGACTGAGACCATTCCGAGAAGGGACGTCCCCCATACATCCAAGGAAGATGGAGAGCGAGAGTCAAGAGGTCACAGTCCTCTTCCTACACTTGCATACTTCCAAGGAAGATGGAGAGCGAGAGTCAAGAGGTCACAGTCCTCTTCCTACACTTGCATACTTCCAAGGAAGATGGAGAGCGAGAGTCAAGAGGTCACAGCCCTCTTCCTACACTTGCATACTTCCAAGGAAGATGGAGAGCGAGAGTCAAGAGGTCACAGTCCTCTTCCTACACTTGCATACTTCCAAGGAAGATGGAGAGCGAGAGACAAGAGGTCACAGTCCTCTTCCTACACTTGCATACTTCCAAGGAAGATGGAGAGCGAGAGACAAGAGGTCACAGTCCTCTTCCTACACTTGCATACATCCAAGGAAGATGGAGAGCTAGAGTCAAGAGGTCACAGTCCTCTTCCTACACTTGCATACTTCCAAGGAAGATGGAGAGCGAGAGTCAAGAGGTCACAGTCCTCTTCCTACACTTGCATACTTTCAAGGAAGATGGAGAGCGAGAGTCAAGAGGTCACAGTCCTCTTCCTACACTTGCATACTTCCAAGGAAGATGGAGAGCGAGAGTCAAGAGGTCACAGTCCTCTTCCTACACTTGCATACTTCCAAGGAAGATGGAGAGCGAGAGACAAGAGGTCACAGTCCTCTTCCTACACTTGCATATATCCAAGCCACCACATCACCACATTGCCACTTTTCGTATGAGACATTCACGAATACAATAAGCAATGTCCATCAGATATCAAAGATCATTCCAGCTCCACACTCACACGCGCACTGCTCTTCTTCCATGGGAACTGCCATACCTTTTTCCTCTGTCTATTACTAGCTGCATCTGCTTGTAATTTGGGACTAAACGTCCTCCGCTACTACAGGGATGAATGAAAAATTATATATGAGGCCGTTTGCCTAAGAATCGAGCAAGTGCCGGCACAGCTCATAAAATGTTGATTCTTCGTAACTCTGTGGGATGGGGTTATTTGAGGTGCTGAAAACGGTGGGTATATTCTTTTTACCCTCAGAGTCTCCGTTGGCTCCAGACGACCTCACGTCGAAAACACATTTCCTATTGTTACTATGCTCTAGAATGTGCTAAAATTACGTGAGTTCGGTTTCCGGGGTAGAATTTCATACTGATCACGCCTATCGTATTCATTTTTCATGAATTTTTAAAATAAATTTTAAAAATCTATCTTTTCTCAGAGGCAAAAGTGACCTTAGCAATTTGCATGGTTAGAACCGGCGTGAAGAGAGGATTCAGAATCTCTATTTTCGTACGATTTCATGCATAAAGTTTTAAAAGAGCCACATTTTACTGATTCAGAAGTGGGCAAATCTAGCAGCTACACCCCTCTCCCTTCACTCCCTCGCTTGTTTACCCCCTGGCAGTTCTCTCGCCTCTGCACGCTCTCTCGCTGCTCTAGAGGGAGGGAAGGGAGAGGAAGAATGAAGCTGCTAGATTTGCCCACTTCTGGAATCAGTAAAATGTGGCTCTTTTAAAACTTTATGCATTAAATCGAACGAAAATAGAGATTCTGAATCCTATCTTCACGCCGGTTCTAACCATTCAAATTGCTAAGGTCACTTTTGCATCTGAGAAAAGATAGATTTTTAAAATTTATTTTAAAAATTCATGAAAAATGAATACGATAGGCGTGATCAGTATGAAATTCTACCCCGGAAACCGAACTCACGTAATTTTAGCACATTCTAGAGCATAGTAACAATTGGAAATGTGTTTTCTACGTGACGTCGTCTGGAGCCAACGGAGACTCTGAGAGTAAAATGAATATGCCCACCTTTTTCAGCACCTCAAATAACCCCATACACAGAGTTACGAAGAATCAACATTTTATGAGCTGTGCCAGAACTCTCCGAATCTGCTCGATTCTTAGGCAAACGGCCTCATATTACAGGGTGATCATACAATTCGGAACTACCATTTCATAAATGGTTGTTTTAGAACATTTTTCTTGAAACTGGTAGCTTTGGAACAACATTCTCAGAACTGGTCGTAATGGAACCTTTTTTTTTTTCGTAACTTGTTGTTTTGGAAATTTTTTCGTGGAACTGGTGATAAGATAAATATGTATCTGAATATGAAACGTGTATGATTCCGTATTGAAAGCATAAATGCAAAAGATTTGAAGAGATTGGAAGATCTTTAGAAAATATAACCGAATGAAAGAAATGTTCCAAAACGACCAGTTCCAAGAAAAATGTTTCAAAACGTAGTTCCAATAAAAAAGCTCCAAAAGACCAGTTCCAAGAAAGATTTTCAAAAAAGATAGTTCCAAAAATTCTGGTTCCATTTTTTTCTGTTTCTTTTTCTTCTTCGTACCATCACCAATTACAGGGCTCGTATACTAATCGATCAATATTGAGTTCATCCTCCCCCAAGGATACTTCTCGGGATATGTCCCTTGCTGCAACCCTAACAAAATCAACTCTAGTATGTTTCACTTTTCCTCTCATCTCATTCCCCATTTCCCCATAATCACGCACATTCCATTATTCCTCCCCATCCATCAATCTTTCCTTTCTCTACTCACTGCATTGATCTGCTTCACATCCTCCAGATTCTTCTTCGTCTGAGTACTTCTCAGATCCTTCGATTCAGCGTCCAACCTCAGTTTGAGAAGTGCCATTTGACTGTCATGCGCAGCCTTCATCAACTTCCTGCATATGAGACTGCTGCTGAAGGCACACCAAATTTTTGAAAATTTTTGAAAAAATGGGTGCTGATCATCGTGGTCACCTTCATTTTGCTGCATTTGATCGGTTAAGCTAGGCTTAATGTAGGCTACACCTACACTTCTATCCATAGCTCAGGAACCGATTTGTGAAACGACTTCAAATTTGTACAACTGATGCTAGTGCTACTACGAAGCCACCGGCATCAAAATACCACGCCTTTTCATATTAACAGTTTGCTTTGACGATTGAGAAGATGGAGTAAAATGAAGTTGGTCACGATTATCAGTACTATCCCTTATGTGATTTTTTCGAAAAATTGGCGTGCCAAGGTTTGTCTGACTGTTACGCGAAAGGGGTCATATTATTCAGCATTGTCGCGTTCACTAATACTTCCATTCTCGAATACATTGCCCCATTCCTTCCGTTCCACCTCCACATATCAATTGTCTCCTCACTTGAGTGCTTCGTACTCCTCTCGAATATGCTGCTTCTTCAGTTCGAATTCTTCCATCTCGTGGCGAGTCGTCAGATTGCTCCACTCATTCGTCTGAGATGACACCAACGAACGAACCTCAACATAGTACCATATTATGGCGAGATGACGACAATACACCGTAATGGTCGTCGACCCGTTCCGTGACCCCTCCCTCTCTCAGGTTACCTTCTCATTGTCTGCTATCCTTGCGGGATCGCTCTCCTTCCCGCTGAGACTCTGGTGGCGAGAGCCGTATCTGCATTTTACAACGTATTTCACAATGCTGAATTAACTTGTTTTCCTGCATAAATGTCATTTGATCCGAACACAGTTCCGAATGTTTTGGATTCAGTTATTCCAAATCCCGCATCCCCCCTCCGTCTCCTTTCTCCACTCACCCACTCCCTCTATCCTTCCTCTTCTGTGACCTCTGATTGTCTGTCATCAACTTGTCCACATTCGTTTGCTGCAATCGATAAGTAAGGAGAGGCAAAACATCGGACTACAGTGCAAGTCTCGTTGACATACGCTATGCATTTTAGCACTCTTCCTATTGATTGATTTTAAATTAAAAATCTTCACTTTTCCTTCTTTTCATATTGAACAGGTTGAAAAAAGAGTGCCAAAATTTTATTTAGAAATTTTCATTGAAGCCAGAATTTCCTATTTTTACCATTCCTAAGAATAAGAATCAAATAAGCCAAAAATATTAATGCTTAGGCGATATTTTTTCTAAATTTTACCATCCCAAGCAACAATAAAACCCTGCATTTACCACGATGCATTCATATTTAGAATTTGAACGACGTAATCTCCCATCCTTTCCATCCTCCTCCCTCCATCACCCTTCCCTTCACCCCCTTCCTTACTTGCTGTTTCTGGATACTCTCCCGTTGCTTCGTGTGTTTCCGTTTCAGTTCCTCCATGTCCTTCGCTAACTTCTTCTGAATCTTGAGAAACGCCTTGTCTTTGCGAAGCTCCGCCACATCTACTGCTTCCACCTCAAGACGACCATCAACAGCAATTACGAAGAAGACTACGGTATCCAGCTATCGATTCATCTACCAATCATTATCGCTAGAAGGGAGCAAGAGTGAAACGCGCAAATAAATGGTGGGATTTCAAGCTGTAAATAGGGGGAGGGGTGCTGTTGGAAAGGGAACGGCACGGAGGAAGTGTAGGTGAGGTAGTAGAGGTTCTCCAGATTACGACACCATTCTCGGGAGGATCCAATGTGCAAGGCGGTCGAGCGAGGAATGCATTCCACGGAGTCGGGTTGAGATGGGGAAGAACACATGTCTACAGTACTCCACCACTGCTTCCGCCACTACAGTAACCTGCAGTCGCTCCGTGCGTAAGCTTGCGCGTCTGAATGAGGAGCGGAACTGTTTCTGCACATCAAGCATCGAATCGTCTACTTCCGCGGGCCGCGACGCCGCGGATCCGAGCGACGCGGTCGACCGCTTCTTAGGCGAGGGAGAAATGGAGCGGAAGATCCGCCAGCCAAGTGCCTAGACTAGTCAAGCAAGTCTTACTCTCATCTCTTCGTCTCTATTTTCTCAAGATTTATTCACATCTGCACGCTTTCATATTTGCGAGATACGACGATACATAGAGGAAGCCTCATTTCACGCACAGGGAAATAATGTAAATCCCTGTGAAAAGAATATGCATAGGAACTAACGATGACGATTCGCGGCTATGTTTGATCATCGACATGAGAATACGAAAAGTGCTCTTATTGCAACACTCTTCATCCGTCCTATTATCGTCCCTCACCTTAAATCCCCCTACGGCGACTTCTCCAGCGTGTGATCGACTAGTGGTGGGAGCAGCTGAGTCTCCTCCTCCTCCAGATCCCATTCCTCCACGTGGAGTGGACACATTGTTACTGCAAGGGAAAGGATTCACAAGTGGCCCGTACCATTCATACTTACACTTTAGATATCTACTTAGCACAGGTCTTCTGAGAGATCGCAGGTGCCCTTTGACAAACTGTTCAAATTGCTTCAATCGGAACCCCAGTTTGGTGGTTGATGTAACTGAGGCCTAGTAACATTCAGTAAAGTTTTTGGAGCCGTGAATTGAAAATTGCCTAAAAGCCGGCTCTCACCATTTTGAAACTTCGAAAATTCATATCTCCCTTCAAGGTCGAGTAAATGAGTCGTTAAAAAAACTAAAATGATCCACTCGTCGAGTAGAATAACTTTGTTGTTAAAGAGAAATTGAAAGGAACACACGTTAATGGCGAAAATTCAAGTTTGGATTTTGTGATGAGAAAAATCGAGAAAAATTCAGTTCCTGAAAAAAAATATCATTACTACCTGAGAGATTATTTCAGATTCGAATTCTACGACCTTTTTTACCCCGAGGAAAATTACTTTTAAAAAAAATCGCGATCGTAATATCGCGCTTTTTTTCGCCGAGAACATGTCCGATCTCGTGTTTTTACTCAAGATCGAAAATTTCACTTTCTAATTTTTGCCTCGAAATCATTCAGATATATCATTTCTTTCAATTATCATTGCTTACCAACCTATATATGCCAATTCCCGTCGAAAAAAACGGAGATTTCAATATTTTCAAAAATCATATTTTCCTGCATAAAATTTGAGAAATTTTGTGAAAAACATGATTTTTGAAAATATTGAAATCTCCGTTTTTTTCGACGGGAATTGGCATATAAAGGTTGGTAAGGATCGACAATTGAAAGAAAAGATATATCTGAGTGATTTCGACACAAAAAGTAGAAAGTGAAATTTTCAATCTTGAGTAAAAACACGAGATCGGACATGTTCTCGGCGAAAAAAAGCGCGATATTACGATCGCGATTTTTTTTGGAAGTAATTTTCCCCGGGGTGAAAAAGGTCGTAGAATTCGAATCTTAAATAATCTCTTAGGTAGTAATGATATTTTTTTTCAGGAACTGAATTTTTCTCGATTTTTCTCATCACAAAATCCAAACTTTTTGAATTTTCGCCATTAACTTGTGTTCCTTTCAATTTCTCTTTAACAACAAAGTTATTCTACTCGACGAGTGGATCATTTTAGTCTTTTTAGCGACTCATTTACTCAACTTTGAAGGGAGATATGATTTTTCGAAGTTTCAAAATGGTGAGAGCCGGCTTTTAGGCAATTTTCAATTCACGGCTCCAAAACCTTTACTGAAAGTTACTAGGCCTCAGGTACATCAACCACCAAACTGGGGTTCCGATTGAAGCAATTTGAACAGTTTGTCAAAGGGGGGTCTCAATTTCATGCAATCTCTCAGAAGACCTGTGTTAAGCTCCGCCACACTTTATCATCCTCTATATTCCTTACAGTCAACCTACTCCTTACAAGTAACCTTATTGCATAGCACTCAGATATATATTCTTTCGTCGGACATAGGGTGCACTTAAACTATTGTTTAATTATTAAACTAACTAAACCTGTCTTAGTATCCGTGAAATTGAATTAAGCTACTCCCTAAAACAGATGTTGGTTGAAACCCAAATATGGGGCCTGGATGTACTGTAGAATCTGACTCATTCAGGAGATTGCCAACTGATCCATTAGTCTTCTGCAGTTGTCCCCTTCCCTTCCCCGAGTTGTTCTTCCCCCCGGCTGGTACCTGCACAATATCAATTGAGATATTTAATCAAATCTCTTCAAAACAAGAATAATGCCGAGATCTCGCCCAAATCCGATTGGTGTTCATTGGCCGAGGATTCAGGCGATGATCTCATCCTAATACTCAGAATTCAGTTCACAATGAATGCACTCGTGCCTTTGTTCTGTTTCGGAAAATTAGATTATGGTGGATAGGTAAAGAACGTAGTGATTGGAGGAGTTGACAATGAATGGTCTCCATTCCTTTTTTCGATTCCTCTTCCCTCTCCTTTCCTCTCCTCACCTCTACGATATCGCTGTCCTCCACTCCCATGTTGTGCAGTGCTTCCTGTCTCTTCTGCTGGGCAGAGAGATACGCGCGTGGGTCTGCCAATGCATCCACCAGACCTGAGAACACAATTACACCAAGGGGTACTCATATGGACTAGTTGCAAATTACATTTGTTCTCATATGACACCCACCAAGTAGATCACATCCACCACCAGTTCATATTACGCAAATTAATGCATGTATAGATAACTGGCTCACCCGACAATTCGTCAGGCACGTATGTCTTCAGTAAAATGTGTACGAAAAGAGTGGCTAGCCCCGCCGCGTGGTTTCCCTCCGTACGGAGACCGATGTGACGGTACCCAGCCTCAACGCCATTCACTCATTACCATACAATTCAAGTTGTAATCTGAAGTAATTGAGACATGAATAGAACAATTGAAAACGTTTGAGATAAGAGAGGTTTTCTTTGCGGACGACATTGCACCACCCGTGGAATGGGTTTTGCCAGTGTCTCTCACCTGCAATCCATCGAGAGGGAGAATCCGTTGCCCCAACTGCTTGCCCGACTCATCGTAGACTGCGAAACGAAGCACTGCCAACTCGGGAAGGACCACCTGCAGGGGAGAGAATCATAAGGAGTGTCTCCCCTAGGAAGGACCACCTGCAGGGGAGAGAATCATAAGGAGTGTCTCCCCTAGGAAGGACCACCTGCAGGGGAGAGAATCATAAGGAGTGTCTCCCCTAGGAAGGACCACCTGCAGGGGAGAGAATCATAAGGAGTGTCTCCCCTAGGAAGGACCACCTGCAGGGGAGAGAATCATAAGGAGTGTCTCCCCTAGGAAGGACCACCTGCAGGGGAGAGAATCATAAGGAGTGTCTCCCCTAGGAAGGACCACCTGCAGGGGAGAGAATCATAAGGAGTGTCTCCCCTAGGAAGGACCACCTGCAGGGGAGAGAATCATAAGGAGTGTCTCCCCTAGGAAGGACCACCTGCAGGGGAGAGAATCATAAGGAGTGTCTCCCCTAGGAAGGACCACCTGCAGGGGAGAGAATCATAAGGAGTGTCTCCCCTAGGAAGGACCACCTGCAGGGGAGAGAATCATAAGGAGTGTCTCCCCTAGGAAGGACCACCTGCAGGGGAGAGAATCATAAGGAGTGTCTCCCCTAGGAAGGACCACCTGCAGGGGAGAGAATCATAAGGAGTGTCTCCCCTAGGAAGGACCACCTGCAGGGGAGAGAATCATAAGGAGTGTCTCCCCTAGGAAGGACCACCTGCAGGGGAGAGAATCATAAGGAGTGTCTCCCCTAGGAAGGACCACCTGCAGGGGAGAGAATCATAAGGAGTGTCTCCCCTAGGAAGGACCACCTGCAGGGGAGAGAAATCATAAGGAGTGTCTCCCCTAGGAAGGACCACCTGCAGGGGAGAGAAATCATAAGGAGTGTCTCCCCTAGGAAGGACCACCTGCAGGGGAGAGAATCGTAAGGAGTGTCTCCCCTAGGAAGGACCACCTGCAGGGGAGAGAATCGTAAGGAGTGTCTCCTCTAGAGAAGGAATTGGCAATGAATGGGGGACTAAGGAAGTCAGTATAAATGGGCGTATAATTAAAGAGTATAAATATAAAGTGTAAAAAAAGATAAATGGGAGATAGTATGACATCCAATCAGTTTCGGAGTGCAATAAAAGGACATGGAATCCAACATCACCTGTGTTTCTCCATCTCACCTTTCTAAAGACGAAGGGACTTTCGTTGTAGATGGGATTGAGTCCATTGCCGGGGACGATTCGAGTCTTGTGCTCCTTCCTGCACAACCATACCTATTCCATTCCATTCCATTCTAAACGAGGGAAAGAATGGGACGTGCCTGATTGTATCGGTGGGTAGTCCGTACATCTCCACTTCCACGTATGTTCCCACTTTGCGATCGCAGATGAACTGGCCAGAGATGACCTGCAGGGGAGGACGCTCTTCTCCCCACCACACTATTGTTCACAAATAAAATAATGATCGATAAATGCGCAAAATGCAAGTGTAGGAAAATATAATAGATAATTAATAAGAATACTGATAAAAAAAAACCTTTTGTGGGTAAAGAAATATTTGACGGTGAATAAGCCATTAACTACTGCTAAAGTTTGCAATACCATAGCATTCGGTCTCCGAAACTGCAACCCCTCTAATGTAAGGTATAATAACTTCCGACAATTTCAAACCACTAGAAAAGAAAATTGGTCACTCGACAGCACTCTCCCGTCTGCATAGATAAAAAAAGTACAAAGTCACAGATATGAGCCAAACTTCCATCAAAAATATTGTTTCCGCTAGACAAAAAAATAGTAACTCCTCCGTTTAAAAAAATAACTCCAACAGATGAGAAAATTTACCGTACACACCATTAGATAAATTATATTGATTGCGAGAAGAATGCGAAGGGTCTAAGAGTGGGATGAGCAGATTGTTCCTTGGACATGGAGAGATCAAGGTCACTTACTCTCACACTGCACGTCGCAGCAATGACTCCATCCACGGGACTCTCCGAGAAGGGATCGAAAGTACGATCGGGACGACGCATGAAATCAGGCTTCAGAAGGTATCCCGTGCAGCCGTTGTACTCAAATTTCCCCTGAAACAACATATTTTTTCCAGAGATCTAAAACTATAATATGATAAATGAGGGTAGATACCCACATTTATGACGACATCTATAAAAATGGCTAGTTGTGGACTTCAACCGTAGTACATAATATTTTAAAAGATAAAATGTCATACTTGGTTCAACTGCATGCATACATCAGGCGTTTGGAAGTTAAGCGAAACCATCTGACAGCCGGCGTTCCAGAAGATCTGCAAGACATCTATTTAATCCCTTATTCTATCATCTCAGTAACTCATTCAATGTCTTTAACACGACGACCCCAGGATTGCACACTTGTTAGGAGAAAATCAACCTTCAATTTAACACTAGTTATTTATAAACATGCCATAGTATTCTCCTACACACTTTTATGATACGAAGATTGTACATTCCGCTAACAATAGGAAATTATGCAAACGTTCTGCTTAAAGTTACCCAACAAGGACGAAGCCCTGATCCCAAGACGCGACGCATTGTGGGCGCGTCGCGTGCATGAGAGAGTATGCAAAAGTGAGGGAGCGCTGGATCAGGCACCTTCAACCTGATCCTTTCTAGCCTTCCCTGTTGCTATTATTGATTTTTCGCAAATTTGCATATTCTTTCTCAACTAATTCAGCTATCGGCTATTAGATGGAGGACAAAAAATAGGGGTCAATTTCGTTCTTGTTGGGAAACTTAACGTTGTTGATCGATGGATTTTGTCCATCGCATATCATACTAACAATAAGCACTTCCCGCTCTTTCCCCTCCAACCCCCCTCTGCTTCTTAATCAGTGACCTGAGGGAGGAAGTTGCTGCTGTCCACCCTCGCTCCCTTCGGATAAATTCGACTGAGCTGCCGCTTGTTGTAGTTGACGAACTCTGGCGCCGATTGTTTCAAGTAGCCAAGGCCAGTCGATTCGGAGAAAGAAGACATGTGGAAGTGCAGGTTGTTCGCTGCAAGAACACCAAGTGAGCAACGACCAACTATTTAGTCAGCTACCATCATCCTAATGCTTCTCATGGTCAATATTGTTGTTGTTCTTCCAAACCCATCCTAGTTCAGCTCCGAAACTACACTCTTCTCCCTTCGATAAGAGATGTAATCGTACAATCGGCGACGTCGAATCCGGAGAACTTGACGGGATGAGTGTAGTTGATGAGTGAGGAGAGGAGTGGATGGATGTTAGTCGTCGCCCCCGTGTAATTGTACTCTGCGAAGATCCGCTCCTCCTCTTCCTTCGTCAATGCCGGCTGAAAAACAGTCGATGATGATATGATAATGGAGGTCATCCACCGATCTACCGCCCACCAACGAAAACGGCAAATCGATCGATTGAGATTGTAAAAAATACGTGACTATAAACAAGCAGATATGAAGAAGAGAAAAAACGACATGGCTTGCACACAGGGTATACGGTCGATTTTATCGATTTTATCAAATTCAATTCCAATTTCAAACCACCGTAATCCCGCGTCACACCAGGCGCAACATAGAAGCAACTGGGAGGGTGGGGTGTTGAAAAAATTAAAAAGTAAAAGTGGAAAATAAAATTTTCAAAATTCTACGAGAGGTAGTGCTGTGCGTGAATCCGATAAAAAGAAAGAAACTATGAAGCGTGTCAAGAAAAAAAAAGTATTTGGGACGGGACGATGCGTTAGTACGAACGACCATCGGACGGTTAGAAGGAAAAGAGGAGTTGCGGGAGTAGCATGGACGACACTGAAGGATGAGACACGGGAAGACAAGGGAGGACACAGCATGCTCCCTCCAACAGACTCCGCCCACTAGAGGTACAAATAGGATCGTGCCTTCTTCTTCGTCTTCGTGGATACACTCCTCGGCATTCCCGTGCCATCGTCTTCATCTTGATTCCTCTTGCTGACTTTGAAGGAACGCATGTCGTTCCGATCGAATGGTTCGAGCATCTCGAGTGCTGCCTGTGCGTGTCAATCGATTCTCTCCCCTCCATCAACTACCCTACATCCACACTTCTCTTCCTCTTCTACTACATCAAATGCGCGCCCTTCAGACCTCTTTCTGCTCCTTTCTCTCACTCCTCAACTTAACCATTGCATTCGCAGAGATGCGTGTTATTTGGAGAGCGATGCGCATTTTCAGAGAACATATACTACCAATCAATTAATGAATAGTCAATCTATAAATGGATCGATATTGACCATCACTGGCACTACTACAGTTACTGCCGGAGTGGGGCTATCTATTCGGCAGCACTTATTCACCAGTTCACGATACTTGGAATGGATGACAGATGAGAAGAGAAAGAGGGAGGAGACGAGAGTGGGACTGATAGTCGATAGGAGGAGTACAGCAAGAGATACTTGTGCCATTGGGGCGTCCAATTAACGATAGAGGGCAATACTTGTGCCATTTGGGGCGTCCAATTAACGATAGAGGGCAGCTAACGACGAGATTTGAAATGCGCAAGAAGCGAATGGGGAAATTCGATTGATAGTACGATAAAAAGGGAGTTAGTCATTAGGATATCTCTTTGCGCGCAACGAACGAGAGGATGGGAGAAGGATGAGTAATATGTATGCAGGATGAAGAGGGAAGATTACGATATCGATACCATCGATTAAATACCTGTTTCTTCCCTCCAAATGGTTTCAATTTAGAGATGAAATTCTTTTCCTTCAGCTCGGGATGCGCTTCGTCCATCACTTTCTCGTTCTCGTTTAGACCTGCAAAGCACTTCTCATTACATTCATATACTATAATTTGTGAAACCCCTAACTATGAGCAAAGAAGATCTAAAGAGATAAACAAGGGGAAAAGTAGAGCAAAAGGAGGGAAGGATGGATCATGGCTAAATAATTATCTACCAACTGTGCTCTCGACCATGGGAAAAGCAAAGAGAGGGAATGTGGGAATGGAGTGGGAACGGGGGGATAGATAGACTGTCTAGCTCACCATTACAGTATCTTACCGACCATTTAAATCATGATACCGTAACGTCGAGGTTTCGCTAAGGACAGTTAAACTGAGGAGGAGCCACGGGGACTACGAATCTAGTACAGAGCATGCAACGAATTAGCAATACAAGATATAGTAAGTGGTTGCATAGGAAGGATGCAAGGGACAATGAGAAGTGATCATTGAACACCCCAATTTTGCTTTAGCAATGTTCAGATCTCGTCTCTGTCCATTCGGGGGGGGGGGGGGGGACACGACTCACCCGCAGCCTTCATTGCCATCGCCATCTTCTCCATCTCCTTCGTGGACGACGACGCGGCAGCTACTACAGATGACGTCAACGTCGTGGGACCAGGGCCAGCACTTGCTGCAGCTGCTGCCAGAGAAGCCGCCGAAGGGGCGGAACCATCGCACTCGGGATGGGCACGTTGGTCGCCAGCTGAAGGAGGGAGAAACACATAGGGAGAAGGAGGGAGGGGAAGAGCCTCCTGCATCCCCTCACGGGATAGTAAGGGAAGAGGTGAGGGGAGAGGAATGAAGAAGGGATGAAGGGGGGGGGGGGGGGAGACAGAGTTAGGGAGTATAGTTTGAGCACGACTAAGCACGGATGTTGTAGATAGGTTAGACAGGGGAAGAGCCAGATGAAATGGAGGAGACAAATCACAGGAAATATATAAAAATTTGAGATACGAGAGGTGGAGAGAAGGAGAGAAAGAGAGAAATGAGACGAGACGATGGACCGACACGGGAATCTGCCATTACACTTGCTGCATCCTCGCATAACTTATAGATCCTAACGGCGCTGCGGGACACGAAATCAGGAAAATGAAGAAGAAAGAAGAGAAGCACCGCACGGAGCAAAGCGACTGGAAACAAGGGTTAGCGAAGCGGAATGAATCTGCTCTCCTCTTCCATGGACATCCACGACCACATGCCACAGTCATAGAGGAAGCAAGTGTTAGTCGGGAGGAACAAAGAAGGGGAGAAGCAAGGTTACAAGATACCGTAATCATGCCTTCCCCTCTTGGGGTCGAGAGCTAGTATTCAGTCAATGAGCAGGGGGGGGGGGGGTGCTTGCCATTAGAAGGGATTTTATTCAGTGCACTCTACCATCATCACCATCATCAGTACCTCCTGGAGGCGTGGACGCAGCTGACGAAGCCCCTCCAGATGCAGTCGAGGACGACTGCTGCATGCAGATTGCAGCAGGTGGAGCAGCTGCAGTAATTTGCTGCTGGGCCGCAGCTCCTGCAGCAGTGAGTGCTGCTGGTCGTCGTTTGGCAGACATGGCGTGTCTGAGGGAGAACTTGGGGGAGGAACGGGCAGTAGATGCTCTCTCGGCCTTGGTGGAGAGAGAACGATCGAGAAGGATGGCAGAAGAGATGAGTAATGGAGTGGAGCATCGATCGAGTGATGGTCGGGGACTCTTGGATGGCCTTCGACCAGAGGGACGAGAAGACGATGAGACTGCACACTTCCATCCAACATTGGAGGAAGACTGCACCGAGGGATCCTCCTCCCCCGACGAATCATCATCCATACATTCTGAAGTGCACCCTTTACTGTCCAAGCACGCACCATTACATCCCGAAACGATAACCGGGGATACGGTAGTAAATAGTTGCGGTGTAGGGAAAGGAATAGTGTAATTGGGGTAAGGGTGCAAACCATCTAATGCGTTCGGGTTAGATGATGCGGGAGGGTTCTTTCTCACTTGCTTCAAACGAGTATTCCGATTCTATATGTTGAGTGAAATGAATTGAGAGAATGAGAGAATCGGAAGACGATGGGATGAGCATGGGCAAGGGTTAACTGGCAAGCAAGGGGGGGGGGGGGGGTTATGCACCGTGCTTCTTTCATTCTTCCATTTGCACATCATCATTCTTTCTCGCAATTCCTCAATAAATTCATGGGCGTTGCCTAGTCAATCAGAGCAAATCGGAATGGAGGAGGTAGCGTAGATGTGGTTGAGATACATGGGGGGAGGGAAGTGAGCCTGAATCAGGGAAGACGGGGCATTTCCACTCACGAGGTGATGCCGTGTCATCAGTGACCTCGGGCGACTCCATCTGTTCTTCCTCCTCGTCTAGTTTCCCTTCTCTGAAAAGATAAATTTAAAGGTATAAGGTAACAAAGGAAAAGGTAAGTAATATTATTAATACTAGTCCGGCTACCCCCGCCTTCGGCGGGGAAACCATAGATCTGACCCACGGAATAATAGTTGACCCAAAGCTAATTATTGATTGGTATACGGTAATAGTCCGACGCCTATCTAACGTCATCAATCCCTCCCTTCCCGATTTCGCAATCCGAACCATCGGACGGACAGACACTGCGCTTTATATATGAGTGACTGTCTGAGAGAACTGATCAGAGGCCGTACAGCGAAAAATAAAGTACTGATTTTAAGATGTCCCTAAGGGAAAGTTTTTCACGTAGAGTCCGAAAATCGACCTTAGAAAGCCGTATCTCAAACCCCTTATTTCGCGCGGTGCAACAAATTTGGGTGGTCGGTTTTTGAAACTTTTAAAAGGCAGCTTCAAAACCCCATACATATTTAAATTCTCAAATATTTCGACGAGATAAGAATTTTTACTGTTGGAAGTAAAAGGCTAGCTTGTCTCTGAAAAAAATTATGCCCATTTAAATTTTCAAATTTGACACCCTGAAATTTTTTTCTAAAGGCGAGCATTTAAAACTATGTTCATTAAATTCCCCATGAAAAGTTACCCCAGGAGCCACATTTTCGCTTTAATATGCGTTACGAATTGTATTTATTCTCTGTGCTGAAGATGTTAGAATGTCGAATTTTAGAACATAAATCGATTTTTCTGAAACACCACGATGAACTTCGAACGGTTCTGAGTTGTTTATGACTAGTCTTCACCCGAGGAATTTTAAAATGATCTAAAACTCGAGGCTTGACTTATTTCTGAAAAAAAAACGGTTTCCAGCACCTCGACTGGTCCTATATTTGTGCATGTCTAACTATCCATTTGCGAGGTGAATATAACACCTCTCAAGCGAATTGCGTAGTACACACCAACGTTAGTAGGAAACATATATGTGGCGTCCGCCATCTTACACGGTTTCGGAAATATTGTTGGATGAACTTGCTATCTCGTGGATGCCAGATTGTAATTTTAAGTGAAATACGATACGTTTTCAATGAAAATCAGTCACCTTTGTACATTTTATAACATTTCTGATGTCTGGAAAACTGAAAAAGTGATTCAAAATGCATATTTAGCTTATATAAAAAAATCGATTTTTCCGACCAGGAAAATAATTGTTTTTTTTCAAAACGATGATTTTTTTCATAATATGTATTCTCAATCGACTGCATATGATTTATAATGCCTAGTCCGAAATTAAACCTTCATAAATTATTCGAAAAGTTGTTCAAAACCTAATTTACATATATTTCGTACCACTCGATATCGTATGTTCATCCAACAATATTTCCGAAACCGTATTTGAAACCGTATTCGTATTTGAAAGATGGCGGACGCCACATATATGTTTCCTACTAACGTTGGTGTGTACTACACAATTCGCTTGAGAGGTGTTATATTCACCTCGCAAATGGATAGTTAGACATGCACAAATATAGGACCAGTCGAGGTGCTGAAAACCGTTTTTTTTTTCAGAAATAAGTCAAGCCTCGAGTTTTAGATCATTTTAAAATTCCTCGGGTGAAGACTAGTCATAAACAACTCAGAACCGTTCGGAGTTCATCGTGGTGTTTCAGAAAAATCGATTTATGTTCTAAAATTCGACATTCTCGCATTTTCAGCGCAGAGAATAAATACAATTCGTCACGCATATTAAAGCGAAAATTTGGCTCCTGGGGTAACTTTTCATGGGGAATTTAATGAACATAGTTTAAAATGCTCGTCTTTAGAAAAAATGTTTAGGGTGTCAAATTTGAAAATTTAAATGGGCATAATTTTTTTTCAGAGACAAGCTTGCTTTTCACTTCCAACAGTAAAAATGCTTATCTCGTCGAAATATTTGAGAATTTAAATATGTATGGGGTTTTGAAACTGCCGTTGAAAAGTTTCAAAAACCGACCACTCAAATTTGTTGCACCGCGCGAAATCAGGGGTTTGAGATACGGCTTTCTAAGGTCGATTTTCGAACTCTACGTGAAAAGATAGCCCTAGGGACATCTTAAAATCAGCACTTTATTTTTTGTTGTACGGCATATAGGAAGAATTGCTCAATTCTCTCAGATAGATAAGTATGATACCTGAGGAACTGTTCCAGTTGGTGTTTCTCGATCTCTGGTTTCAATCGTTTGTTCTTGATGAGTATTTTCCTCTTCAATTTATTGGGAGAGGGAAGCACCACTCCAGGCTCCAGCTACAATATTCATTTTAAGATTTTAAGTTTTTACTAAGAAAATAAAATCAAAAAGTTTTCACAAATTTAAATCGTGAATAATGTACCAATTTTCCAAATAAATGTGTTTTACAAACATATGCACCTCCCTCCTAACTCACCGGGTAATCATCGAAGGGTCGAGTCAACAGCATATCTCCGAAGATGTCCATGCAGTACTTTGCCATTTTCAACTGATTACTGCAACGGAAAAATCAGTTATAAATGCACTTGACGACTACCGCATATGACCTATTAAAACTGAAGGTGTTGTTCAATCAGTTGCCCTATTCGATGCAGTACCTCTTGCTGCAGTGGTTCTCGAAGGAGAGAATCACAGGATATTCAGAACGAACGAAGGCAGTGTCACGGATCTGGTACAGAACGTCCTGCAAGTCAGCCAATTCATTAGAGTTAGTTGCCCATTAATGTTATCGAACCCGGAAGAATACGTCGGTGCACATGGCCTTTCCATGAGTGATGATAGGTTCTCCCTTGTTCTCCCCCGTTCCATCCCAACAGTCCAGTTCGATGCATCGACAGCCAGAGAGAAGAACCTGACCATCCAACTAGTCATACTGGATCAAGGAGCAGTACGAGTGAGTGACAACCGATCGAAGAAGGCCATCAAACCATACTTCATATACCGACGAATCCAATCATCGCTGATAAGAGATCAATAGAGTGCATTCACGAAATCGGTAGAAGGGATTTGTGGAGTATAGGTTCGATAAAAATGTATTGGAAATGCCTCTGACCGTTCGGTAGATCTCACTCGACGATTTTCCACCGTATTGTCGACCCGTGAGATAAGTGTTATGTGAACTGGAAATAATAATTAATGATAGTCAGAAAATATTTCACAATGGAATTGTATCATCACGGCCCGTTAAAGCCTCCGCACGGCAATTGTTTCACCGACATACCAGTTAAAAAATGGGCACTCCTGTTCGGAAGGTGTACTGTAAAATTCAATTGCACAGCCCATGATGGTTCCCTGTGGTACTGTACTTTTTCGCCTGAGAGTGTAGCTTTTCTACCGTTTCTGTCAAAATACTGTATTAGTGCTATACGGTTTTCGTATTTTCATTGATTCGTGTGAACGGGCGATGTTTACGAACGAAGCACAACACTACATTTATAGCCGTGGAATACAGAACCGTAAATAAGGGATGTAAACCGAGTCGTTAAGCATAGAAATGACTGCACGTGCCGCACCATTTTTTGATCAGAAAAGGGACCATGACTTTCAACGGGATGTCGAGAAAAAAATTGCCGTGCCTCCGGGGTCAGAGCCGCAACGCGCAAGAAATGCGCAATGCGTTCGCTGGAGCGAGACAATAAAAATGTCAAAATGAATATTCTACGAGTGTTAAATATTGGGTTTTAAAATATTATTTCTTTATATGATCTACTCTGGAGAATGACAGAGAATATAATTATTACAAAGAAGCAATGCAAAACGCCATTCACGCGAAATAAATTGGATAAAACCAATTTTGATATTCTCAACTCACTTTCTTAAAACCGTGATAAGTAGCTTCATTAAACCAATCAGGTCATAAATTTGCTATGCATGCATTCGCACAGACTTGCCTTATAATTTGTACGTTTTAAATATAAGCAAAATCTTGAAATACTTTAAGAAAGTAATTTAAAATGTCGTTTTGGGTCGATTTTACAGAAATGTAAAACACGTGATAAAAACACTCACAACCCGATTTGACCAGAATTGTGTATACAATTGGATTCAGAATAAAAGCGTCTATCGATTGTAGGTTTTAAAAATTTAAAATAATGCTTGGTTTTTTAATTAAAAATCGAAAACATCCAAACACACGAAATCCAGGTGCAGAGCCGGCACATGTTTTGTTAAAATTCATACAAATTCTACCGTATTTACTGCACTCCTAACAAAATATTTTATTCGTGGACTGGTCTGCGTCACGGCCGCAACGCGGTTGTCTGACCGGACTCTTTTTCCACTGTTTAACGGGCCGTGATCATGAACAAATGAAACACTGAACAAATGTGAAATTGCATAATAAAGAATGTGCATTGATGATGGAGCCAAATGAGACATTCAGATTGACCTGTTGATGTAGTAGTGGCCGAGTGGCTGGTCCATGTCCTGGTGCAGCTCGATCCTTACAACGAGATTAATTATTAATCCATCTAATACTACAATATTATAGTAACTTAAATATATTACTTATTCTCAGTAATAAAACATTTAATTAACAGAAACATTTTACAGCAGCCAAAAAATAGCAATAATATGGATAAGTATATTTCATAATTTAGTGCCGAACATCGGAAGAAGGATAGGATTACTTCAAAGAAATCAATAAAATTCAATCAAAGAACCTGTCCAGGAATACGGAGGAATTTTCGTCCGACTGTAGAAAACGAAGGAATGCATCGCCCGACATCTTTCCTGCACGTGGATCACTTTTAAGATATTTATGGGTTTTGAATTATACGGTTTTCGCGATTCGCGAGATTAACAAATTTTCACTCACGCCGTCTTAAGACGAGATGAGAAACATTAACGATCATCTTTGGGAAAAAAATATTTTGTTTGTTTGCATTCAAATGAGCTACTAGTTGGGTAGAGTGAGAGAGCTTTGATCTACGTGAGAGAGTTACAGTTACACGTCGTTCCTTATTGGCCCGACTCGCCATCCCCTGTATAAAGGCCGGCTCCCCTCTATTTCTCACTCGCATCTGGAGATAAACTAGAAGAACCTCTGTCTCTCTCTCTCGCTCTTGTCTTCCACTCGACGACCAACTCTACTCATGAATGTGGATCAATTTAATTTAGAGAAAACTCAAAGGACACTTGAGGGATGAAATGGCTGACCATCTTGAATGTACTTGTCGTCTGTCTCGTATTTCGCGATCAGTTGTTGCACTCGCGGAATATCGAAGAAGGGAAAGAGGATCTCAAAAGAAGACGATTGAACAATATCCACTTCCAACAAAATTAACCCCTCAAGCCATAGCACCTTAAAAAATTCCATATCAAGCATCTCGAATCAACTTAGTTTATGAGTAGTATTGGAGGTTGGAAGAAGACAAATCCACTCGGTTTGGCCAAATGTGCACATTATCAATTTTATTTGAGTTTTACGCATTCTACTCGTCATCACGACTGCTATAAATAGTTCTTTACCACATACCTCCAATTCCGATATCAAGGTTTTTGCTTCAAATATATTCTAGCGCAAGAAATATTTAAAAAATTTGCCTAGTCCACTCATTTTGTTCAATGATATGATATCTTACTTATTTGTATTAATATTCAAAAAAATTAAAAAAATCGTTATGGTAGAAAAACAGGTTTTCAGTAAAGAGGAACTATTTGAAGCACTAGAATGCGAAAAAAAAACTTCGCGATAACATCCAGTAGACTTATGGTATTCAGATTTAGTAGATAAAAAAATAATTTGCCAATTTGACAAGATAAAGAAAAGATGTCTTCTTCCACCCTCCAATATCACCCACAATCTAAAATTGATCAGATGCTTTTCACCTTCGTTATCATTACTACTACTGAAATAGGATTGGGATGAACTGCCCAGTACCTCGTTCAATCGCGGATCTCGTTGTTCTTCGTTGAGAAAAGTGACGATTCTCTCCCTCGTGAGATACTCCTTCTGACCACTCCTCAACATACAATGCACTTTATACCGAAACAAGAAACTAGCATCTGGACATTTAAGTAGATGTTACTTCTATATATATATTTCTTCATATCTTTCTTCGTTCGCAATTAATCCTCATTTCGATAGGAGTAGTGAAAAGGTCTTGACTCACAGCTTCACAAACAGCTCCTGTACATCAGTCCGCGGGCAAATCTTGTGGTACAGTCTCAGAAACTTTTCGAACGTGAATAACTCAACGTCCAATTCCTCACGCTCCTAAACGGAAGAGGCTGAATACAGTGACCTTATCGTACCCATATTATCTAATACGTTTTTTTTTGTAGACGGTCATGCACATACAACATCATCACATAGCATCTCGATCAAATTCAATACTGTTCACGAAACTCAGATAGGTCAATGGGAAGTGTGAGGAGAAATGAGAGGTTATGGATGTATTCTGGATGAAGGATATACCAACTGAACCATGCTTCTTTCCGATATGAGGTGAATGGGTGAACATCTCAAACTGCCCCATCCTCTACCTTCTTCCTCTTCGCTCCGCACATCGCAAGACTGCGCATCTTTCGCATCATCGATCGATTAGAGAGAGTCTCGATGAACTGGAGTAGGCAATTGGGAGAGAACACACAACACTACACCACAGGGACACCACTTATATAGATTCCCTCGTCGCAAAGTAGTTCTCCATTTACACCATGCACAACACTGGCAAGACGACCGATGATCGATAAAATAGGAGGGGGAATGGAACACAATCTACACACATGCTCACGATCCGCATTACTCTTTCATTCATTCCAATTGGTTTCCATCTCGATCGAATCTATGGAAGTACCGTACCTTGTCTCCGCCCAGGCCGAGATCACTCATGCACTTCTGCACCATTTTCTCTGGTTTGCCTGCTTCGAACATCCGAATGATGTTCTTCATGGGAATCTTGCGTCGTTCGTTAGTAGCCAGACAGAGTCGTCGCCAACTGAGAGGGAGGGGTCGATGAGGAAACAATGCTCACTCACTTCTTGTGCAGATTAGTCGTCGAACAGACGAATTTGATGCGTGATCCTCGGATGATCTCGTTGAGTGCCTGTCGCCATGTCTGCAGAGGAACTGAGTGAGGGAGGGAGACCAAGACTACCTCTTCTATCCTCCCATTCTAAAGAGACAGCCATAAATAACAAATCGATATGCAACGTGCAAATTGTATGAAAAGTCAGCAATGTAAGAAAATGAAGATGGCGATGTGAAATGGGGACACTAGGTATGATGATCACCGTGGGATAATAACCCTCCGGATGAAAACCAAAAAGAGTATCCTTCCGCAGTAGGTTCACAATAGGTTCCCATGGTATCAAAAATTCTTCTGAAAAGTTCTGGAGTAGGGTCTTTTTTTGGTGATCACCCGGAAGGTTACCATCCGAAGGTTATCATCCGACCTAGTGCCGAAATGGGCCGCACTTCAGTTCAAAACGTCGATTTTCGAAGTTTTTCATTTTGCAGTCGAAACGAACTCTAAATGAATGCAGAATATGAAGGTGATTGTGCACACCAGGTTTAATTCTGACTGGTTCTCAGTTCTCCAAGAAAACCGAAAAATCAACTTTATAAAGTTGATTAATGAGTGGTTATATAACCACTCATTAATTACGTATCTTTCGGTAGAGTAGTTTGGGCGCGTTAATATTGATTAATTTTATAGTGTCAGATGACCACTATTTACTGTGAGAAAATAAGAAACAATTAAATAAAACTAAGACTGTTCGAATAAATTCGTGAAAGTGTACATTTTGAAAAATTTAGATTTTTCCAAATACCAAGAATATTTCCATCTACTCAGATACCCTATCATAATATTTATGGAGGAAGGAAGAACAACTACACATATTCCGAAATAGACTCTCAATGCGTTACCTTGGCCACTTCCGGATCTTCACTGAGGAGAAAAAGATGGTTTGGATTGACGAGATCCGTCCCGTGAGAGATCCACACCAATCGATCCTCGATTGCATCAGCCTAGAATGAGTAGAACACGATAAGGAGGGGGATATTGATAAGAATAAGAACAATGCATTGGAGAGTACTCTGGCCGCAGCAGACAGTAGTACCTTGTCCTTGGGGAGTCCGGCCGATCCACCCCCTCGTTCGATTTCGCACAATACGCGCGAATCTTTAGGGAGAGCGCCACTTCGGACTTCCCAAACCTGCAGAGGGATAAGTTCAATACGAAATTAATTGAAAGTATCAGTAGAACAACAATCGTTTATACACCCCATACACACTCAGTCGAGTAAATTTTTTTTTAAATATGACAATTTCGAATCAAACCGGTTATTGTGGGAATAGAATGCGTAGCAATACACCGAGTTTTATGAATATACGCAGATAAAACAATTCCGCACGTATTATGACAGTGACGACTGTTTCGGTGATTTCTTAAGTGGGGTATTGCTACGGGTTCTATGCTCACACAAACTACTGATAGTGCAAGAAGTGTCCATTGGTCTTATCTCATTCAGATCCTCTCATGTCGCTTCCTATCAACCACTGACAACTGCTGATAAGCGACAAGCTTCCATTAAGCACCCTATCAGCTCCTCCCCATCCCTCTCCTCAATGACAAGCCCTCGTTTCAAAGTCCACTCCCTTAGCATATTGGAGACTTGCTTAGCAGTGTCTGTCTACTCACCGTAGCCAGATCGATGAGTTGAGTGTCCTTCCCCTCGCAGTGCCAGTACAGGAAGAAGCCCAGATCATCGACACGAGTGAACGAGTTCAGATCGATCAGAGGAGAATCCATTTGCTGCAGAGGACAAGATTGGTATTATATTACAAGGCCACTAAACACGCATTCAGCTGCTACTCAGCATATCAATTAAAATTCACCTTTCATAAATTAATTAAACTGAAACCAAGGCCATTCTGATCACGTGTTAACATGTGCATTTTTTAAATTAATTAAAATGAGGAAACTCACGGCAGATCCAGTAGACAGCGTGCCCACATCTTCATACTTGTCGAAGATACTCCCCTGCAGAATCAATCGATTAGAGATCATCCCACAAGACAGAAGAGAAGAAAGATGAATATATGAGTGCGAGTCCCTCTCCCCTTCACTCTACTCACCTGGATCAACAGTGGATGCACGGTGGCCTTCCAGTTGAACTGGTACTCCTTCGCCATCGCGCGTCTCGCCGCGACGACGACCACTACGGTAAATGGAAGGAAGACTATCGATCGAGGAGCTGCTGTGAGCAAGAAATTAGATAACTCCCGCAATATATCTGTATCGACGAACAAGGGTCCAAATTTACGTCCGAGTTTGATTGATAAAAACACTTACGATTCGAAGGGATGGCGGTGTGATGAAGATACGGTATTGAAGGGCCGTCGCCGATCGATAATTGATCGAACGATTAAATCAGTCGGCAACAGAGTGAATGGAGCAGTGGCCACCGCAGCACGCAACGACCATTTTGCAGCTAAACGATCGATAATTTGGTATTAAGTGGATTAAGATGGCGAAAGAATGGACAACAACATAAGTTAAAGCATGAATAACGGTATGATTTCCTTAGCAAAAAATGGGAGGGAACCTTCATGGAAATCACGACAAGGATAGAGGGGAAAATGGATGGTGTGGAGAGGGAAAGGTTAGATCTTGTAAGATGATTACATCTTGCTTGTTTAACCACCATCCAAATGGTAAAACAACTTCTTTACCTGTGGAGCTAATCGAAAATATGAAATTTTGGAAGATAAATAATAGTATTTTGACCTACCAAACCGATAAGTCGATGAATGAGCGCAGTGTGAGCTTTTCACCTAATCAGCAAAGTCGTAAAGATGAACAAGCCAAGGAGAAGAGGCCAGAAATGATTGAATGAGAGAGGAGAGTTGAGGTCAGATGAGAAGTGATACCACACCACAAAATGTTGTTGATGCGATGTGAAGAAGCTCCGCTGATGGGCAGTCGACAATCCGAGGATACCATTAGGAAGAACAACTATTCGACTCGAGATATCACAAGACGGGTTGTAAACTGGTGCCACCAATCGAAGCACTGATAAAGTGGAAACTGCGGAAATTAGATTCCATCGATGGAGAAGGAATTGAAAGGCATCTCATGAAGTAGAAATATCAATCCAAGGAAAGGAATAAACACAGACGAGACATACCCTTGAAAAGAACCAAGAAGTGAAGACATAACTTGAGTGAATCCTGATCCTAATCAAATGAGTATGGCAACCAACCAAC